>JAZKJV010001791.1:0-592859 GCA_037367405.1 Ottelia alismoides
TAAGAGGGGCGCACATGCTCCCCCCTACCCACCGCCCCCACCCCAGGCTCGTTAATCAGGCAGTAAAACCTAGGGTATGGTAGCACAAAGAGGGGGCTAGATGTCCAGTTTTGCCATCCAATAACATGTGGAGGTCACAATTATAATATATATGGTACACTTGTAGATATTTATATTTATCATAATAGCTATGTAAATGTTTATGTTAAAAACTTAGAATATTGATTATATTAATATGTTCACATTTATTAGGAATTGCTACGGGGAGTAGACATGACATGGTTGAAGAAAGAACTTCCGAAAAAAAGATATTGCATGGAAGTAGAATTATCAGAAAGACCAAAAAGAATTGAACAATGTTATGTATTCCATCAAATGTGCACTAAATATATTCAGTCTTAGACTTACCTATACGAAATCTTTTAGTCTATAAGGCATGTTTCCAACCCTCCATCTTATCATTTACTACATCTTTTGTCTCATCAATCAACACAATATCATCGATGAACAACATACACCAATGTATCTCATCATGAATATGACTAGTTAACTCGTCCATAATAAATCAAAAAGGAATGGACTCCAAATTGAACCTTGATGCAAACCGATGATGATAGTTAAATAGCTAGTCTTCCCAAACCGGATCCTTACACAAGATGAAGCACCATCATACATATCCTTTATAAGGTTAATTTATAGTACAGTACTTGTCTCTTCTCCAAAACTCTCCACAATATCTCACATGGGACTGAATCACAAGTCTTCTCCAAATCAATAAAAATCACATGGAGGTTCTTTTTAGCTCCATTTATCTCCATTGTTCTCCACAACAAGCGGATAGATTCAATAGTTGAACAACCTGACGTGAATTTGAATTGGTTTTCAATTACTTTGGAAACATGCCTCAATTGACTCATTAGTTTGATACCTCTGTAATTCAAACGATTTTGAATGTCTCCTTTATTCTTATAAAGAGTTATCATGATGCTTCTCCAGAGTCAAATTCCTAAGTAGTACCTGGGATTTACTTAAATACCCATGTACTACAAAATGTTTTTTTACTCATAAACTATAGAGGTGTCGCATGTTCAACATGCGACACATGAAAAAAAAAATTTACTTAGAAACTATAGTAGTGTCGCATATTCAAGATGCGATATATGAGTGTCGCATCTTCAATATGCGTTATCTGGGTAAATAAAGGTCGCGCACGGCTTCCGCCCTGCCCACGCGAACTTCCAACTTCGAACTCCCCTCTGAACCTCCTGCCGCCCGTGACACCTCCCCCTCTAGCGCCCGTCATCCTCGGCCTCCCCCACTCCAAGAAACATCGTTTTTTATCACTCCTAGGTGCGCGAAAAACTCCTTTTCCGTATCTTCTTTGGTCGGTACCGTCCTAGCCTCCATTTCCTCCCACTAGGGCTTAGCCGATCTTCCATACATTGGACTTGGTAAAAAAAATTTCTTGATTGTTGATTGTATAATATGTATATGATTCTTCATTTCATGAATGTTTTTTGTTACTTGTATGTCGTGTTACGTATTAGGTCGGAATGGAGGCGTTGTATTGTATGTTTCATTTGAAGGGTACACTTATTGGCGGTTCGACGACCAATGTACGGGGATTTGGAACGTTCGACGAGATTTTGAACTTGGTTAACCGAAAGTTCAACCTGGATGCCAATAGTCAAAAAATCAGATTGTTAGATCGCATCCCTCGAGGCCCAGGGGAAGATCCGTCATTTTCCTCTATCGTCGATAATGATGATGTGCAAGCACTTTTTTCGTATGCTCGAACAATTGGGAAATCAATGCCTACTGACATAATTGTTGAAGATGTCTGTGAGAGAGAAGTCCCCAATGTTGTTCCGAGTACACAACCAACAGTTGTCCGTAACACACCACCAACAATCTTCCCTAGAAAACAACCACCAATTGACCCTAACATGTAACCCTCCTTCGACACTGATGTGCCCATAACACAGCTATGTACAGATCAGGAATGGAGGATGAGTGACTCGTTGATGCGAGAGGTGAATCACGCTTTGTTTGATTTCATCCCTTGGGGATCAGATGATGAGCTGGAAGAAGGTAGTGATTGGAATGTCGACGATGATGCGGTCGACGAGGAGATCCCAGTTGATGAACAAAGCACGCAGCCTATCGTTCCCCGTATACCTTTTTTGGGGTTAGAGGATCAAATACTCGATCAACCTATGAAGACGACATTCGAAAGAAGTGTCGACTTGATGGTGTCGTCAACAAAATACGCAAGGATAGAACTTTCAAAAGTAGGGAAGATTTGATTTACGTTGTAAAGAAGTATCACATTCTGGCACACTTTGACTTCATTGTCAAGGAATCCTCCTGCTTGATATGGTCGGCTTTTTGCACACAGAGATCGAATGGTTGTGTTTGGTATCTACGCGGACATTTTAGAAAATTTGATGGACTGTGGGTGATCTCCAAGGTTGTTGACGCATATAGAGTAGTGCTTGTATCTCTTCGTTATTTTATTTTCAGTTGTATGCTTTATGTAATTTACCCATAGGCTACTCTCCTATATAAGAGAGCCTAGGGATTATGGAATAAACAAGTTGTTCGTTTTTTCTAACATGGTATCAGAGCGATGGTCCTAGACCGGAGTTCTCGAAACCCTAACACTCCCCCCCTTTTTTTTAAATGTACATTATTGGTCGTGGCTATGAGCAAGGAGGCCTCTACCGCCTGAATCAGACTCCTTTTGCTGGAACCTCATCCACTCCTTCTGGACAAGTATCTACTTTATTGTGGAACCCTACCCGACCCCACCCGTCGGCCTCTCCTTCTCTCTCCATCTCATCGGCGCCACCGGGAGATCGCCATTGCCGCTCCAGCGCCGCTGCTCCAACATCCTCGCGCCTCTACGCGCTGTACGCGAGCGTGCGCTTGTGCACGCGGTAGCGCCTGTGCGTCGTGCGCCTGTGCGCTGTAGCGCCTGCACGCTATAGCGCCCTCCTGCCGGTGTTGCACCTCTGCGCGAATGTGCGCCACTGCGCCTACCAGCGCCTGTGCGCCTTCCTGCGCCAGTGCACAAGTCAGCCTTGCCGCCTGTGCACTGCTTGATCTCCAGTGCATCGCCTGCGCCTGTGCATATTCTCTTGCGCATCTATGTGCATCTCCAGTGCTCTAACGCGCATCTCCATTTGCGTGTGCGCGTGCTTCTTGCATGCGTGTATGTGTGCTAAGCCCTAAGCCCTAGGGCGCACACACACATCTTCATCTACATGGGGTTAGTTGCTTGAGGTCTACACATGCAACTAAGCATGTCTATGTCATTGTAGACGAATCTCATCCTCTGTCAGTCGCTCCAGTCTTCCATCTCCAGTATGTCAGAAAGCAAGGCGGATATCCCGTCTATTGGCGTCTTTCGTGGTCCAGCGCCTATTGTCAAGATGGACGGTACAAACTATGAACTGTGGGCAATGCAGTTCATGAGTCTGATGAAGTCAACGGGTAAGAAGCACATTCTTACCGAACCAGAGCTGCTGAGAAGACTGGAGCCAATGCCTCTTGGGAGGCGGATGGATGCATACGCCAAAGTGTGGCTATCCGGTACACTGGTAATTGAGATAGCAAATGACATTCTACATCAACCACAGCCAAAGATATGTGGGACATCCTGGCGGCCACATATTCCCAGGCGAAGAATGAGACAAAGATTCTGCAACTCCAGCATGATATCTTCACTATCAAGTAGAATGGTCGCCCTCTACATTCTCTCTATACATCACTGAGAGGGATGTTCGAGAAGCTCTATAGCTTCATGCCCCTGACAGCCACGCCAGAACAGCAGAAGACATATAGGAACGCGACTATCGTGGGTGTGTTCCTAGCTGCACTTGATCCTGAGTATGAGGCGGCACGATCACAGATTTTGGCCGATTCTACTATTCCTCCCATGGAGGAAGCTTTCCATAGACTGAGTTGGATCACAGTTCCTTCCACAGCCCCTAGTCAGAATTCTTCAGCCATGGCAGCCAACAGAGGTCGCGGATTTCATCAACAGGGCCGTGGACATGGACCTCGTGGAAGAGGTGGCCGCACCAGGCCAACATGTACCTTGTCACCGAGTTGGACACAATGAAGACACATGCTACTCGAAGCATGGATTTCCTGCATCCGCACGAGCTGCTGAGCAGATAGAGCCTCCATCTGCTGCTACTTTGGATCAACGGTCCGACGATCTAGTTGCCCGTCTGAGGGGCATTATTCCACCATCTGGTCCAGCACCGACTACATAGACTCATTCTGATGCCGCTGCTTCTGCCTCTGCGTCTACCAATACCTCAGGTAGTATACTTGCACTCAACAGTAGTAGATCAGATACATTACCATGGATTATGGACTCGGGCGCTACACATCACCTATGTGGCGACCAGAGTCTACTTACAGGATACACTCAGATCCCTCCAGGACGGACAGTAGTAATTGCCAACGGTACACATTCCCCCTATCACTGGTCAAGGGGAGATTAGATTGACATCTTCTATGCAGCTCAAGAATGTGCTACATGCACCTGATTTTTCAATGAATTTGTTGTCAGTTAGTCAGTGACGAAGGATCTACATTGTCGGGCAATTTTTGATCCACCTTCCTTGATTTTTCAGGACATCCATACGGGCAACGTGATTGGTCGTGGCTATGAGCAAGGAGGCCTCTACCGCCTGAATCAGACTCCTTTTGCTGGAACCCCATCCTCTCCTTCTGGACAAATATCTACTTTATTGTGGCATCTACGCTTTAGTCATTTACCGCTTCAGAAGTTGCGTCAAGTTTTACCTTATGGTCTTCCTCACACGCCAATTCATTGTGAGGCGTGTCAGTTGGGAAAGCATCACAGGTCGTCCTTTCAAAGTCGTCCAGGTCGGAGTAGTACCTCCAAGTTCGAGTTATTTCATATTGATGTCTAGGGTCCGAGTCGTGTACCTGATCATGAGGGACACAGATTTTATATAATATTTGTGGATGATTTTTCTAGAGTGTCATGGGTGTTTCTGATGAAAAATAAATCTGAAGCAGGAAAAATCATTATCCATTTTCTGAATGAAATACAAAATGTTTTCTCCACATCTGTGAAGTTTGTGAGAAGTGATAATGCTTTAGAGTTGTGCACCAATATTCTTGCCAATTATTACTCCTCAAAAGGGATTGTTCATCAAACATCTTGTGCTCATACATCTCAACAGAACGGAATTGCTGAAAGGAAACACCGTCACCTTCTTGATGTCACAAGATCACTCCTTATACAGAGTCATGTTCCCTACTCCTACTAGGGTGATGCAGTTCTCACTGCATGTTACCTAATCAATCGTATGCCTTCTTCTGTCTTGAATGAACAGATTCTGTTTTCCCTCATTCATCCTGGCAAAGATCTGTTCACTCTTACTCCTCGTGTGTTTGGGTCGGTTGCATTTGTCCATCAGTTGTCTCCTGGTACTGACAAGCTCTCTCCTAGGGCTGTCAAGTGTGTTTTCGTTGGGTACTCCAGAACTCAAAAGGGTTATAAGTGCTTTGATCCTCTGCGTCGGCGGTATATGATCAGTGCAGATGTTACATTTTTTGAATCTGTTATGTATTTTTCAGCCTCAGGAGACAAGCAGCTACCACCTATATCTACTGATGCCATATACATGACACCACCACCTCAGATGCCGTCACCACCACCACCGCCACCACCACCTATCTCACCGCTACCGTTCCATTATACCCGCAGGCCTCCTCCCGCTCATGGTCATGACTCGTCTACTAGCTCGCCTATGGTATGTAATGAAAATATTACTGTTGATGGATCTGACGACATTTCTGAGCAGGATATGTTGCAGGGGCCAGATGAGAGTACAGCTGATTTAGATGTTCCCATTGCTCTACGCAAGTCGAAGAGGAGTTGTGTTACATATCCATTATCAGCATCCGTGTCTTTTGAGAGGCTATCTGGAGATTTCAGATCATTTGTTGTGGCACTGTCAGCTGTAGATATTCCACGAAATCATCAAGAAGCTCTGCAGGATGGTAGATGGCGGCTAGCAATGGAGGAAGAAATGGCGGCACTTCAGTCCACAGGAACTTGGAGTTTGGTTCCTATACCTCCAGATGTGAACCCGGTGAGCTGCAAGTGGGTGTTTACAGTGAAGCACAATGCAGATGGCTCTATTGACAGGTACAATGCGCGTCTTGTTGCACGTGGCTTTACACAAACATACGGGGTGGATTACCTTGACACATTCTCGCCTGTGGCACGTCATTCCACTCTACGGATCTTATTGTCAGTTGCAGTTGCTAGAGACTGGCCGCTCCATCAGCTGGACGTGAAGAATGCATTCCTATATGGAGATTTGCAGGAAGAAGTTTATATGCAACAGCCACCTGGTTTTGCTGTTGAGGGGGAGTGTTCCAAGGTATGCAGGTTACATAAGGCTATCTATGGCCTTAAGCAGAGCCCCAGAGCATGGTTTCAGAAGCTCTCAGATCTCTTCGAGAAACAAGGATACAAACGCTCCAATGATGATCATTCCTTGTTTGTACAGAAGACTGCTAGAGGTATCATTGTAATCATGGTTTATGTTGATGACATCTTGATTACAGGAGATGATGAGCAGGGCATAAAGCAGGCGAAAGAAAAACTGGGAACCGAATTTGTCACCAAGGACCTGGGAGTCCTTAGATATTTTCTGGGGCTGGAATTTGCTAGAAATCCATATGGATTAGTAATGTCACAGAGGAAATATGTTACAGATCTATTGAGTGAAACAGGTATGCTTGGGTGTCGGACTACTATGACACCAATGGATCCCAGCATGAAGCTCTATGATGACGACACAGAGGAGGTGGACAGGAGAAGGTACAGAGAACTGGTAGGCAAACTACTGTACGTCACGATCACTAGACCTGATATATCATTTGCAGTGAGTCGCGTGAGCCAGTTCATGGAGCGACCACGTCAGGTCCATATGGATGCAATACACATAATTCTGAGATATCTAAAATCATCTCCAGGTGCAGGCTTGCTATTTAAGAAGGGAAAGGAGATCTCTATCACAGCGTGTACTGATGCAGACTATGCAGGATGCCCCAATCACAGGAAGTCCACCTCAGGATTTGCAGTCTATGTTGGAGATGCTCTAGTCTCGTGGAGGAGCAAGAAACAGACAGTGGTAGCTAGATCCAGTGCTGAATCTGAATACAGGGCTATGGCCCAGGCTAGCACAGAAATGATGTGGGTGAAAGCTCTACTTACAGATCTATGTCTTGATATACCGCTTCCTATGAAGTTGGAATGTGATAATCAGGCAGCCTTGTTAATTGCAAACAACCCAGCATTCCATGAGAGGACCAAGCATATTGAGGTTGACTGTCACTACATACGTGACATGATTCAGAAGGGGTTCATTGCTACATCTCATGTCACCTCAGAGAATCGAACGGCTGATATATTTACCAAGGCATTACTTCGAGGCTCATTCCAGAAGTGTGCGTCCAAGCTGAGCATGATTGATATCTATGCTCTATCTTGAGGGGGAGTATTAACGCATATAGAGTAGTGCATGTATCTCTTCGTTATTTTTATTTTTCAGTTGTATGCTTTATGTAATTTACCCATAGGCTACTCTCCTATATAAGAGAGCCTAGGGCTTATGGAATAAACAAGTTGTTCGTTTTTCCCAACAAAGGTTGTTGGGGCGCACACTTGTATAAACCCAACAGTTAATCAGGATCACCCTCAGTTGGACTACAAATTCATGTCCAGGTCGTTGCTAACTCTTGTTAGGGATGACCCTAATCTCCGTGTTTCGAGTTGTAGAGCTCACATCCACGAGATGTACAACTACCGGGTTACAAAGAAAAGGGCTTGGGATGCTCGAAGAAAGGCAATCGGAATTGTATTTGGTGACTGGAAGAAGTCATATGCTGAAATGCCTTATCTATTGCATGCAATGAAGGCTGTTATTCCTGGGATTGAAATTGATATTGAATACAGCGATCATTCTGATCCTCGGAAACCGCATTGTCGTAGATTTGAACGATGCTTTTGGGCATTTGCGCCTTCAATTGAGGCATTCAAATATTGTCGCCCAGTGATTAGTATTGATGGGACCCATTTGTACGGGAAGTACAAACAAAAATTGCTCATTGCTTGCAGGATTGACGGAGATAAACATATTGTTTTCTTTGCATTCGGAATTGTTGACGAGGAATCCGATCCTTCATGGAAGTGGTTTCTATCGTTGATACGTATCAGGGTAATCGGCATGCGAGCTGGGCCAATATGTATCATTTCCGACTGGCATTCTGGAACAAAATCCGCTATGAAAGATGTTGACGTGGACCTATTAGAACCCTTTACATATTGGCGGTTTTGTACAAGGCACGTCGCGAGCAACTTCAATAGCGTCTTCAAAAACGGCTCCATGAAAGTCGTAGTTCAAGCAGCAACACTGCAAACGACTACTAGAAAGTTCGCGTACTTCATGTGGAAGTTGCGAGAGTAGAATAATCAAGCAGGTCGATGGTTTTCGACTCATGATTGTCGTCGTGAGCAATGGACCTTGGCTTACGACGGTGGTTATAGGTTTGGTCAGATGACCACAAATTTGAGCGAAAGCTACAATGCAGTTCTCAAAGATGCTCGTTGCTTGCCAATCTCTGTGTTGATCGAGAAAACTTTTTATAATTGTGTGTCATACTTTGTCCAACATGCTGAAGAGGCAAGCGCTGTCATTGCTGCGGGCCGCAAATTTACGCATTATGCATTCACAGAGTTGAACCGTTGGAGTGCAGTTGCGAACGGGCACACCGTAACTCAAATACAAATACAGCCGGATATATTGTTCGAGGTTTCTAACAGTGCTCGACAGACGTCTACCGATCTTCGCGGTCGTAAACAATACACGGTGAATTTGCTCCAACGAAAATGCACATGTAGTAAGAGGCAAATTTTCCGTATCCCATATTCCCATGCCATTGCGGTTATTTCAAAACGTCGAGCGAAAGTGGATTCCTATGTTGGAGAGTGGTACACGTGGCAACACCAGCTGAAAGTTTATGGTGGGAATTCCTTCCCCATCAGTGATCGGAAAACATGGGCTCCTCTTGACTATTCAGAATTACGTCCTGACCCAAAACGTAAGCGTGGCAAAGGTCGACCATGCACAACAAGAATTCATAACGAAATGGATGTTAGAGATGTAATTCACCACAATACTTGTTCGTTTTGTGGGATACTGGGTCACACACACCGTGGATGTCCTAATAAAACCGCAAGGGATTCTCAAGCATCCACGTCCAATGTGCCGACGACGGGAAGGAATAAGAATAAATGTGGGAGTTGTGGTGGTGTAGGTTACAACAAACGCAAATGTCCTGTTTCGAGTAAGTTTGCTTATTTTTCCTTAAATTTGCTGCATAATTAAAATTGTATGGCGTAGGTCACAATAATCGTATAATCTTGTTCTTTACATTGTATGTTCTAACATTGCATTTTTAACATTGCAGATGGATCCCGGCCCACTTGACCCCTCCATTTTCACTCTTCAGGAGCGACATCGTTCTCGGCGTGTCTGGGCTGGCGATGTAAGTATTTTTAATTTTTGGTTTTCTTCATCTAGTTTTCCTTATCTAAATTATCTTGTAGGAATCTTCATGTTTGTGTTGTCGATGACGTGAGACACATGTACGTCGGATTCCTTTGGATGATCGACTACAGCCTTATGTAGTTCAAGCAGGCTTTGGATGCATTTCTGAATTGGAGTTCATTACGCTAGATTGGCACTTGGTAACGGCGTTGGTTGAACGCTGGCGGCCCGAGACGCACACTTTCCACATGGCTAGTGGGGAGATGTCCATCACCTTGCAGGGCGTCGCATTCATCATGAGGCTGCGAATAGATGGACCTGTGGTTACTGGGGAGACGACACCTGCAGCCACATGGGCGGATACTTGCGAGAAACTGTTGGGTGTAAGGCCACTTCCATCAAACATCGTTGGCAGCAGGGTGTTAGCAAGTTGGCTATTCACCCATTTTGCAGACTTGCCAGAAGATGCAGACGAGGTGGACGTACAGAGACATGCTCGAGCCTACATCTTGCAGTTACTTGGTGGAGTACTATTCACGGACAAATCAGGATCGTTGGTTTCACTTATTGCGCTACCACATCTGCATGATTTCGCCTACTCCAGGACATTAAGCTGGGAATCCGCCGTACTTGCATATCTATATAGACACCTTTGTTTAGCAGTGGATATGGTGACTGAAGATATTGGAGGCACGGTCATACTCCTTCAGCTATGGGCATGGGAGCATTTCCCCCACATTGCTCCAGTTGTGCGGGAAAGCAGACAATGGTACGGGCGCCCATTAGGAGTCCGTTGGGCGACAGCGTTTGCCCATCGTCGACAGCCGACACACGTAGTGAGACCATACCGGGACGCTTTTGACATGCAATCACTGGAGCGGGTAACTATACATCCAAAATTTGTTTCAAGTTCAACTAAAAAAATTTCTGATCTAAATACAATTTTAGCATTCAGGTATTGTGGATGCCATATACCTAGGACATACGCGCAGGTCTCCCTGCCAACTGTCTTGAGGGCGAACGCATCTGGAGAGCGTCTGTACCGTTGATATACTTCCACATTGTGGAGTATTACTTCCCCGACCGATTCCTGAGATAATTTGGCGGCCTTCAAGACATTCCACAACCTTGCTTCACCTTTCAGGACCTCCATGCAATCGACTTGAGGGGGAAGATGCATGTGGATTGGAGGGTGAAACACATGTTGTATATACTCCAATGGGATGAGCGGGAAGATACAGTAGTTGATATCGATCGGTCCAATGGGATTGTCGCGACGCCCGCCTACGAGCAATGGTATATGACGATTACTAGAAGATTTGTTGGACAATTAGGTGCAACTATGGCAAGCAACGTAAGTACTCAGTTACATTTTGTTGTAAATTAATTTAAGAAGACTCCAAGAAATTTACCTCTATGTTTTTTTATTTGGATACAGCTCGCCAAGTGGAGCCGGATATATGATATTGGACATGAGGAATGCCGCGAGATTGCGACACAAGCAAAGGCGGAAATGGAGCAGTGGTTGTCGTTTCAATTTGCAGATGTTGTCACAATACATGACGACCATGCTGATGTGGCTCAGGCGAAGGCAAGGCGAGGAAGAGCGAGAGGAAGAGGAAGAGGTCGGGGAAGGGCGCGTGAACCAGTGGCGGAACCCATGGACTATAACGCAGCCGCTGCGGTAGATGAGAACTTTGCGCCAACGGAATTGGGGACAGACTTCGTCACACCTGTTGCCGAGCGAGCACGTGACGACATGCCAACGCCGCAGGCACCGTTGAGGCAAGGATTGGACGGCGGAGAAACACAACCCACTTACTGCATGTTCACGCCGCCGCCGATGCCAACCTTCGACGAAGACGTTGCTGGGCCCTCGCAAATCAAAATGATAGACGAGGCGAACCGTCTGTTACCCTTCCATCGTCGTGATTCAACGATAACATATCAGCGGAGGAGAAAGCGTTGAGTTGTAAAGCTTGTAGTTGCTAATGTGATACAAAAAATGTAGTGTATATCCGTGGACAATTCTATATATATATAATGTTTGGATTGTCTTTCTGCATCACAATATTTTTCTTTTGTGAATGTCTGTACATCCAAAGCACACATTTGTGATTGTGGATACAACTTTGAATTTGTGTTCATCGACATGAAAGAGGCATATAAATTGATGGCCGAGGTTCATCTTTGCTCTTATTTGGTCTCTTGTCATAAGAAGACTAAGGGCCAAAACAAGAGATTCAAAACCTCATATATACAAACCTGGCCTGTCAATTTCCAGGGAGTAACTTATATATCGCATGTTCAACATGCGACATATAAGAAACTCCTTGGATTCGTTACAGGGAGAAACTCATATAACGCATGTCGAACATGCGCTATATGAGAAAAACCCTGGATTTGTTCCAGGAACTTTCTCATATAGCGCATGTCAAACATGCGCTTTACGAGGAAGTTCCTGAAACAAATCCTGGAACAAATCCAGGGTGATCGTTATATATCGCATATTAAAGATGCAACACACCTGTAGTTTCTAAGTAAAAAAAAACTCCAGGGGTGTCGCATGTTCAACATGCGACACCTCTGTGGTTTTCAAGTAAAAAAAGATTTCGTAGAACCTGGGTATTTAAGTAAATCCCAGGTACTACTTAGGAATTTGACTCTGCTTCTCCCCCATTCTTTAGCCATTTTCTTGCTTCACCGAATAACATCGAAAAACTTTGTGACCCAAGTCCAGCCCCATTCACCTAGAACTCTCCAAACTTCTATAGGAATGCCATTAGATCCTACCCCTTTCCCAAGCTCCATAACCTTTAAAGCCTTCTCTACTTCCTTTGTATCTATCTATAGCTTGCACGATTCGGGTAACATTCATTACCGCCAAGATCTCCCAAAGTAATCTCTTTATTCCCTTACTTAATGAAAATATTTTGGAAATAATGCTTCCATCTAGTCTCTATATCCTTCTGAGTAAGAAGCACATATCCTTTCTCATTCTTGATGCATCTCAATTGAGAAAGATCTTTGGTCTTTCCTTTTCTTCATTTAGCCAATCTGAATACATCCTTCAAACCCTCCTACAAGTCAGGCTTTTTATACAAAACTTCATAAGCTTTTGACTTTGCTTCACTTATAGTCTTCTTTGCTTTCGTCTTCGTTATTTTGTAGTTTGTGACAGTATCCTATGTTTTGCCCTTATACAAGCTTCAAAGCATGCTCTTTTAATTTTAAGATTCTCTTGCATCCCTTCACTTCAAGCCTCCTTTTGGCCAAGAACTCATCCTTACACTCACCTAACATCTCTTTGTCTATCCTTCAGCTATAAGATGTTACCATCTCCTGCATCTCATTTACACTTCCGTTACAATACCAAGATAAGCCTTCTAAAACATTCTCCTTGAAGCTTGATTGCTTCAATTGAAGATTCCACCATTCAGTTCTAATGATCTTGGGAAACATCCTCTTCTTTGCCAACCCCTTTATTTGCATATCCATAACAAGCGATGTTGAGATGTCAAGCTCTCTTATAGGAATATTTCGCGATTTTTGCAATACAACCAATCTCTTCTCCACAACATAAAGTAGTCTACCTGTATTTTAGTTGGGCCACTCTTATAAGTAATTAAATGTTCATCTCTCTTCTTGAAGAGAGTGTCTGCTATGAAAAGGTCGTAAGCTATTACAAAACCAGAACGGCTTTTCCATCTTCACTTCTAACCCTGAAGCTATGGGCATATGGCCTCTGTACATATATTTTTATGTTTTCTATGTACCTCTTTTTTATTCTCATTTCTTTGTTTCCATCTTATATAATTTACCCATAGGCCTATCCTCTATATAAGAGAGCCTAGGATTCTATGGAATAATCATCTTTTCTATTTTTCCCAACATGGTATCAAAGCGACGATCCTAGACCGGAGCTCTCATACCCTAACCCTAACCCTACCCCACCTATCGACCCTCTCTCTCTCCAAGGGTGTCGCGGTTATCGCTCGCGCCACCCATGCGCCGCTCGTGCGTCGCCTTCACTGCCCGTGAAGCTCGCGTGCCGCCCCTGCGACTCCAGCCGCTCCTGCGGCCATCGCCACCCTCCCCAGCAGTCCCAACCGCTTGTTGAATAGCGGCCCACGTCGTTGTTGCCTCTCTTTGGTTGCCGACCTTCGTAGTTGTCAGCCTCATCTTCTCTGTCCCATTGCCGGCCCTCGATTGAACTAATGGATTTGAGCACATAGGTCTATATATTCGTTCAAATCCCGGCATGTTTGTGTAGACATTCGTTCATATGGTCCACATAACCCTAGTACTCTCCCGGCAATATTTCAGAACAGAAGGTCGACGTACCCGTCACAGGTGCTTTCAGAGGTCCAGCGCCTATAGTAAAGATGGACAGGACAAACTATGAGCTCTGGGCTATACAGTTCATGATCCTCATGAAGTCTAACGGTAAGAAACAAATTCTTACCAAAGAGGAGTCGATGGAGAAAACCAGAGATAATGCCTCATGGGAGGCGGATGATGCGTATACCAAGGTTTGGCTCTCTGTTACATTGACAATAGAGATCACCAATGATGTGCTACATCTGTCCACCGCCAAGGCGGTGTGGGATATCCTCATTGCCACCTATTCTCAGGTGAGGAATGAGACAAAGATTCTGCAACTTCAGCATGGTATATTCGCTGTCAAGCAGAACGGACGACCTCTTCATTCGTTGTATACATGCTTGTGTGGGATGTTTGAGAAGCTCCAGAGCTCCATGCCTCTCACGTCTACTCTTGAGCAGCAGAAGACATATAGTAATGCGACCATGGTAGGTGTGTTCCTGCAACCCTGGATCCTGAGTATGATGCTGCTCGCTCGCAGATTCTCATGGATGCTACTATTCCTCCCATGGAGGAGGCTTTCCACAGGCTCGGCAAGATTACTGTTCTGTCCACTACCACTAGCCAGGCTTCTTCGACGATGGTAGCCTCCCGAGGCAGGAGGGCTCATCTTTATTTCGTGGTTGTGGACCTCGTGGTAGAGGAGGTCACATTCGTAAGCCCTGCACCTTTTGTCATCGCCCAGGTCATATCGAGGAGACATGCTACTCCAAGCATGGTTTCCTGGTATCAGCCCGTCTGCGTAGCAGAGCAAATCGAGCCTCCCGGTGCTTCTACTTTAGATCAGAGGTTTGATCACCTCGTGGCCAGACTGTGAGATATCATGCCTCCTTCTACACTATCTAAAGGAGGCCCTCAGATGTAGCAGCCTCCGCATCTGCCAATTCTTCTGCTACGGCTAGTACCTCAGGTAGTACTTCTCCTTTCACCTAGCATCTACGTTTTGGACACCTCCCTCTCCAGAAGATGTGACATATTTTGCCGTAGATCTCACCAGGTTCTTCCTTTTAGTGTGAAGCGTGTCAGTTGGGAAAACATCATCGCTCTGCTTTTACTAGTCGTCAGAGTCGGAGTAGTAGCTCCCTTTTTGAGTTGTTTCATGTTGATATTTGGGGTCCGAGTCATGTCCAGATCAAGAGGAACACAGGTTTTACCTTGTTGCAGCTGATGATTTTTCTCTTTTGTCATGGGTTTTTTTATTGAAGAATAAATCTAAAGCATGGGATGTGATCAAAATATTCATCAATGAAATGCAAATTGTTTTCTCTTACTCTGTGAAATTTTTGAGAACTGATAATGCTTTGGAATTTTGTATCGTGCTCTTTCACATTTTCTTTCATCCTATGGCATTATTCATCAAACTACATGTGTGTATACTTCTCAACAAATGGTCTTGCAGAGAGAAAACATCGCCATTTAGTTGATGTCACTCGGACTCTTCTCATTCAGAGTTGTGCCCCCACATTCTTTTTGGGGTGATGCCATTCTTACGGCGTGTTATCTAGTTAATCACATGCCATCATCTGTCTTGGGTGAGAAAGATCCTTTAGCACTTGTTTTGCCTGAAAAGGAATTGTTCTCACTTACTCCTCGTGTGTTTGGCTATGTTGCCTTTGTCCATCAGTTGGCTACAAGTCTTGACAAGCTCTCTCCTAGGGTTGTCAAATGTGTGTTGTTGGGTACTCCAGAACCCAAAAGGTGTACCAGTGTTATGATCCTTTTTGCAGAAAATACTATATCAGTGTTGATGTCACTTTTTTTGAGTCGGTGATGTACTTCTCCCTTACAGGTGACAGGATAGATACCTCAAACCTTGATGATGAAGTATACATGCCACCTCCTCCTTAGAGTCCGTCATCTCATCTACCGATGTCTGTTATACCACCATCTCCACCTCCTTCTACACAGAGCATATGCACATTGTTCCACCATTACCAAAATACTATACCCGTAGGCCTGCTTCTACTCATGGTCATCGTCAGTCATCCAGCACACCCCAGGTTTGTATTGATAACAAGGTTTCTAATGATGGGTCTAAAGATATTTCTCTGGAGGGCTCATTACAGGAGACTCACCCACAGATGGAGGACGTTACAGATGATCTTGATATACTCGTTGTTGTTCGAAAGCAGAAGCGTTCATGTGCTTCATATCCACTTGCTTCCCAGGTCTCCTTTCATTGTCTGACAGGGGAATTTTAGAAATCTATAGTTAGAAATTTATAGTTGCTCTATCTTTCGTTGCTATTCCACAGAATTATCATGATGGCTTGAAGGATAGTCGCTGGCGTTTAGCTATGGAGGCAGAAATGGCTTTATTACAATGACGTGGTACCTGGAGTTTGGTGTCTACTCCCCCTGAGGCGTCTATTGTCAGTTGCAAGTGGATATTTACTGTTAAGCATCATGCCGACAGAAGTCTTGATCGTTACATCGTTACAAAGCAAGATTGGTGGCACGCGGATTTACTCAGACCTACGGTGTAGATAACATGGAAATGTTCTCCCCCAGTTGCTCGTCACTCTGCTATACGCGTCCTCCTTTCAGTTGCAGTGGTACGTGATTGGCCTTTGTTTCAGCTAGATGTTGAAAATGTATTTTTGTTAGGAGATCTACAGGATGAGGTTTACATGCAGCAACCTCCGGGGTATGCTGTTGAGGGGGAGTGTTAGCAGGTGTGTAGACTCCATAAGACAATAAATCACCTTAAGCAAAGTCCAAGGACATGGTTTCAGAAGCTTTCGAATATGATTGAAAGGCAGGGATTCAAGAGATTAAATACAGATCATTCACTCTTTGTGCAAAGAACACCTAGAGGTACTGTTGTTATCATGGTCTATGTTGATGACATTTTTGTTACAGGAGATGATGCGCAAGGGATAAAAACGGCCAAAGATTTTCTAGGTCGATAGTTTTTACTGTTAGAAAAATAGGAAGCGGAAGCGGAAGCGGAATCAGAAATAAAGATAAAGAACTTGAAGAACACAAGAATTTTACGTGGAACCCTACTCCCTAAGGAGCGGGATGAAACCACGGGAGAAGCCCTCAAAGGGGTATATATTTCATTGCTTTTTCTCAATGGATACAGGAGGTCTGGGGCTCCTTATATAGCCTCCACAGAGTCTCCAAGTCCCACCACTGGTAGATGTGGGACTAAACTTAGTGATGGGGTAAATTACGCATCTACAACCCAATAGGTGCACAACCAAATAATCCAACGGTTACAAAGGATCTTGGCACCCTAAGGTATTTCTTAGGGTTGGAATTTGTTAGGAATATGCAAGGTCATGTGATGACCTAAAGGAAGTATGTCACTAACATGCTTGTTAAGACGGGCATGATTGGGCGTCGACCCTCCACTACTCCTATGGATCCTAGCATAAACTTACACGATGATGATACATATGAGGTTGACTAAAGGAGATACAGAGAGATGATGGGAACGCTCCTCTATGTGATGATTACTAGACCCGGTATCTCCTTTGTAGTGAGTCGAGTGAGTCAGTTCATAAAGCAGCCCTAACAGGTACATATGGATGTTATATGCATGATATTGAGATATCTAAAATCCTCTCCATGTGCAGGAATATTATTCAGGAAAGGAGCAACTCTTTATGTCTCTGCATGTGCTGATGCAGACTATGCAGGGTGTCCTAAGGATAGGAAGTCTACTTCAGGCTTCACTGTATTTATTGGCAGCTTTCTTGTCTCTTGGAAAAGCAAGAAACAAACGGTTGTGGCAAAGTTCAGTGCAGAATCTAAGTATAGGGCTATGGCACAGGCAAGTACAGAAATGATGTGGGTTCGTGCAGTGCTTGTGGATTTACATATATTTGTACCTCTACCCATGTAGCTACAATGTGATAATCAGGTTGCCTTATTCATTGCAAACAATCATGCATTCCATGAAAGGACAAAGCATATTGAGGTGGACTATCACTATACTAGAGATATGATTCAGAAAAGCTTGATTTCTACTTCTCATGTCAGTTCAGGAGAACAAACGGCAGATATCTTTACCAAGCCATTGCTCAGAGGACCATTTCAGAAGTGCTCTTCCAAGTTGAGCATGATTGACATATATGCTCCATCTTGAGGGGGAGTGTAGAGATATTTTTATGTTTTCTATATACCTCTTCTTTATTCTCATTTCTTTGTTTCCATCTTATGTAATTTACCCATAGGTCTCTCATCTATATAAGAGAGCCTAGGGTTCTATGGAATAATCATCTTTTCTATTTTTCCCAACAGCCACCATGAACACTAGCACACCCTGGAGCATACACTAGAAGGTTGACCAGAATTACTCCAAAAAACTCTCCATATAATCATCTTGAGACGGCTTTGTATCCCAACTGAGAGGAGTCATAAAGAAATTAAAAAGACAGGAGTTGTTGCACAAATATTCTTCACCAGAACTAATCTACCACCTCAAGAAAGGATAGAAGTCTTCCAACCCGAGAGTTTTTTTCTCCAACTTCTCAATGATAGGGAGCCAATCAATAATTGAGTCATCTACATGTTAGTGGAAGCCCAAGATAGCATAATAACAGGGACCCTCACTCCATCCCCAACTCTTCTACACAAGCCTTGTAATTTCGAGTGTGTGTTGAGTATTGTAATTTTCAAATTGAGCATTACATGCTCCATCTTGTGGGGAAGTGTTGAGAGAATTTTGTAATTTGGCAAATTGAGCGGGAGTTGTTCACTCCAACATGGATGAGTTATACGACCATGTTGAGTTGGTAGGGCTATATATAGAGCCCCATACCCCATATGCATTCATCAAGAAAATACATTACTTAACCTAGCCTTGGGGGGTCTCGTGGTTTCGTCCCACTCCTTAGGTTGTAGGATTCCATGTAAATATAAGTTTATTCTAGCTTTTATTTTTGCATTGTTCATCTCATATTTCCACATAAAAAACTAAACAGGTACACAAAGCAAGAAAACAAATACAAATCATAGGTCAAGGCATGAGGAAGCTCAAAGAACAAAATGTTTAAGCGTTATCACTTCTGTACTAGGATTAAAATTATGATAAAACCTCTCAAAGTTATACATGCATCAAAGGCATAGTATAAGATCAATCAGAGTTGTTCTTGATCCTCATTATACAATGTACAAGCTTTTTGGAAAGAGTAAAAAGGGTGAAACCCCAAGTTTGGGTTCACCACAAAAATTTTTACTAACTAAACAAAATTAACTTACATTTGACCGGGGTCCTACAACTAATCGGTGAAAATGAGCTCATCTCAAGCGCACCAGATAGATCAAAGCCGAGCTAAAGGAACTGTCTAATCCTTGTGAGAGTTGCCACAAACATCTCTAATGGATCTCCAAAGGTCGCACAATTCTCGTCATGAGTCAAGGAATTCTGTTGCCATCGTAGACCTTAGCTGAAATATGCATCTGAAGGAATAATGCTCCAAATCGTCCACATCTTCATTACACCTAGGGTAAAGCAGATTATCAGTGCAAAGAATAATGTCTCTACGCGCCTTGGTAAGTAACTAACCATGGCTAAAGAGCCATAGGAACTCTTCACGTACCATATCCTATGTACATTTATCATTGTTCCAAATAATGTCTCTGCGTACCTTAATGCATTGCGGAATCCGGCACCACCGCATAAGCTGCCAATCATGTCAAAACTCTTCATATACCATATCCTATGAACACGAGAAGGTCATGTACGCCATCTAAACAAAGAAGGTCCCTTTCATCTTTACTCAATGATCCCATCTTATGGAGGGGTCGTCAACATCCTCCAGATCACTTGTCCTGCTAAGGAATTCATTCATCCTCTGTTCTAAGAACTCGAACACAAAAAGGGACCCCACGTACCTGCAGTACATGTCAGGTTCACCTTTATTAGCCTATCAACTTAAGCCAAAACAAAATAATTCCCCATTCCCCACCTCAGTGAATGTAGGTTTTTATAGGCCTCAAACATCACGGAAGCGTAGGGACAGGAAAATATCCTATAAAAAGAGAGACATGTCATACAAGTTGCACTAGGAACGGAATTTAAAAAAATAATATTTGATGGAACCACATAGATTAGGAACCGTTATTAATATGTTCCATCAATATCACACGAGTTTAGGATTACCTCTTGAAGCGTGAATGTGATACTCGAGTCTCTAAAGCAAGAGACCTCATGTCTAAGTCCGATTTGACGAAGACGACACTTGCGAGTGCGGGGATGAGCCATGTACTTCTCACAATCCAACGAGACGATCTGAGACTCTTTACTCCTGATTTCTCGTACGAAATCATCCTTCTTCATCATGATCCGAAGAACAAAAGATGAAGAAACTTTGTACAAGATCGATCAAATCGATCCGGCAACGTAACAACAAGGTTATCCACCATTAGGGGTATTATCCATACAAGGGGACGGCCCTGAGAAGCAAGGGAAAAATATCCAACATTAAGGACGTAATCTCGACGAGGGGACGTCCCTAGAGGAGAGAGAGAGAAACTTGTTGATCCTTGAACTTTCGTGTCTTGGAAGGCAGGGTCTACCCCTCCTTATATATGTTTTCGGACCATTAGAATTGCAGTCCTAATTGTAAATCAATGGTCAATATTAGAGGAGCTCATAACTACTTTTAGAATTAGAATTGATAATAATTATCAATTTAGATAATCTTTTTTATCCTCTAAACAAACTAATAAACAAATCATTAATAAATAAAAAATAAAGAGGAGGTCCCTAAATAACGGGGGACGCCCTCCATAGTTGTAACAACCATGGACGTCCCCCTAATTTTAGAGAGCTCCTTTTACTTTTGTTATATTATAATTATTATTACGATTACAACAACCATAAATAATTATTTGTTTATTAATTTATTTTGAGAATTCAATTATCAACAAATAATTCCAAATTATTTGTGATAATTGCAAATAGGCCATTAACAAATATGAATCATATTCATAGGTCCAAATTTAAATGTAAATCATATTTACATTTATTGTATAATGTGAATCCCATTCACATTAACATTAATTTGTGAATCCTATTCACAATCAAGTTTCAATGGAATAATGTGGATCTTATCCACACTATCCAAGATTATCATGGATAACATATCCAAAAATAATGTGAGCCTTATCCACATTATTTCTTGAATAAATGTGGATAACATTATCCACGATAATATTATCAAGGACAATTAAATCTAATTTAATTATCCTAAGTTCTCTTCTTCACTCAGTGATTCAAACATCATTGAAGAGTCCAAATTCTCGTATTTATCTCTAATGGAACATTCCTCAAACTTTTTTGGGGATAGTGTGCCTTCTCTGCGGATACTAGGAGATAGGGTCAAGGCGATTGCATATCCATGTATAGTGACTTGGATAATGAAATCTAATCTCATATTCAAATCTAAAAGACCTCTCAAAGATGTCTAATCAAGTCAGACAAAGTTTTAAATCCTCTTATTATCTTTGAATCAAATTCATATTAATATCCATCATATAGACTAAGATTGAATAACCAGTTCATTGAGTGGGGTCACTAAAATCGAAGCATGTTTCATCACTTCCTCAGAATGGAAGCATCATGGAATATAATCATTTAAGGTCACATCACCCTCGAGTATTTATAATATCTGTACATCCTACATACTGGAAGAATGTGATTAAACTTGAAGTTTTGATCCAATTTTGGACTGACTCCTTTATGGTTTTATCGGCTAGTTTCGCATTCGATCATTGGGAGTTGATATCGATCATATGCTTTCCAAAAACATATATAATACCTTCAAATCATGTCTTGTTTCATAAACAAGACGACTGACGTTGGAATTTGGTTTATCAAAATATCTCATGAGTGAGCTCATGTCTTTCGGTTCAGTAGTGAACGTGTATGATCCCTTTGAGAGATGATATTACTCATATGTCCTTGTATGCACACCAGTGCGCCGGTGTATAGACCTTGATTAGGTCATCAACCTAATGGTCTGCCAAATGTACATAATCTGCCAAATGTACATATTCAGACATATAGTAATACTTATGTCTCTAGTCATGGGATGTGTGCATATATTGTGACAGCATTTGATAAAGGCCTTGGTCATCTCGATCGCGCTAAATCAACTCTTTGATCTAGCTTATCTGACACCTCCGAATCTCTATTTCTATGCAGAGAACTTGCATCAAGAGGTCGGTCGGATGTCAGCCTTTAAGGATTGTCATCTCCTTCTCAAGTTGGAGATCCTTTCTTGATAATCACTTGACGGTGCAGTTGAGTCCTCAATCTAGTCCTTCAGACATTCAACCCTACACCAGCCTCTATGATCCAACGTTTGGATCGACAACTGTATGATATTAACATGGCCATGGTACATAACCCTAATTGTACAGAGGAACCTATTATGCAAATTGTTTATTCTTCATTTCATATTAAGGAGTGATTAGCAATAACTTTTATTGCATAATGGCTCGTCGTGGGCACATATGTCCAACACACAGGTCACAAAGTCGACCATCTATAGAAGAAGATTCTTTAGCATGCCAAAGAGATGAGGGTGATCTGATTGGAGCGATTGTCAAAGTATACTATCAAAACCATAAATATTTCTTACTAAAACGCACATTAAATCGTCCTTATCGCCCCAAAATCTATTTGTTGAAATCAGAGAAGCGGAAGCGGATCGATAAAACAAGAACAATAGACATCAAGAATACTTGGATTTACGTGGAACCCTACTCCCTAAGGAGCAGGATGAAACCACAGGAGAAGCCCTCAAAGGGACGGATATTCTATTAGAATTTCTCAATGAGTACAAGAGGTGTGGTGATCCTTATATAGGTGCCTAAAGGAGAATATTCTATAGGATATTCTCTATAGAATATTCTCTTAACAAATAGCCACACAGAATATTCTCTAACACTCCCCCTCAAGCTGGAGCTGAGAAAGCTGCATCTTGCAACAAAAAGAAAGTATATAACACATCTTCACATTATACATCATAAGAAGAATACAAGTTTGTCGTTGGTAGAAGACCTCGCATGAGGACGGGTCTACGGCTTTCAGGACATCGGAACGTATCTCTGTCATACATGTAGAACCGCTGCGATATCAGGTCACCAGAACATATCTATGTCGTGCCTGGAGAAGAATCGCTGCAGAAGAAGTCCAGCGCGGGAATTGATCGGGTCGTAAAAGAAGTATACGCCTCGAGGAAGAAGTTGATGCTCGGTGAAGACGGATGATCTTGTAGAAATCTGGAGTGTCGGTCTGTTGTGCAGATATCGTGAAGAATATGTCATTTCTGACTCCCCTTTCTCCCATACTTGATAGAATAAAGATCATGAAACATCAAGTTGGGAGAAACCAAAAGAATAACATGCAAAAGAAAGGAAAACATGAAACTTGCGACTTTTCTTTTTTTTTATAAGCCGTTTTTTTTTTTGCATTTTCTAAAGACGTTCAAACCTTTTTTTCCGGCTTTTTCATTTTTCTCTCTCTCTCTCTCTCTTTTTGGAATTTCGCGTACGCTTTTTATTGTACGTAGCCTTTTTTTTAATATACGGCCAAACAGGGCCCAATATCTCAACTTTTTTTTGAACGGGGCCTAAAGAAGGGCCCAAAATGATGTCGCCCGTTTTTTTTATATTTCAGCCCACAATTAGAATCAAAAAAGTAAAAAAACCATCGGTTGGTTGAGCCCAGCCCTTGGGTTTAATTTTTTTTTAATAAGGCGGTGGCCCCTTTATCTAGGATTCCCAACTGGGAACCCTAATCGAGTAAACCAGCCGCCCCGATGGGCATGACTGCCAACGTGCGCCGCCAGAGGATTAGACCAGGGACGGAGGAGCATGCGCCGCCTGCGCGCTTCCTGCGAAGGAGAGAAGGAGCACGCGCCGCCTGCGTGCTTCCTGCGAAGGAGAGAAGGAGCGCGCACTTCCTGCATGCTCGGAGGCAATGGAGATCGGAGGTGCGATGGGGTGCCTGGACCCGTGGCTAGGAGCACGAGCCTGGATGCGGAGCTCTCGGGGTCCAGTGCGAGGATGCGGATCCTAGAGGGCATCATTGCCTGAGTACGGCCATCGGAGAGAGCGATAGCCATCGCCGGAGGGGTTTCCATCGCAAGGAGGTGCGAGGGGAATCGGGCTGGAGGAGGGCTCGCCAGGGATGTTGCCTTGTGCCTTGGAGAACTTTGCTCATGAAGCTGCCTGCGGGAAGGGTGCGCGCAAGATGCGCTGCAGATTGGCGTCGCCTGGTCCTTCGCATGGCTAGAGGCGAGGTTGCGCGAAGGGCTGGAGATGTTGTGCCAGGCGGTGGCGCCGCTGGATGTTTGTGTGAAGGTGGACCGCTTGGAAGTCCTCGCACCGCCTGGGCGAATGGAGCGCCTGCATGCTTTGGAGAACGTGCGTAGCCACCACCGATTGGAAGGGGCTTTGCGCACAGGCAGATCGGGTTCACCAGGGCTGAAGAAGAGCGCCGCCTGGGAGGGTTGTTTACTTGTTGTAGCAAAGGCGGAGTCACGCCGCCTGTGAGAGGGAGCCGGAGCCCTAGCGCTAGTGCCTGAAGAGCGCGAAGAGTGCGGCCTGGATCTCGAGATGTTGAAAGGAGATCCTCCTGGAACCCTAGATCTGGAATAATGGAGGCTTCTTGACGCTTGGAGAGGCACCTTCGTGCCCTGCTGCGCGTTGAGCGAAATGAAAGGAGATGGTTGCTCGGATCTTCGTGTAGAATAAGGGCCAAAACCTTAGGAGCTTGGTCAACAAATCCGAACAGAAAACGATAATCTTCAAACATAATCGGCTCTTGATAATAGAATCTCGAACATAATATAAATAAATATTTAAGAATAAATCCTCGAGAATCGACCCGCTCTGATACCATGTTGAAATCAGAGAAGCGGAAGCGGAATCGATAAAACAAGAACAATAAACATCAAGAACACTTGGATTTACGTGGAACCCTACTCCCTAAGGAGCGGGACGAAACTACGGGAGAAGCCCTCAAAGGGACAGATATTCTATTAGAATTTCTCAATGAGTACAAGAGGTGTGGTGATCCTTATATAGGTGCTTAAAGAAGAATATTCTATAGGATTATTCTCTATAGAATATTCTCTTAACAAATAGCCACACAGAATATTCTCTAACACTATGTATGCACTTTGCCAACAAAGACTTATTTGTATTCTCACTCATAAGAACACCCAGGCATCCCTCCTTTTTAGGTAGTGTCACCATGCCCAGGTCCACCAAGTAAATGCCACCACTGTCCTGCCAAGAGTGCCTTGAAGAAGTGCCTCATAATAGATTCAATTCGCCTTCGCACACTGACGGGAAGTGATCTGGTAGAGTGGAAGAAAATCAGGATCGTTGGGAGCACATTTAATTAAAATAAACCTCTTGCCTATGGATAAAACCACAATCTTCCAGCCGACCAGCTTCTTCTCCAATATCTCAAATAAAGGGCGCCACTACGATGTGTGTGCCCCCGCCCCTTAAATAGGGGATGATCTAGGTAAGTAATGGGTAGTGATGTACTTGAGCTTTGAAAAACTAATGCAATCTCTTATACCTCAACCTGTGATAACACAAAAGGGACAAAGATGGACTTCTCTCTGTTAGTACAAAATCTTAATATTTCACCAAAGATGTCCATGATCCATGATACTCTCTCCCTTGCTCCATCCCGCTTTCAATGAATACAATAGTATCATTTGCGTGTTGCAGAATGGGTACAGAAACATCAACTCATCTGAAACCCAAGGATAGATTGTCAGTCGTTGTGAACCCCTCAGGATCCGGGTACCCGTTTACGACATAATTCGCAATATTCTATTAACATGAGATCACACAAGACGTAGAAAACAGGGAAAATTTTTTGCGCAATTATGACATTCATTTCCAACACATAATCACAAGTAAAAGAGACAAATGGCACCAAAATTTCTTTTCATTAATTTCCATATATTTTTACATCATGTACAATGTCTGTCAGTATACACAATATATCCCAAAATGTAGTACATAAGAGAAAAGAAGGGGAAGCATTTACATCACTATCTGAACAAAAACTGAGACAAAGTAATTCATATCGTCTAGTGTATACTCTGTCTCCAGGAAGCATGTATAGCTACTGAGATGCTACTAAATTGCAGGCCGTTTGCCTGCCAAACACGTTAGTAAAGAAGAGGCGTCAGCAATTGCTGGTACCTCCCAAAAACTTATAAAAATAACTAGACTTTTAATATGTGCAAAAGCAAGCAAGTAGAAAGGTGGAAAGTAAAGTTTACATCTACTTGCGTAAGTAAAAAGGTTTTTCAGGCTATTTGTAAGCGTATCAAATGTTTGTCTCCTAACCCAACATTTCCCACATGTGACATATTTATATAGTAGTTGAGTATTCATGAGTGTATGAGTGGAAGCATATATATCAATTTATTCAGAGATCGCGTTGGTGAGTGATAATGGAAAAGTTAAGATTGGAAAGATCTCTTAATTTATTTAAATTCTTAGATAGAGAGAATAGTCATTTCCTACTAATCTCAACTTTTGATCGTAACTTCTCCAATTCTTAACTTCAATGTTTCAGATATAACTTCAGATGATGTAGATATAGATATGGATGATCTAGATATAGAATCGCCAAGTCTGTTGGCGAAGTAAACTCAAGCGGTGAAGAAGCCTACAAATGGCTCTTCCGTCTCGCCCTCTAATTGGAAGCGTGGTCCAATAGAGGAATAGGTCTACTCCCAAACTACGCCACTGAGACGGGTGAGAGAGACTCTCTACAAAAGTCGCTATAGAAACCTGTCCGACTAGTACGGGCGAACGAGCTCGTACGTAAAACTGAAAACCAAGGATCCCCCGCCTGGGTATCCTAAAAGACAGGGTCAGCAGAACTGGTCTAAAGACTGGATCCCAACGAGGCGTAAAAACACTACGACCTCGCACAAAAACCAAAAAGGGACTGGGATCCTAGACCTGTGCACTTGGCGGCCACTGCCCTAACTGGGCTTCCTTTCCTCCGCCCAGGTGAGGGTCACCGTGCCCTCGCACGGTCTGGTGTAAGGATCACCATGACTGGCACAACTAATTATAAGTCATCAATGATCCTCAACACTTTTGCTAATTCAAATATACTCCCTCACTCTTCTGGAATCACTTTACTGATCTTAGGTATTCTGGTTGTAACTTATTAATAGTTATCTATACTTAATAGAGTAGGCATAAGGAATTATTTCATGAAGATGACTAGTCTTAACGATCGTAGGCTATCATTGATTCTTTTAGCAAATGAACATGTGTAATAAAATTTAAGATTCATCTTCAAAAATTCAATTACGAGGGTATGGTAAAAGGAATCAAGAAAGCTATGATTGTTTACTTGATTTGGAATGTGCACCACAACCCAATGGCTGACCATACTACTCTTTACATTTCAGTACAACACTATAGCTTGAATATCCTCACGGCTTACTATATTCTAATTCGGATGATAGTTTAAAATAATTTTTTCTATGAAAGAACACATCATCTAAATCCTACCTATTCTATAACAACTCTTCTTAAGCTTGGCAAAAACCCTCGTAACAACTTTAACTTTACGGCCATAGATGTAACTAATTATAATTACACACAAGAACTCATTATGATTAAGGAGGGACAATTATTTTTGAGATTTTATCTTTGTCATATAAATGTTGCTGAATTTCAAACTAAGAAAGGTATGTTAAATGACTAGCTTTGGGATAATTTACTAATAAAAAATGATTATCTTATAGGTAAATAACCTTATTTGTTTTTTAATCTCTTGACTCGAAATTGAATAATCTTAGTTGAGTTACTGATAGTCAGATAATTAAATTCTACTTTAATGAGTCATTGGAGGTAGATGCACAATTACTGGTCAGAATTACAAGTCCCAACCAAAGAAACTACTACAAGCCTTTGCAAGTCCCTTGTAATATGGAGCAACACATGTTAAGCAAAGACTAAAATAACAAGGTCGAATCAAGTCAATTACTGTAATCTATGATGGGGTGAATAGTTAAATCTAAAACATGGTGTGGTCAAAATTTGAGATTTTAGATATGTTGGAAGGTAATTCATATCTTAAATAGTAAGGGAAAATCTGGGAAGAACTGTAAGGTTAAATACTTTTCCAAGCTTAGATACACGAAACAAAAAAATAGACTTAGTTTTACATGTCTAGCCAATAACAATAGCTCTTCCAATTTGGAATGGAATATATGTTAATTAGCTGAACAACAATACCAAATTCTGACATCTGATTCCTTTTAAATCCTTGAATATTTCCAGATCATTCATTTTTTTTCTTTTTGAAAAGAGTAAGGTTTCACATATATTCATATATATCTAATTTCCATATAAGTTAAGCAGAATAGTTAAGGTGTAATCTAAAAATTCAAGAGTTTGTTCATTAAGTCCTAAAATTCTCAACAAGAAAGGCGTTCAGAATAGAGTCAAAATGTGTATATAACATATGTATGGCAGCAAAGGATGGGCTAGGGATTGTACTTAATATTCAGATATATTGACAATCGTTCAAAAACATCAACCTGCTTATGATTGACAATAATCACTATAACCTCCTATATATTAGTTACATCTCGAACCAACCACATTATCTCTACACCCCTGAACTTCCTTCAATATAGAACCAATTCCTCCACTACACTATAATGCAGGTTGCCTTGCATTTTTTTTATATTATTACTATACACATATGAAAACATGATCTACCCACCCCTATGAGAAAGATTTGTTGGTGGATGGACATTTGAAGGATCCAATATATAAAAGAGAAACTTGAAATGCTAAACTTAATTTGTAGCAAAAGAAGAGGGATCTGTTTATTTCCCTCTCTTCTTCTATGACCGTACTCTCTGGATTCACAGTATAAAATCAAGAAATTTAAAGTATAATTGAATTTAGCATTTACTGGATAGAGAAATGTGATTGGAATTTACAATAATCATATTCAAAGAAATAAGAGCAGAAAATGGTTGTAATTTGTGTTAGATCACATGCATGGCAGCAAATGGTGGGGGCTGGGGATTGTACCTTTTTAGATCTCAAAGTTTAGGGATGAACATGGCATGCAACAATAGCTTCTTGAAGCCAAAATGGATCAGCTTCAGCAGCAATGGTGGCTGATTTGTAGCAGCAACTGCAGTAGAACAATTGCTGAAATTTCAAGGGAGCAGTTCCAGTTTGTTGGAAAGAGGTCCTTGAGTATGTAGTAGCTGCTGCATGGAGTATTGGAGCAGCAACAAGGCTTCCCAAGTTGATGGTCAGCAACTTTTTGGTAGAGAAAAAGAGCCTTGATGAGGGAAAAATGGAGGAAAGAAGAGAGGATGTACCTCAAATTAGACCTTCAAATTGGGAAGCAAGGGGGAGCAGCTCCTCGGATGCAGCAAGAAGGGTTTCTTGGATTGCTGGAGGTTCCAGAACTCCAGGATTTTGAGAAGTTATGACTCCCACGATGAGATTATATGTATATATAAGGGAGGGAAGTATTGGGTGATGCCAAATGTGAAGGGTAAAATGTTAAGTGGCAAGGAGGGAAAAGGCCAAGTGGCTGGAAAGAAATACTCGGCTGGATTTGCAACAACTGCTGCTACAGTAGCAGAACTGACTTATTTATTTTATTTTCAAAAGCCTCTTTAGTTAACATACTTAAAAATCAACCGTACGCGCACCTCGGTCTTCCGTTTTCAACGCAAACTATCTTGATTTGATCGTCTTTCATCGACGATCAAAATGAGTATAATATTGATATACTTTTGATCGAAATTGGATGTCCGAAATTTTCGAGATACGGTTTATGTTTAAGATTAAATTTTATGATTTAAAAATATAAACGACCTCCGATTGACGAACAGTCGATTCCGTTGGTCTTATATCGTCGAATCGGATCTAATGACAGTTTCGGTTCGTTTTGCGGTTTCCGAATTTGCGTCGCGGCTTTTTCACGGCGCGCATTACGAAGTGATAGATTTTTGATCGATTTCTTCCGAACAACTTTTGATTCACTACCAATTGGTCGTTTTAGGTTGGTTAGTATTGACCAACAACTTTATTGGGTTTTTCGTATCTTATTCGGGTTGAGTTCGGGTTTGTAGAAACCCGGATGTTACAATTATAAAAATCTCAAAGGGAGTCTCGTCCTCGAGACTTGAGTTAAGGTCCTTATGTGTCTTGTGTTTTATTTGACCATAAAACCTCAAACGGATTTTGAACCCATAAAAACCTCAAAGAGAAAAAACAAGCCATATATTTTAATATATATGTAATTACAGAAGCTTGCTTTGATTTTTACCTCAGAAAAGTTGTGGGTATCGTGCCCGCATGTCGGCTTCGGTCTCCCACGTTGCTTCTTCGACGCCGTGACGGTGCCACAAAACCTTGACCAATAGAATCTCTTTGCTGCAAAGCTTCTTCACAGCATGATCAAGTATCTGGACTGGCTTCTCCTCATAAGTCAGATCTGGCTCCACGTCTAGATTCTCATAACTGATGATGTGTCGAGGGTCGTGCACATATTTCCTCAGGTTGGATATATGGAAGACATCGTGAATAGCAGAAAGATGTGGAGGAAGAGCTACTCGGTAAGCAACCTTCCCCACTCTAGCCAGAATTTCGAACGGTCCAACATATCGAGGCGCCAACTTGCCACGAACACCGAATCTCTGCACTCCCTTCATGCGAGATACTCGCAAAAATACCCAATCTCCGACCTGTATTTACAGGAGTTTTATTAGTATGTGAGATTAAGTTTAACAAATATACACGTCATAATTGAATGGAAGAAGAGGAAATAATTGAATTACATGGAACTCCAAGTCTCTTCTTCGACGGTCGGCATAGCTCTTCTGGCGGTTCTGTGCCGTTAAAAGCCTCCGTCTCACAAGATCAACAGCTCTCGCAGTCTTCTCCAAGAGATCTACGGAATATAAAGCATGATCGCCTACCTCACGCCAACTAAGAGGTGTGAGGCATCTCTGCCCGTATAGGGCTTCGAATGGTGCCATGCCAATACTAGAGTGATAGCTGTTATTGTACGTGAATTCCACCAAAGGCAAATGATCCTTCCAGGACCCTTTCCACTCCAAAGTGCATGCCCGAAGTAGATCCTCAAGCGTCTGAATGGTGCGCTCACTCTACCCGTCTGTCTGCGGATGATAAGCAGAACTCATCTTCAACTCTGTCTGTAGTGCTGACATGAACTGATGCCAATAATGTGAAGTAAACCTCGAATCCCTGTCAGACACCACCTCTCGTGGTATACCATGTAATCTGATGATGTTCTACACATACAGCTTGGCCAATCTGGATGGAGTGTAAGTCGTGTTGACAGGTATGAAATGGGCTGACTTGGTCAACCTATCAACAACGACCCACACGGAATCATGGCCACCCGGTATCTTCGGCAGACCTGTGACAAAATCCATAGAAATGCTCTCCCACTTCCACTCGGGAATGGGGAGAGACTGCAGTAATCTTGGTGGTCTCCTGTGCTCAGCCTTGACCATCTGACAGGTTATGCATCTGCTGACATGTTGCGCTATATCGCGCTTCATCCCATCCTACTAGAAATATCGACGCAGATCATGGTACATCTTCATACTGCCTGGATGGATAGATAACCGTGAACTGTGTGCCTCATCCAGAATGTCTCTGCGAAGCTGTTCGTCATTGGGTACAACAACCCGTCCTACCTTCCATAAAATAGACTCCATCACAACAAAGTCGTCAAATTCGTCTTTGATGGTGCGCATGAATCTATCTCGGATCCATGGATCTGTCTTCTGTCCATCTACAATACGATCCCAAAGAATGCTATATCGTGGAGGCACGGCGGTAGAAATGGATGCGCTCTCCAGAGGATGTCAATCGGTCAAAGCTGCAAGCGTATCCCACATGTATAGCCAGTTCATCGTACCCTCTGCATGCGCTCTCCTGCTAAGTGCATCAGCCACCACGTTTCCCTTACCGGGATGGTAAGAGATCGTGCAATCATAATCCTTCAGCAGTTCGAGCCATTTGCGCTGCCTCATATTCAGCTTCTTTTGATCAAAGATATACTTTATGCTTTTGTGATCCGTGAAAATCTCGAAATTCACCCCATAAAGATAGTGGCGCTAGATCTTCAAGGCGAACACAACTGCCGCCAACTCCAGATCATGCGTGGGGTAAATCCGCTCGTGCGGCCTTAACTGTCGTGATGCGTAAGCAATCACATATCCTCTCTGCATCAACACTTCTCCTAGACCTTCTACAGATGCATCTGTGTAGACTGCATAATCCTGAGTGTCGGAAGGAAGAGCAAGAATAGGCGTTGTAGTCAATCTCTCCTTCAGTGTCTGGAAGTCATGCTCACATGAATCGTCCTAAATGAATGGAACTCCCTTCTGCGTCAACCGTGTCAGAGGGCGAACAATGCGTGAAAATCCAGTGACAAAGCATCTGTAATAGCCCGCTAATCCAAGGAAGCTTCGAATCTGAGTAACTGTCTTGGGTTGCTCCCAAGACATAACTGCATCTATCTTCGCAGGATCAACTGCAATGCCTGCTCCAGAAATGATATGCCCGAGAAATTAGACCTGAGATAACCAGAACTCACACTTGCTCAACTTAGCATATAGCTTGTGCTCCCGCAGTATATCCAAGACAATTCGTAGATCATTCGCATGATCCCATTCATTCCACGAGTAGATGAGTACATCATCGATGAACACCACTACAAACTTGTCCAAGTATGGATGGAAGATACAGTTCATCATATCCATGAAAGCCGCAGGTGCATTGGTGAGCCCAAACGACATCACCACAAACTCGTATTGTCCACAACGAGTCATGAAGCGGTCTTCGAAATATCATACTCTCTAATCCTCAGCTGATGATAACCTGAGCGAAGATCGATCTTCGAGAAAACCGAAGATCCCTGGAGATGGTTAAACAAATCATCGATGCGTGGCAAAGGATAATCGATTTTTCACCGTTCTCTTGTTCAGCTGCCTGTAATCGATGCACAGTCTCATGGATCCATCCTTCTTCTTGACAAATAAAACCGGAGAAATCCAACGTAAAGTGCTCGGTCTCACAAATCCCAAGTCAAGTAATTCCTGCAACTGCACATTCAGCTCCCTCAACTCAGCTGGTGTCATGCGATATGGTGCCATAGAGATCGGCTGTGTAACTGGCATCAATGTGATCTCAAACTCGATCTCTCTCTCAGGAGGTAATCCTGGTAGCTCATCAGAAAACACGTCAGGTATTCTGAGACTACTCGGATGTCCTGTGTCATCGGCTCCTGATCAGATACCTCCCGTACAAATGCAAGGTATGAATCACAACCCTGATCAACAAGTCGTTGAGCTCGCAACACTGAAATGTACTCCATGGTGGAGTCATGTATAATACCCTCAAAAGTGAACTCGGGTAGATCGGGAATCCTGAAGACAACTGTCTTCCTAAAACAATCAACAAGCGCATGATGAGCGGATAACCAATCCATGCCCAAAATCAAGTCGAACTCATCAAGCTGCAGAAATAGACAATCTGCGATCATCTCGTGACCGCCAATCAGTACGGGCAAGTGCCTGATTATCAGAGAAATGATAAATAACTGGCCACCTGGCCCTCAAATGTGATAAGGGAAAGAGAGTGTCTTAGCGACTCTACCTAAAGAAACTAGTAGTCTCAAAGCAAGAAAAGAGTGTGTCGCACCAGAATCAAATAGAACATAGAAAGGTCGGTTCAAGACTGAGACCATGCCTTTTACTATAGTAGTTGCTGAACGGGTCATTCGCAGATACTTATCATATATGCTTTTTCTCTTCTTGGGATATAATATGAAATTTAATGAAATTGGTGACTTCTGTGGTTATTTATTTTGAATGTCATATTTCCCTTTTCGGACTCATGACAAGTCGGGAGACTGTCTCTATCCGAGAACTTAATGCGATCGGAATAGTAGAACTGTAACTGTGCGTATCGGGGTACCACTGCTCTGATACCAAATTGTGAACCCCTCAGGATCCGGGTACCCGTTTACGACATAATTCGCAATATTCTATTCACATGAGATCACATAAGTAGCAGAAAATAGGGAAAATTTTTCGCGCAATTATGGCATTCATTTCCAACACATAACCACAAGTAAAAGAGACAAATGGCACCAAAATTTCTTTTCATTAATTTCCATATATTTTTACATCATGTACAATGTCTGTCAGTATACACAATATATCTCAAAATGTAGTACATAAGAGAAAAGAAGGGGAAGCATTTACATCACTATCTGAACAAAAACTGAGACAAAGTAATTCATACCGTCTAGTGTATACTCTGTCTCCAGAAAGCATGTATAACTACTGAGCTGCTACTAAACTGCAGGTTGTTTGCCAGCCAAACATGTTAGGAAAGAAGAGGCATCAGCAATTGCCGGTACCTCCCAAAACTTATAAAAATAACTAGACATTTAATATGTGCAAAAACAAGCAAGTAGAAAGGTGGAAATTAAAGTTTACATCTACTTGCTTAAGTAAAAAGGTTTTCAGGCTATTTGTAAGCGTCTCAAATGTTTGTCCCATAACCCAACATTTCCCACATGTGACATATTTATATAGCAGTTGAGTATTCATGAGTGTAAGCATATATATATCAATTTCTTCAGAGATCATGTTGGTGAGTGGTAATGGAAAAGTTAAAATTGGAAAGATCTCATAATTTATTTAAATTCTTAGATAGAGAGAATAGTCATTTCCTACTAATCCCAACTTTTGATCGTAACTTCTCCAATTCTTAACTTCAATGTTCCAGATATAACTTCAGATGATGTAGATGTAGATATGGATGATCTAGATATAGAATCGTCAAGTCTGTTGGCGAAGTAAACTCAAGCGGTGAAGAAGCCTACAAATGGCTCTTCCGTCTCGCCCTCTAATTGTAAGCGCGGTCCAATAGAGGGATAGGTCTACTCCCAAACTACACCACTGAGACGGGTGAGAGAGACTCTCTAGAAAAGTCGCTCTAGAAACCTACCCGACTAGTACGGGCGAACGAGCTCGTATGTAAAACTGAAATCCAAGGATCCCCCGCCTGGGTATCCTAAAAGACAGGGTCGGCAGAACAGGTCTAAAGACCGGATCCCAACGAGGCGTAAAAACACTACGAGCTCGCGTAAAAACCGAAAAGGGACTGGGATCCTAGACTCGCGCACTTGGCGGCCGCTGCCCTAACTGGGCTTCCTTTCCTCCGCCCAGGTGAGGGTCACCGCGCCCTCGCACGGTCAGGTGTAAGGATCACCATGACCAGCACAACTAATTATTAGTCATCAATGATCCTCAACACTTTTGCTAATTCAAATATACCCTCCCTCACTCTTCTGGAATCACTTTACTGATCTTAGGTGTTCTGGTTGTAACTTATTAATAGTTATCTATACTTAATAGAGTAGGCTTAAGGAATTATTTCATGAAGATGATTAGTCTTAACGATCGTAGGCTATCATTGATTCTTTTAGCAAATGAACATGTGTAGTAAAATTTTAAGACTCGTCTTCAAAAATTCAATTACGAGGGGATGGTAAAAGAAATCAAGAAAGCTATGATTGTTTACTTGATTTGGAATGTGCACCACAACCCAATGGCTGACCATACTACTCTTTACATTTCAGTACAACACTATAGCTTGAATATCCTCACGGCTTACTATATTCTAATTCGGATGATAGTTTAATATATTTTTTTCTATGAAAGAACACATCATCTAAATCCTACCTATTCTATAACAACTCTTCTTAAGCTTGGCAAGAACCCTCGTAACAACTTTAACTTTACGGCCATAGATGTAACTAATTATAACTACAAACAAGAACTCATTATGATTAAGGAGGGATAATTATTTTTGAGATTTTATCTTGGTCATATAAATGTTGCTGAATTTGAAACTAAGAAAGGTATGTTAAAATACTAGCTTTGGGATAATTTACTAATAAAAAAATGATTGTCTCATAGGTAAATAACCTTATTTGTTTTTTAATCTCGACTCGAAATTGAATAATCTTAGTTGAGTTATAATTAAATTCTACTTTCATGAGTCATTGGAGGTAGATGCACAATTACTGGTCAGAATTACAAGTCCCAACCAAAAAAACTACTACAAGCCTTTGCAAGTCCCTTGTAATATGGAGCAACACATGCTAAGCAAAGACTACAATAATAAGGTCGAATCAAGTCAATTACTGTAATATAAGAAGGGGTGAATAGTTAAATCTAAAACATGGTGTGGTCAAAATTTGAGATTTTAGATATGTTGGAAGGTAATTCATATCTTAAATAGTAAGGGAAAATCTGGGAAGAACTGTAAGGTTAAATACTTTTCCAAGCTTAGATACACGAGACAAAAAAATAGACTTAGTTTTACATGTCTAGCCAATAACAATAGCTCTTCCAATTTGGAATGGAATATATGTTAATTAGCTGAACAACAATACCAAATTCTGACATATGATTCCTTTTAAATCCTTGAATATTTCCAGATCATTCATTTTTTTTCTTTTTGAAAAGAGTAAGGTTTCACATATATTCATATATATCTAATTTCCATATAAGTTAAGCAGAATAGTTAAGGTGTAATCTAAAAATTCAAGAATTTGTTCATTAAGTCCTAAAATTCTCAACAAGAAAGGCCTTCAGAATAGAGTCAAAATGTGTATATAACATATGTATGGCAGCAAAGGATGGGCTAGGGATTGTACTTAATATTCAGATATATTGACAATCGTTCAAAAACATCAACCTGCTTATGATTGACAATAATCACTATAACCTCCTATATATTAGTTACATCTCGAACCAACCACGTTATCTCTACAGCCCTGAACTTCCTTCAATATAGAACCAATTCCTCCACTACACTATAATGCAGGTTGACTTGCATTTTTTTTATATTATTACTATACACATATGAAAACATGATCTACCCATCCCTATGAGAAAGATTTGTTGGTGGATGGACATTTGAAGGATCCAATATATAAAAGAGAAACTTGAAATGCTAAACTTAATTTGTAGCAAAAGAAGAGGGATCTGTTTATTTCCCTCTCTTCTTCTATGACCGTACTATCTGGATTCACAGTATAAAATCAAGAAATTTAAAGTATAATTGAATTTAGCATTTACTGGATAGAGAAATGTGATTGGAATTTACAATAATCATATTCAAAGAAATAGGAGCAGAAAATGGATGTAATTTGTGTTAGATCACATGCATGGCAGCAAATGGTGGGGCTGGGGATTGTACGTTTTTAGATCTCAAAGTTTAGGGATGAACATGGCATGCAACAACAGCTTCTTGAAGCCAAAATGGATCAGCTTCAGCAGCAATGGTGGCTGATTTGTAGCAGCAACTGCAGTAGAACAATTGCCGAAATTTCAAGGGAGCGGTTCCATTTTGTTGGAAAGAGGTCCTTGAGTATGTAGTAGCTGCAGTATGGAGTATTGGAGCAGCAACAAGGCTTCCCAAGTTGATGGTCAGCAACTTTTTGGTAGAGAAAAAGAGCCTTGATGAGGGAAAAATGGAGGAAAGAAGAGAGGATGTACCTCAAATTAGATCTTCAAATTGGGAAGCAAGGGGGAGCAGCTCCTCGGATGCAGCAAGAAGGGTTTCTTGGACTGCTGGAGGTTCCAGAACTCCAGGATTTTGAGAAGTTATGACTCCCACGATGAGATTATATGTATATATAAGGGAGGGAAGTATTGGGTGATGCCAAATGTGAAGGGTAAAATGTTAAGTGGCAAGGAGGGAAAAGGCCAAGTGGCTGGAAAGAAATACTCGGCTGGATTTGCAACAACTGCTGCTGCTTATTTATTTTATTTTCAAAAGTCTCTTTAGTTAACATTCTTAAAAATCAACCGTACGCGCACCTCGGTCTTCCGTTTTCAACGCGAATTATCTTGATTTGATCGCCTTTCATCGACGATCAAAATGAGTATAATATTGATATACTTTTGATCGAGATTGGATGTCCGAAATTTTTGAGATACGGTTTGTTTAAGATTAAATTTTGTGATTTAAAAATATCAAACGACCTCCGATTGACGAACGGTCGATTCCGTTGGTCTTATATCGTCGAATCGGATCTAATGACGGTCTCGGTTCGTTTTGAGGTTTCCGAATTTGCGTCGCGACTTTTTCATGGCGCGCATTACGAAGTGACCGATTTTTGATCGATTTCACCCGAACAACTTTTGATTCACTACCAATTGGTCGTTTTAGGTTGGTTAGTATTGACCAACAACTTTATTGGGTTTTTCGGACCTTATTCGGGTCGAGTTCGGGTTTGTAGAAACCCGGATGTTACAATTATAAAAACCTCAAAGGGAGTCTCGTCCTCGAGACTCGAGTTAAGGTCCTTATGTGCCTTGTGTTTCATTTGGCCATAAAAAACCTCAAAAGGATTTTGAACACATAAAAACCTCAAAGAGACTCGAGTTTTTCGGACCTTATTCGGGTCGAGTTCGGGTTTGTAGAAACCCGGATGTTACAATTATAAAAACCTCAAAGGGAGTCTCGTCCTCGAGACTCGAGTTAAGGTCCTTATGTGTCTTGTGTTTCATTTGGTCATAAAAAACCTTAAAAGGATTTTGAACACATAAAAACCTCAAAGAGACTGCTATATCGTGGAGGCACGGCGGTAGAAATGGATGCGCTCTCCAGAACATGTCAATCGGTCAAAGTTGCAAGCGTATCCCACATGTATAGCCAATTCATCGTACCCTCTGCATGCGCTCTCCTGCTAAGTGCATCATCCACCACATTTCCCTTGCCGGGATGGTAAGAGATCGTGCAATCATAATCCTTCAGCAGTTCGAGCCATCTGCGATGCCTCATATTCAGCTTCTTTTGATCAAAGATATACTTTAGGCTCTTGTGATCCGTGAAAATCTCGAAATTCACCCCATAAAGATAGTGGCGCTAGATCTTCAAGGCGAACACAACTGCCGCCAACTCCAGATCATGCGTGGGGTAATTCCGCTCGTGTGGCCTCAACTGTCGTGATGCGTAAGCAATCACATGTCCTCTCTGCATCAACACTTCTCCTAGACCTTCTCCAGATGCATCTGTGTAGACTGCATAATCCTGAGTGCCGGAAGGAAGAGCAAGAATAGGCGTTGTAGTCAATCTCTCCTTCAGTGTCTGAAAGTCATGCTCACATGAATCGTCCCAAATGAATGGAACTCCCTTCTGCGTCAACCGTGTCAGAGGGCGAACAATGCGTGAAAATCCAGTGACAAAGCATCTGTAATAGCCCGCTAATCCAAGGAAGCTTCGAATCTGAGTAATTGTCTTGGGTTGCTCCCAAGACATAACTGCATCTATCTTCACATGATCAACTGCAATGCTTGCTCCAGAAATGATATACCCGAGAAATGAGACCTGGGATAACCAGAACTCACACTTGCTCAACTTGGCATATAGCTTGTGCTCCCGCAGTATATCCAAGACAATCCGTAGATCATTCGCATGATCCCATTCATTCCACGAGTAGATGAGTACATCATCGATGAACATCACTACAAACTTGTCCAAGTATGGACGGAAGATACGGTTCATCATATCCATGAAAGCCGCAGGTGCATTGGTGAGCTCAAACGACATCACCACAAACTTGTATTGTCCACAACGAGTCATGAAAGCGGTCTTCGAAATATCATACTCTCTAATCCTCAGCTGATGGTAACCTGAGCGAAGATCGATCTTCGAGAAAACCGAAGATCCTTGGAGCTGGTCAAACAAATCATCGATGCGTGGCAAAGGATAATCGGTTTTTCACCGTTCTCTTGTTCAGCTGCCTGTAATCGATGCACAGTCTCATGGATCCATCCTTCTTCTTGACAAATAGAACCGGAGCATCCCAAGGTGAAGTGTTCGGTCTCACAAATCCCAAGTCAAGTAATTCCTGCAACTGCACCTTCAGCTCCCTCAACTCGGCTGGTGCCATGCGATATAGTGCCATAGAGATCGGCTGTGTATCTGGTAGCAATGTGATCTCGAACTCGATCTCTCTCTCATGAGGTAATCCTGATAGCTCATCAGAAAACACGTCAGGTATTCTGAGACTACTCGGATGTCCTGTGTCATCGGCTCCTGATCAGATACCTCCCGCACAAATGCAAGGTATGAATCACAACCCTGATCAACAAGTCAGTGAGCTCGCAACACTGAAATGTACTCCATGGTGGAGTCATGTATAATACCTCAAAAGTGAACTCGAGTAGATCGGGAATCCTGAAGACAACTGTCTTCCTAAAACAATCAACAAGCGCATGATGAGCGGATAACCAATCCATGCCCGAAATCAAGTCGAACTCATCAAGCTGCAGAAATAGACAATCTGTGATCATCTCGTGACCGCCAATCAGTACGGGCAAGTGCCTGATTATCAGGGAAATGATAAATAACTGGCCACCTGGCCCTCAAATGTGATATGGGGAAGAGAGTGTCTCAGCGACTCTACCTAAAGAAACTAGTAGTCTCAAAGCAAGAAAAGAGTGTGTCGCACCAGAATCAAATAGAACATAGAAAGGTCGGTTCAAGACTGAGACCATGCCTTTTACCATAGTAGTTGTTGAACGGGTCATTCGCAGATACTTATCATATATGTTTTTTCTCTTCTTGGGATATAATATGAAATTTAATGAAATTGGTGACTTCTGTGGTTATTTATTTTGAATGTCATATTTCCCTTTTCGGACTCAAGACAAGTCGGGAGACTGTCTCTATCCGAGAACTTAATGCGATCGGAATAGTAGTACTGCAACTGTGCGTATCGGGGGACCACTACTCTGATACCAAATTGTGAACCCCTCAGGATCCGGATACCCGTTTACGACATAATTCGCAATATTCTATTCACATGAGATCACACAAGTAGCAGAAAACAGGGAAAATTTTCGCGCAATTATGACATTCATTTCCAACACATAACCACAAGTAAAAGAGACAAATGGCGACAAAATTTCTTTTCATTAATTTCCATATATTTTTACATCATGTACAATGTCTTTCAGTATACACAATATATCCCAAAATGTAGTACATAAGAGAAAAGAAGGGGAAGCATTTACATCACTATCTGAACAAAAACTGAGACAAAGTAATTCATACCGTCCAGTGTATACTCTGTCTCCAGGAAGCATGTATAGCTACTGAGCTGCTACTAAACTGCAGGTTGTTTGCCTGCCAAACACGTTAGGAAAGAAGAGGCGTCAGCAATTGCTGGTACCTCTCAAAAACTTATAAAAATAGCTAGACATTTAATATGTGCAAAAGCAAGCAAGTAGAAAGGTGGAAAGTAAAGTTTACATCTACTTGCGTAAGTAAAAAGGTTTTTCAGGCTATTTGTAAGCGTCTCAAATGTTTGTCCCATAACCCAACATTTCCCACATGTGACATATTTATATAGTAGTTGAGTATTCATGAGTGTAAGCACATATATCAATTTCTTCAGAGATCACGTTGGTGAGTGATAATGGAAAGGTAAGATTGGAAAGATCTCTTAATTTATTTAAATTCTTAGATAGAGAGAATAGTCATTTCCTACTAATCCCAACTTTTGATCGAAACTTCTCCAATTCTTAACTTCAATGTTTCAGATAAAACTTCAGATGATGTAGATGTAGATATGGATGATCTAGATATAGAATCGTCAAGTCTGTTGGCGAAGTAAACTCAAGCGGTGAAGAAGCCTAAAAATGGCTCTTCCGTCTCGCCCTCTAATTGGAAGCGCGGTCCAATAAAGGGATAGGTCTACTCCCAAACTACACCACTGAGACGGGTGAGAGAGACTCTCTAGAAAAGTCGCTCTAGAAACCTGCCCGACTTGTACGGGCGAACGAGCTCGTACGTAAAACTGAAAACTAAGGATCCCCCGCCTGGGTATCCTAAAAGACAGGGTCATAAGAACTGGTCTAAAGACTGGATCCCAACGAGGCGTAAAAACACTGCGAGCTCGCGTAAAAATCGAAAAGGGACTGGGATCCTAGACCCGCGCACTTGGCGGCCGCTGCCCTAGCTGGGCTTCCTTTCCTCCGCCCAAGTGAGGGTCACCGCGCCCTCGCACGGTCAGGTGTAAGGATCACCATGACCGGCACAACTAATTATTAGTCATCAATGATCCTCAACACTTTTGCTAATTCAAATATACCCGCCCTCACTCTTCTGGAATCACTTTACTGATCTTAGGTGTTCTGGTTGTAACTTATTAATAGTTATCTATACTTAATAGAGTAGGCTTAAGGAATTATTTCATGAAGATGATTAGTCTTAACGATCGTACGCTATCATTGATTCTTTTAGCAAATGAACATGTGTAGTAAAATTTTAAGACTCGTCTTCAAAAATTCAATTACGAGGGAATGGTAAAAGAAATCAAGAAAGTTATGATTGTTTACTTGATTTGGAATGTGCACCACAACCCAATGGCTGACCATACTACTCTTTGAATTTCAGTACAACACTATAGCTTGAATATCCTCACGGCTTACTATATTCTAATTCGGATGATAGTTTAATATAATTTTTTCTATAAAAGAACACATCATCTAAATCCTACCTATTCTATAACAACTCTTCTTAAGCTTGGCAAAAACCCTCGTAACAACTTTAACTTTACGGCCATAGATGTAACTAATTATAATTACACACAAGAACTCATTATGATTAAGGAGGGATAATTATTTTTGAGATTTTATCTTCGTCATATAAATGTTGCTGAATTTCAAACTAAGAAAGGTATGTTAAATGACTAGCTTTGGGATAATTTACTAATAAAAAATGATTATCTCATAGGTAAATAACCTTATTTGTTTTTTAATCTCTTGACTCGAAATTGAATAATCTTAGTTGAGTTAATGAATAATTAAATTCTACTTTCATGAGTCATTGGAGGTAGATGCACAATTACTGGTCAGAATTACAAGTCCCAACCAAAGAAACTACTACAAGCCTTTGCAAGTCCCTTGTAATATGGAGCAACACATGCTAAGCAAAGACTAAAATAACAAGGTCGAATCAAGTCAATTACTGTAATCTATGAAGGGGTGAATAGTTAAATCTAAAACATGGTGTGGTCAAAATTTGAGATTTTAGATATGTTGGAAGGTAATTCATATCTTAAATAGTAAGGGAAAATCTGGGAAGAACGGTAAGGTTAAATATTTTTCCAAGCTTAGATACACGAAACAAAAAATAGACTTAGTTTTACATGTCTAGCCAATAACAATAGCTCTTCCAATTTGGAATGGAATATATGTTAATTAGCTGAACAACAATACCAAACTCTGACATCTGATTCCTTTTAAATCCTTGAATATTTCCAGATCATTCATTTTTTTTCTTTTTGAAAAGAGTAAGGTTTCACATATATTCATATATATCTAATTTCAATATAAGTTAAGCAGAATAGTTAAGGTGTAATCTAAAAATTCAAGAGTTTGTTCATTAAGTCCTAAAATTCTCAACAAGGCCTTCAGAATAGAGTCAAAATGTGTATATAACATATGTATGGCAGCAAAGGATGGGTTAGGGATTGTACTTAATATTCAGATATATTGACAATCGTTCAAAAACATCAACCTGCTTATGATTGACAATAATCACTATAACCTCCTATATATTAGTTACATCTCGAACCAACCACATTATCTCTACAGCCCTGAACTTCCTTCAATATAGAACCAATTCCTCCACTACACTATAATGCAGGTTGCCTTGCATTTTTTTTATATTATTACTATACACATATGAAAACATGATCTACCCACCCCTATGAGAAAGATTGGTTGGTGGATGGACATTTGAAGGATCCAATATATAAAAGAGAAATTTGAAATGCTAAACTTAATTTGTAGCAAAAGAAGAGGGATCTGTTTATTTCCCTCTCTTCTTCTATGACCGTACTCTCAGGATTCACAGTATAAAATCAAGAAATTTAAAGTATAATTGAATTTAGCATTTACTGGATAGAGAAATGTGATTGGAATTTACAATAATCATATTCAAAGAAATAGGAGCAGAAAATGGATGTAATTTGTGTTAGATCACATGCATGGCAGCCAAGGTTTGAAAAAACTAAAAACGGAACGAGGCGGTTTCCCTGGAATCGAGGCGAGGCGTAGCCTCGAGGCGGTCGAGGCGTAAGCCTCAGTTTACAAGGAGAAAACCTATAAAAACTACAACAGAATATATACTAATGAAATTATATATATATTCTAACTAACATATGATATAAATTACTATAATATATGATGCAATTACAAAGATAGGAACACTGAAAGAAAAGATATACAAGTGTATATGTCTTTTTACTAATTTTCCATCCAATCATAGATTAAATCTTTTGATATTCCCCTAAATTCTAACCATCTAACCTAAGTTGAAGAACCGTCGTATGCTCCCCTTCTTGGTATATTACATAGCTCATTATTTGAAAACTCCTTAAAAATAATTTTACGAGTAATTTTTTCTATGATACTTGTGGATTCGAATATTTAAGTGGGCATAATTTAAGAGTTTCTTGACATGATTGAATATGTTTAATAGTAAATATGAACAAGAAAGCGGCCAAATTTAAGCATTCATCTTATATATTATATCCTAAACAAATACATCTTTATAAACATCTGAAATTGCTAATAGGATAATTGAATTAACATAAAAAAAATAATTTGAAAAAGAAAACGCCTCGGTGAGCGCCTCGCCTTCGCCTCGACCGCCTCGACCGCCTCGACCAACTGAGGCGACCGCCTCTTAGGACCCTGTCGAGGCGGTCGTTCAGAGGCGATTTCTGACCGCCTCGCCTCGAGGCGTACGCCTCGTGCGCCTCGAGGCGCGTTTTTTCGAACCATGATGGCAGCAAATGGTGGGGGCTGGGGATTGTACCTTTTTAGATCTCAAAGTTTAGGGATGAACATGGCATGCAACAACAGCTTCTTGAAGCCAAAATGGATCAGCTTCAGCAGCAATGGTGGCTGATTTGTAGCAGCAACTGCAGTAGAACAATTGCTGAAATTTCAAGGGAGCAGTTCCAGTTTGTTGGAAAGAGGTCCTTGAGTATGTAGTAGCTGCTGCATGGAGTATTGGAGCAGCAACAAGGCTTCCCAAGTTGCTGGTCAGCAACTTTTTGGTAGAGAAAAAGAGCCTTGATGAGGGAAAAATGGAGGAAAGAAGAGTGGATGTACCTCAAATTAGATCTTCAAATTGGGAAGCAAGGGGGAGCAGCTCCTCGGATGCAGCAAGAAGGGTTTCTTGGACTGCTGGAGGTTCCAGAACTCCAGGATTTTGAGAAGTTATGACTCCCACGATGAGATTATATGTATATATAGGGGAGGGAAGTATTGGGTGATGCCAAATGTGAAGGGTAAAATGTTAAGTGGCAAGGAGGGAAAAGGCCAAGTGGTTGGAAAGAAATACTCGGCTGGATTTGCAACAACTGCTGCTACAGGCTGACTTATTTATTTTATTTTCAAAAGTCTCTTTAGTTAACATACTTAAAAATCAACCGTGCGCGCACCTCGGTCTTCCGTTTTCAACGCGAACTATCTTGATTTGATCGTCTTTCATCGACGATCAAAATGAGTATAATATTGATATACTTTTACTCGAGATTGGATGTCCGAAATTTTCGAGATACGGTTTATGTTTAAGATTAAATTTTGTGATTTAAAAATATCAAACGACCTCCGATTGACGAACGGTCGATTCCGTTGGTCTTATATCGTCGAATCGGATCTAATGACGGTCTCGGTTCGTTTTGCGGTTTCCGAATTTGCGTCGCGGCTTTTTCACGGCGCGCATTACGAAGTGATAGATTTTTGATCGATTTCTTCCGAACAACTTTTGATTCACTACCAATAGGTCGTTTTCGGTTGGTTAGTATTGACCAACAACTTTATTGGGTTTTTCGTACCTTATTCGGGTCGAGTTCGGGTTAGTAGAAATCCGGATGTTACAGTCGTATCGTTACTCCAAAAGGATCCGCAACAAGAAAAGCAACGGTGTCCGAGGGCAACCTTGCCGAACCCACCATTGAGGCTGGAAGTATCATCCCTCTGGGTGCTCATTAACTAGAACCTCACACATTGTCATTGTAGAGATATATTTCATGTTTATGTATCGTTTATCTATTTTCTTTTCTCTTTGTCTACTTTATGTAATTTTCCCATAGGTATCTCCCTATATAAGAGAGTCTAGGGATAAGAGAATAATCATCTCGTTTTATTTTTCTCAATATGGTATCAGAGCGGCAGTCTTAGACCGGAGCTCATGTACCTAACCCTAACCCTAACCCCTCCACCCTTCGAGCCTCACGTCGTCGCCGCCCAGGGCCCCGCTACCCAGGGCCATGCCACCTAAGGCACCGCCGCCCAGGGCCCCGCCTTGTGGCCCCGCCTCCCCGTCGTGTGGCCCTACCTTGCAACTCCGCCGCCTGCGCCTTGCAGCCCATCCCGCCGTGCAGCCCCTTAGGTCCCGCCTCGGGCCTAGCACTTTTGGGCCCCGCTGCCTTTCTCTTCCTCGAGGGGTCTACTCTCGCACCTCCATGTTGATGGGTTTGGTTGTGTAAGTCTACACATGCAATCGAACCTCTTCATGTCAGTGTAGACCACAGTTTATCTCGTCTACAACTCGGTCGTCTCCAGTCATCATGTCAGAAAGCAAGGTAGAGTTCCCCACCACAGGCGCCTTCAGAGGTCCTACGCCTATTGTGGAGATGGATGGGTCGAACTACGAATTACGGGTCATGCAGTTCATGAGCCTAATGAAGTCGATCGGTAAGAAACGTATTCTTACTGAGGATGAGCCAACGGAGAAGACAAGGTTGTATGCCTCCTGGGAGGCTGATGACACCGATGCTCAGGTCTGGTTGTCTGGTACCTTGATTCCGGACATTGCAAACGATGTCTTGCATCAGCCCACGCCAAAGCCATGTGGATATTCTTGCTACCACTTATTCATAGGCCAAGAATGAGATAAAAATTCTACAGCTTCAGCATGACATTTTCACGATAAAGCAGAATGGTCGACCCCCGCATGCACACTACACTGCGTTGCGGGGGAATGTTTGAGAAGCTTCATAGCTTCATGCACCTCACATCTACTCCATAGCAGTTGAAGACATACCGAAATGCCACGATGGTAGGAGTTTTTCTAGCCTCTCTAGACTCACAGTATAAGGCAGCTTCTTCTCAGATTCTGGTAGATGCTACCATCCCTCCCATGGAGGAGGCCTTTCGGAGATTGAGCCGGATCAATATCTCAAGCCCTGCTCTAGTGCCAAATTCTCCTGCTATGGCAGCCTCTCATGGAAGAGGTAGCCCATCTCTTTTTCGTGGATGGGGACCACGTGGTAGAGGTGGTCGTGGTCGTGGACCACTGTGCACCTACTATCACCGAACTGGTAATACCGAAGATACATGCTACTACAAGCATGGTTTCCCAGCATCTGCCCGCGTAGCAGAACAGATTCAGCATCATGGTGCTCCACCCGCATCAATTCAACGATATGATGACCTTGTGTCTCGTCTGCGAGATATCATGCCCCAAGCCAGTACTCCTTCACTTGTTTCAGAGTGCAGTTCGGACGTTGTTGCTACTGCAGGAGCTAGTTCCTCATGTAGTGCTCATACTTCTTCTTATCAGGGTTCAGCTATCTCAGAATGGATTATAGATTCAGGTGCAACACATCATCTGTGTAGAGATAGACATCAGCTCATATCCTACAAGCAGGTTTCTACAGGAAAGACAGTGGTCATAGCAGATGGGACTCATTCTCCCATCACAGGATAGGGGGAGATTACCTTGACGCCTTCTATACAATTGCAGAATGTGTTGCATACCCCTAAATTCTTAATGAACTTACTGTCAATTAGTCAAATTGCTAAGGATTTACATTGTCGAGCAATATTTGACCCATCATCTCTTGTGTTTCAGGATATTCTTACGGGCGGAGTGGTTGGGTGTGGCCGTGAGCAAGGCGGGTTGTATCGACTGGTCCAAACACCTTATGCTGGAGCATCCTCTCATACTACTGGACTTGTGTCCTTATCTATGGCATTTGTGCATTGATCATCTTCCATTTCAGAAACTGTGTCAAATCCTTCCTCATATCTCACCTCGCTCGTCGTTCAATTGTGAAGCTTGTCAGTCAGGGAAGCGTCATTGGTCTGTATTCCCTAGTCGTCAGAGTCGGAACAGTAGCTCTCCTTTTGAGTTTTTCCATGTAAACATTTGGGGTCCAAGTTGTGTTCCCGATCATCAGTGACACGGATTCTATTTAGTTGTTGTGGATGATTTTATTCATTTGTCTTGGATTTTCTTGTTGAAGAATAAATCAGAAGCGGGCAATACTATTATGAATTTTATTAAAGAAGTACATAATGTTTTTTCCACCTCTGTCAAATTGTGCGAACTGATAATGCTCTTGAATTATGTACCCATATGCTATCTCAATTCTTTTCATCTCACGGCATCGTACACCAAAAATCTTATGCTTACACATCCCAACAGAACGGTGTTGCAGAATGAAAGCGTCGTCACCTTCTTGATGTCACTCGTACGCTCCTTGTCCAGAGTAACGCACCACACTCATTTCGGGTGATGCGGTTCTCACAGCATGTTACCTCATTAAATGTATGCCCTCATCGATACTGGGGGAGAAGATACCTTTCTCCATTGTTTTCCCTGACAAGGAGTTGTTCTCTCTTACCCCTCGTGTTTATGGGTTAGTTGTGTTTGTCCATCTGTTGTCTCCAGGGATTGACAAGCTCTCTCCTATGGTTGTCAAATGCGTTTTTGTCGGGTATTCCATGACTCAAAAGGGTTATCGTTGCTATGATTCGTTATGTCGGAGGTATTATATCAGTGCAGATGTCACGTTTTTTGAGTCTGTCATATTCTTCTCTCCTACAGGTGACAGGTTGGCACCATCAAATTCAGATGATGAGATCAATATTCCTCCTCCACCAATGTATCCACCATCACCTCCACCAGCATTACCTCCTATTGTTTTGATTCCACCTCTACCACATCACTACAGTCGACGGCCAGCCCTGCTCACGATCATGGTCAATCATCAAGCATGCCACCTGTTTGTTCTGACAATATTACTTCTAATGATGGGTCTGTTGGTGTTTCTCAGCAGGGGCTATTTCAGGAAGCGGATGATGGGGCAGGTGGTACAGATGATGCAGAACTTGATTTGCTTATTGCTCTGAGATAGCAAAAGCGTTCATGTGCTTCATATCCGATTGCTTCTCATGTCACCTTTGAGCGTTTGATAGGTGACTTCAGGAGGTTTGCAGTAGCCTTGTCCGTTGTGGATATACCATGGACATGCCAGGAAGCATTGAATGATAGTAGATACCGTCTGGCTATGGAGGAAGAGATGGTGTCTCTTCAGTCGAGAGGTACTTGGAGCCTTGTTCCAGCTCCTTCTAGGTCATCTATATTAAGTTCCAAATGGGTATTTACAGTGAAGCAGAATGCATATGGTAGCATTGACAGGTACAAGGCTCGATTGGTGGCCCGTGGAGTTTACTCATACATACGTGGTGGATTATCTTGACACATTTTCTCCAGTTGCTCGTTATTCTACATTACGGATTCTTTTATCTCTTGTTGTAGTTCGAGATAGGCCCTTGTTTCAGTTGGATGTCAAAAATGTATTTTTGTATGGTGATCTTCAGGAGGAAGTCTACATGCAGCAGCCATAAGAGTTTGCTGCTGAGGGAGAGTGTTCACAGGTATGTAGACTTCATAAGGCAATCTATGGCTTTAAGCAGACCCTAAGAGCTTGGTTCCAGAAGCTCTCGGATTTGTTTGAAAGGCAAGGGTTCAAACGGTCAAATGCAGATCATTCCCTTTTCGTGCAGAGGACCTCCAGAGGTACGACCGCTATTATGGTATATGTTGATGATATACTTATTATAGGAGATGATATGTATAGAATAAAAAGAGCAAAAATATTTCTGGGCCGTGAATTTGTTACCAAGGATCTGGGGCGCTTATATACTTTCTGGGATTGGAGTTTTCCATAAATCAACAAGGGTTTGTGATGACTCAGAGAAAATATATCACTGACCTGCTAAGTGATATAGGTATGCTTGGATGTCCACCAGCTACTACACCCATGGATCCGAGCATGAAGTTGTATGATGACGATACTGATAAGGCTGACAGGAGAAGATACAGGGAACCGGTGGGAAAGCTTCTTTATGTTACCACTACCAGACCTGATATTTCATTTGCAGTCAGCAGAGTGAGCCATTTCATGGAACAACCTTGTCAGGAACATATAGATGTTATACAAATGATACTAAGGTATCTTAATTCATCTCCAAGTGCAGGGCTGTTGTTTAAAAATGGTGGCACTATTACTATCTCAGCATGCGCAGACGCAGACTATGTAGGGTGCCTAAAGGACGGGAAGTCTTCAGCAAGATTCGCCATATTTGTTGGAGAGTCACTTGTCTCATGGAAGAGTAAGAAGCAAACCGTGGTTGCTAGATTAAGTGTTGAATCTGAGTATAGAGCTATGGCCCAAGCATGTACAGAAGTGATGTGGGTCCGAGCAGTCCTGACAAATCTATACATAAATGTTCCTCTTCCCATGTCGTTGAAATGCGACAATCAGGCCGCATTATTCATTGCTAATAATCCTGCATTTCACGAGAGGACAAAGCACATTGAAGTTGATTACCATTATATACGCGATATGATCCAGAAAGGCCTCATTTTTACATCTCATGTCAGCCCAGGAGACCAGACGGCAGACATTTTCACCAAAGCCTTACTTAGAGGGTCCTTCCAGAAGTGCTTATCCAAGCTGAGCATGACAGATATCTATGCTCCATCTTGAGGGGGAGTGTAGAGATATATTTCATGTTTGTGTATCGTTTATCTATTTTCTTTTCTTTTTGTCTACTTTATGTAATTTGCCCATAGGTCACTCCCTATATAAGAGAGCCTAGGGCTCAGGGAATAATCATCTCTCTTTATTTTTCCCAACAGTTATACATTGTTCAAGTTCAAGCTTAACACCGATACAAAACCTTATGTATTGGTGCATATATAAGCTTGGCTTTAAATGTCTAGATTGGATTTCTTATATATGTGTTGGTGGAAAAAATATTCCATTACTCCATAGAACCCTAGTCTCTCTTATATAGAGAAAACCCATAGGTAAATTACATAAGAAGCAATCAAGAAAATAAAAAATAGCATAAACGATACACCGACTACATAATTATCTCTACATCCCCCTCAAGATGGAGCATAGATATCAATTATGTTCAGCTTGGAAGAACACTTCTGGAATGGTCCTCTGAGCAATGGCTTGGTGAAGATGTCGGCAGTCTGCTCCCCTGAACTAACATGTGAAGTAGAAATCAAGTCGTTCTGGATCATATCTCTAGTGTAGTAGCAGTCTACCACAATATGTTTTGTTCTTTCATGAAAGGCAGGATTATTGGCAATGAACAATGCGGCTTGATTATCACATTGTAGCTGCATGGGTAGAAGTACATCTATATGCAAGTCTTCTAGTAAAGCTTGAACCCGCATCATCTTCGTACTTGCTTGTGTCATGGCCCTATATTCAGATTCAGCACTAGATATAGCCACAACAGTTTGTTTCTTGCTTTTCTATGAAACCAGAGAGTTGCCCACGAAAACTGCAAAGCCCGAAGTAGACTTTCGATCCTTAGGGCATCCTGCATAATCCGCATCCGCACATCCGCACATGCCGAAATAGACAAATTTGTTTCCTTTCTAAACATCAGTCATGTGCCTGGAGATGACTTTAGATACCTTAGTATCACATATATGGCATCCATATGTACCTGTCTCGACTGTTCCATGAACTGGCTCACTCGACTGACTGCAAAGGCACTATGAAACCAGAGAGTTGCACACAAAAACTGCAAAGCCCGAAGTAGACTTTCGATCCTTAGGGCATCCTGCATAATCCGCATCCGCACATCCGCACATGCCGAAATAGACAAATTTGTTTCCTTTCTAAACATCAGTCATGTGCCTGGAGATGACTTTAGATACCTTAGTATCACATATATGGCATCCATATGTACCTGTCCCGGTTGTTCCATGAACTGGCTCACTCGACTGACTGCAAAGGCAATATCAAGACGAGTTATAGTAATGTAAAAAACTTACCCACCATTTCTCTATACCTTCTCCTGTCAACTTCCTCAGTATCATTATCATATAATTTCATGCTTGGATCCATAGGAGCACTCGAGGGTCTCCCCCCAACCATGCTCGTTTCAACAAGCAAATCTGTAATATATTTCCTTTGGGTCATCACAAGGCCCTATGCATTCCTGGCAAACTCCAACTCCAGAAAGTATCGTAGAGTACCAAGATCCTTCGTAACAAACCAACGGCCCAAAAATGCTTTTGACATCTTTATCCCCTGAGCATCATCTCCTGTAACCAAAATATCATCAACATACACCATGATGACAATTGTACCTCTAGGAGTCTTCTGGATGAACAACGAGTGATCCGCATATGATCTCTTGAATCCTTGTTGTTCAATTAGATGGGAAAGCTTCTGAAATGAAAACACGCCCCTAGGTTCTGTTTAAGGCCATATATTGTCTTATGAAGTCTACACACCATATGATTCTCCCCCTCAGCAGCGAACTCCGGGGGTTACTGCATGTAGACTTCTTCCTGCAGATCGTCATACAAGAATGCATTCTAGACATCAAGTTGAAACAAGGGCCAGTCACGTACCACAGCAACAGACAGAAGAATACGTAGAGAAAAATGATGAGCAACTAGAGAAAAGGTATCCATATAATCCACGCCATGTGTCTGAAGCCTCGCGCCACTAGCCTTGCCTTCTAACAATCAAGACTACCATCTGTGTGGTACTTAACTGTGAATACCCATTTGCAGCTAACGACGGATGCTCTTGAGGGAGCAGGAACCAAGCTCCATGTACCCCGTGACTGTAGGGCTGCCATTTCCTCCTCCATTGCAGAACGCCAGCAGTTAATCTTCAAGGCATCCTGATAATTCCGTGGTATCTCCACGGAAGACAAAGCCACAGTAAACCTCTGAAAGTCCCCTGTGAGACGATGAAGGAAACCTGGAAAGCAAGGGGATATGATGCACAAGTATGTTTCTGCTTCCGTATAGCAATAGGGACATCCATATCATCAACCACTGTACTCACCGGTTCATATTCCTCCTACAATGATGAACCATGCACATACACACTATCCGACCCATCATTAGTAATAGCATCTGAACATACCTGAGGCGTGCTGGATGGTTGATGTGCGGCATGAGCAAGACCTAACCGATGTGTATAATATTTAGGTAATGGCGAGACAGGTGATTTTGGTGGTGGTGGCGGGGGTGGTGGTGGTGGTGGGAATGATGTTAGCGTGACAACGGGGACGGGGATGTACGTTGGTGGACTCAGAATAGGAGGAGGAACATAAACCTCATCATTAGATGTGGATGAGGACAACCTGTCACCTGCAGGTGAGAAGTACATAACAGACTCAAAAAATGTAACATCAGCACTGACAAAGTATTTCCTGTTTACAGGATCATAACAATAGTATCCCCTCTGAGTCCGAGAGTAACCCACAAAGACATACTTGACAGCCCTAGCAAGAGCTTGTCAAGCCCAAGAGACAACTGGTGAACAAAAGCAACAGCAGAAAAAACACGAAGGACAAGTGAGAATAATTCCTTGTCGGGAAAAACAGAAAGATGAAATTTCTCACCAAGTACCGAGGACGGCATACAATTCACAAAGGAACATGCTGTAAGGACTGCATCTCCCCAAAAAGAAATAGGCGCACAACTCTGGATAAGCAGGGTTCGAGTAATATCAAGAAGATGATGATGTTTTCTATCTGCGACTCCATTTTGTTAAGATGTGTAAGCAAATGTGGTTTGATGAATAATACCTCTTGACGAAAAGAAATGTGAGAGAGAACGAGTGCAAAACTCCAAAGCATTGTCCGTACGAACATATTTCACATGAGAGGAAAAAACATTTTGCACTTCAATTATAAGATTTCGAATAACATCACCTGCTTCAGATTTGTTCTTTAATAGAAATACCTACGATAAATTAGAGAAATCATCAACCACTAAAAGATAAAACATGAGTCCCTGGTGATCAGGAACACAACTCGGACCCCAAATATCGACATGAAGTAATTCAAACGGGGAGCTACTGCTACGACACTGACGACTAAGGAAGCTAGCTCGATGGTGCTTTCCCAACTGACAGGCTTCACACCGGAAGGAAGAACTCGTAGAAATCTGAGGCAAGAGATGACGCATCTTCTGAAGCGGGAGGTGACCAAAACGTACATGCCATGTATACGAAGAGACTGACCCGGCTGAATGAGAGGAGACACCAGCATAGGAATTCCGGACCAGACGATAAAGACCATCCTGCTCAGAACCACAACCATTCACCCTGCCTGTTAGGAACTTAGGATGTCCTGAAATATAAGAGAAGATGGGTCAAATATAGCGCGACAATGCAAATCCTTTGTAATCTGACTAATAGAAAGTAAGTTCATAAAAAAGGAGCATGTAAAACATTCAGTAGATGCATGGAAGGCGACAAAGTAATCTCCACCTGTCCAATAATGGGTGAATGAGTCCCATCAGTTATTACCACCGACCGTCCTGGTGGAATCTCTCTGTATGACGTGAGTTTATCTCTGTCGCGGAAAAGATGATGTATTGCACCAGAGTCCATAATCCAATCTGAGACATCTGAACTATGACATGATGGAAAAGTACAAGCACTATCTAAGGTGCTAGCAGAGGCAAAAGTACTGGCAGACATTGAAGCAGCAATATCTGAAGAACTGCCTGTAGAATCTGTAGCTACAGGAGGCATAATATCTCGCAATCTCGCAACTAGCTCCTCGAACCCCTGATCTGAAGTAGATGCCAACGGAGATGCAGCATGCTCGGCTACTCTCGTCGAGGCTGGAAACCCATGCTTAGAATAGCATGTATCCTCAGCATGTCCTGCGCGATGACAAAAGGTGCATGGCTGGCGAAAACGCCCGCCTCGACCATGAGGTTCACGTCCACAGAATGAAGGCGGACCACCTCTCCTTCTGGAAGCAGCCGTCGCTGATGGTGGTGGAGTAGAAGCACTGGACGAGACAGAGATACGGTTAAGCCTTCAGTAGACTTCCTCCATAGGAGGAATGGTGGCATCGGCAAGTACATGTGATCAAGCAGCATTATATTCAGGATCAAGGGCCGCAAGCAGGACCCCACCATGGTAGCGTTCCTAAATGTCTTTTGTTGCTCGGGGTGGCTGTGAGAGGAATAGTACTGTAGAGTTTCTCAAACATCCCCCGTAGGGATGTATACAAGGAGTGAAGTGGCCGCCCATTCTGCTTTCATTGTAAATATGCCGTGTTGGAGCTGTAACATACTGGTTTCATTTCGCACCAGCGAATATGTCGCCGCCAGTATGTCCCACATCGCCTTAGCAGTAGGCTGATGGAGAACATCATCGACAATCTCCATTGACAATGTGCCAGAAAGCCAGACTTTGACATACGAATCATCAGCCTCCCAGGAGGCATAAATCCCGGTCTTCTATGCCAGCTCTTCCTCGGTAAGAATATGTTTCTTACCGTTCGACTTCATGAGGCTCATGAATTGCATCGTCCAGAGCTCATAGTTCATCCCATTCATCTTGACTATTGATGCAAGTCCTTTAAACACGCCTATGGAGGGCATATCGACCTTATTTTCTGACATATCGCCAGAGATAAAGAACTAGGATTTGTAGACTAAAAGACGAGTGCCTACATAAATTTCATAGGATTTTAGTGCATATGTAGACTTTACGCACTCAAATCCATTTAGATGGCGGAGGTGGCAGGGGCCGACTAGGGCATGGGCTGGCTGGGGTAGGTCGGCGTGGAAGGTGCCGGCAGGGAGGCGACGTCGGGGAGGAGACGACGATGTGGCAGCGTCAGGGAGGGGGTGGGAGGGGGGTGGTGAGGTGGTAGGAAGAAGGGGGGGCGGCGGCGCCGGGGAGAAGGGAGGGGTGGAGGCGCCGGGAAGGGGTTTAGGGTTTTAGGGTTTTGGCTCTGATATCATGTTGGTGGAAAAAGATTTTCCATTACTCCATAGAACCCTAGGCTCTCTTTTATAGAGAAAACCCATGAAGTAACCAAGAAAAAAAAATAGCATAAACGATACACCGGTTACATAATTATCTCTACAATATGGGCACACACTTGTGTTATCCAGTGTTTCCTCAGCCATGTCGATATGACTTGTCTTTACTGTAGTATACCTTGAACCTATAAGGCTACAACATTGTTCTTACTGATTGAATTTTGCTCATATTCTATAGTACGTATATCTATGTACTACCTAATTGATATCAAGGCCTTAAATGTCGGTTTCGGTCACCATTTCGGTATCGACCAAAACAGAACTTCGATGGAATTTCGACCGAAATTTCGGTCATTTCGGTCATTTTGTGTACTAGGACCCCCATATTTCGGTCATTTCGATCATTTCGGTCGAATTTCGATTTCGACTGGATATCGATATTCGACAGAAATTCGACCGAATTTCGCTGAAATTTGAGGCCATAATTGATATTGGTGCATGAGTTATATCCATCGCAATATATATAACCGTCCGAGTTTCTATTTTTAACCATCAAGGATTACACCAATACGCCCTTCGTCTACATTTATATACTTGCTAAAGTTGCCTTGTATTTTTTAAAAGGTATGGATAAACTGGTTTTAATATTGAAACATTTGTCTGACAAAAATATTATATGTTCTTTTTAACCACTCATTTTATTGATATCTGTTAGGTTCAAAATATCATATAATGTGTGTCCTTTCTAATTTCTTTTTCTCAGGGTACTTATCATGTAATTAACCCAGGGCTATTCTCCTATATAAGAGAGTTCTCGAGTACGTCTAACTAATGTATCGATTTCATTTCTCCCATCATGGTATCGGAGCAACGGTCCAAGACCGGGGTTTCGTTATCCACCACCCAAAACCCTAACCCTTAAGCCCCTCCACCCGCCCCCCCTTATCCTCGGCGCCCTCCCGCCGCCCCAGGGATTCTCTCTCTCGCCGCCCCAGTGCCCAGGCGGCGGCGCCCCGAGCACAAGGGCCCCCTCGCGGCGCTCTCGGCGACCCTCCCGCGCCTCGCCAGGCGCCGCTCCGGGGGCAAGTGCTCTGTAGGTAGTAAACTGTCGTCTGTCGCCGCACATATGATGAGAGGCTCAAGAATCCACAATCCAATCTGTCAGTTCCGAGCAAGTAGTACTGGTAAGTACATAAGGGGTACCTGATAAACTAGAAGACGCTCTGGCCGAAGCTGCAGCATCCATTGAACCTGGAGACGAAGACGAGGGTGTAATGATCATATCACGAAGGCGTGAGACGAGATCATCAAAGCGAGCAGCTGGAAGAGGTACAATTGTAGTCTCAGTCTGCTCTGCAACCTGTGCAGTGGCGGGATACCCATGCTTGTGAAAGCACGTCCCCTCAGAGTGGTCTGGTCGATGGAAGAAGAAATGGCAGCCTTAACAGCTCGGGGACATGGTCTATTGTCTCTCCTCCACATGGTGCTTCGATAATAAGCTGCAAATGGATTTTTTCTATTAAGAATAATGCGGATGGGAGTGTGGATCGCTACAAGGCGAGGTTGGTGCCCGTGGATTCACCCAGACATATGGGGTGGATTATCAAGACACGTTCTCTACAGTAGCGAGACACTCGACGCTTCGGATTTTACTAGCGGTTGCTGTTTCACGTGATTGACCGTTATTTCAGCTTGATGTGAAGAATGCATTTCTATACGGGGACCTTCACGAGGAAGTTTACATGCAGCAGCCACCTGGGTTTACTGCTGAGGGGGAGTCACAGAAGGTATGAAGGCTACACATAAGGCCATATATGGACAAAAGCAGAGTCCTAGAGATTGGTATCAAAAGCTGTCGAATTGATTGAGCAACAGGGATTTACGAGGTCTACTGCGGACCGCTCTCTATTTGTTCAGAAGACACAACGAGGTACGGCTTCCATTCTTGTCTATGTAGATGACATTATTGTAACATGAGATGATGCTCAAGGCATTCAGGTAGCCAAGAAGTTCCTAGGTAAAGAGTTTGTGACCAAGGATCTTGGCACCCCTTCTTTACTTCCTGGAGTTAAAATTTGCCAAGAATCATCGGGGTCTAGTGATGACCCAGAGGAAGTTTGTCATGGATCTCCTTTCTGAGACAGGTATGACTGGATGCAAGCCAGCTATGACGCCTATGGATACAAATGTGAAATTGTATGATGATGACATTGAAGAAGTTGATAGCAGGAGGTACAGGGAACTTGTGGGGAAGCTCCTATATGTGACTATCACCAGGCCAGATATTATGTTTGCAGTAAGCATGGTTAGCCAATTTATGGAGTGTCCCAGAAAGACCCATATGGATGCTATCTATATGATCTTGAGATATCTGAAGAACTCACCTGGTTCAGGACTCCTATTCAGTAGGGACAGTTCATTGGAGGTAACAGCGTGTGCAGACGCTGACTATGCTGGATGTCCCACGGACAGGAAGTCTACTTCAGGGTTTGCTGTTTTTGTTGGTCACTCACTTGTCTCATAGAAAAGCAAGAAACAGACTGTAGTTGCCAGATCAAGTGCAGAATCTGAATACAGAGCCATGGCCCAAGGGAGTACAGAGATGATGTGGGTTATATCGGTGTTGACTGATCTTTCCATAGATGTTCCTCTTCCTATGCAGCTATTATGTGATAATCAAGCCGCATTATTCATTGCAAACAATCCTGCCTTCCATGAACGGACGAAGCATATTGAGGTGGATTGTCATTACACTTGAGATATGATCCAGAAGGGACTCATATCTACATCTCACATGTCTACAGGAGATCAGACAGCAGATATCTTCACCAAGTATCTAGCACGAAGTCCATTTCAGAAGTGTTGGTCCAAGCTGAGCATGATAGATATATATGCTCCAGCTTGAGGGGAGTATTAAGTTAAAAATATCATATAATATGTGTCAATTCTAATTTCTTTTTCTCAGTGTACTTATCATGTAATTAACCCAGGGCTATTCTCCTATATAAGAGAGCCCTCGGGTACGTATAATGTATCGATTTCATTTCTCCCATCAATATCTTTAGCTATAGTCTATTTTAAATTTGCTTGAATGCTTATATAAGGACTCCTAAGTCCTAAGCTAGCCTTCAGAACACGTAACACAAGCTTTCAAGGCTCTCTACGTTAAGTTCATCAAGCTTCAAGTCTTTATTAACCTGCAATCCTTGAGATTTACCTAGGACTTTATTTCCATTCTATTAGCTATTGCATAGCATGTGTATTGCAACACTTTTAAGAAGTCTCTCGGCTTCATTGTATTCCTATTTCTTCTTAGCTAAAAGTATTCTTTGTGAAGACCTTTCTACCTGAAGGAATACGAATCCTTTGACAAGGTTTTGTACCTTGAGCAATTCTTCGTGACGTGTCTTCTTTTGTAGAGAATAAACTTGTAAGTGAATTGTATGCTTCTGTATTAGAGCTTGAACTAAACCAGAAGTTCCTTTTAGTGGAGACTTTGTAAGTCCTAAGGAGGCCACCTTTAGTTACACTGTTAGTGCATTGTGTTTGATCTACTCTCCTGAGTGATTCTGCATTTTATTTAGTTTAAAATTTAAAACGTGCTATTCACCATCCTCTCAAATTCCTTTTCAAAAGTTGCCCCTATATCTTCCATGACCATAACCCTTGCTATTGGGACAAGCTTCATTTCCAATCTGTCCCCGTAGACTATTAGGTTTTAGGACAGTAACTGTGAAATTCATCAACACCAAACCACAACCTCGATCATAATAGAATGACTTAAACATCGACCTCAACAAGAGAAAGAACGATTAATGAGTCACCAACATCTACACAGAAGAGTACACAACATTAAGAGATGCATACCCCGCTCCCCAATGTGTTGGAAGTTTTGGAAACAGAAGGAAAAAGTAACTTCTTATTTTAAAAAAGAAAGACATAAAATTATTAGGCAAAGTAAAGACCAACAACATGATGTATAGAATTATAACAAAGATGTTGAATAATTGATAACAAGAAATTCCCAAATCCAAGTTCAACAAGCAATAATACTGGGCTAAAAACTAATGGCATAATGTAATTACCGTCAGCGTGAGTAAGCTTAGTTATTCCTCCGATGGCTTCTTTTGCTTTACGAGGAACGGCAAGAGAATTGACATGATATTTCTTGGTGAAGCTAACACCAAGAGAAGCCGGAATTACCTAAAAAATGCATCAACAAGCAGGAAGCACGTTGATGTGATTTCCAAAGACGAAAATGAACAAACAAGGAATTACAAGCACAAGAAAATTGCACCTTGAATAGCAATCCATTGGTATCTTGAAAAAACAAGATCCATTTTAAACCAGCATTCTTCCTGCAATGAGTAACAAACATTTGCAAAAAATTATCCTGCGAAAAGAATAAAATTGGCACATCGATGATGCAGAGACAAGTATAAACAAAATCTCGATATTCATATGCACCTACGGAGACGGAATGAAATCAGCATGAAAGTAGATTTAGAAAGTGAGCGCACCATTGCATTAGAAGGCCACTGGTATAAAGAAGGGAATGCACATCGCCGTGTCCATGGGGTTTTGTCTGTCCAAGCAAAACTCGTAGAGTCTAGGAAAAATAGCAAGATGGACTCATATTATCCAAAAGTTACCTGTATTTTGTAATTGTCGTTAGGATCAAGAGCCAATCTTGCATCATTGTCATTTAAGCATGCAACTTTTTCCTTAAAATGTCCAGAAAACAAGAGATAATTGTATTATTTACTTGTACCAGTTGTGTGGAAGGGTTTAAATCAGAAACATACCTGCTTAAGAAGATACACTTGGGATGATTTCATTCCAAAATATGCATTTGACTCCAGAAGTCGTAATGTTGCAGCATGGGTATCATCCGATGTCATTATTACTAGAGGAATATCTACATGGTGTTTATCTGAAACTCAGAAGAAGTATATAAGCTAGTTTATAAAGTAAAACCTAGAACACAGTGCACAAAAAAACAAAATATCAAATAGACTTCTTACAGCATTTAGTAATGATATATGCCTGAGTCTAATGCGGTGAAAAAAAGAGCCCTGGGGGACTCGAACAAAAATAATGACTGAGCCATTCTTATATTTGAGTGGGGTCGCACAAATGGAAACTTTACATCCAGATATATCCATCCTAGTTCATCTACTGGAACTCATGTCAACCATCCATTTATTTTAAGACCAAAAAATAGGGGGATACACTCAGTGGTGTTCGCCCCAACTTTATTAAAAAAACAGAGATAAAAGGAAGTTTACAAGATATCCCCCGAGATACCAAACATGAAGCTACACCAATACCCAATCATCAACTAAACGTGTACAGTGTAAAAGGACGTTCTCTTTGTAAAAGCGCTGCCCCGCAAAGATAGCTTCATTTTTCCCCAGCCAAATTGCCCATAATCTCGCCAAGGGCCTCAAAAGCTCCCATCGCTCCCTACTCTTGTTCGCCACCATCGAGTTACAGAAGGACACCAAATCTGTGGTACACAGCCAAGCTTCAGCCGCCTCCTCCCATACCCCCACCACTATCGGGCACGCGAAGAAGAGATGCTCCAAAGATTCCACAACATTGTTGCATAAAACGCATCTATCAGAGATACCGCCAAGCAGCCTCGCGCAACGATCCCTCGTCATCAACCTCTGCCAACGAAACAACCAAAGGAAGAAATCCACCCTTTCAGGTAGCCTCAACCCCCAAAAAAAGCTGCAATCACGCACTACCACCTCCAGCCGCGATGGCGGGGGAGTACAAACCGCCCCATATGCCTTCCGATCCGAGAAGGGGCCCCCTCCATGTCCAGTGATCCCTCCCATCCGACAGATTACCGACCCCCGTGATGGCGTTCAAAAGATCGAGATAATCCTGAAGCCTTTGATCCGAGAAGTTTCCACAAAAGAGAGGGAACCAACCACCCTCCGACCAACAGGAGGCGACGCAAGCATCTCTATCAGCCGCCAAAGCAAACAAGCGAGGGAACCGAGCACACAGAGATTCCTCCCCCGTCCAAACATCCGTCCAGAATCTGAAAGTTCGACCATCACCAAGCACCGGAGCAAAGAGGGAAGAATATCTAGAGAACACATCCTGCACCCCTTTCCAGAAAGGCGTATGAGACCCCACCCGAGCGGCCGATGACGGGAGCACCCCGTTAATACCATGAATCTTCCGCAAGACCTTACTACATAAGTCTTCGCCAGGACCCCATATCCTGTTGGCCCACTTAAGCAGTAGGGCCTCATTAACACGGTCCAATCTCCGGATGCCCAGACCCCCCTCACTTTTTCGCCTCGTCACCTCATCCCAATCCACCAAGTGCATCCTCCCCGAAGACTCCCCATTTTTACCCACAAAAACCTCCGCATAAGCTTCTCGAGACGACAGTGGATCCCCACCGGCAACCGACGATTAGATAAGAGATATACCGGGATAGACGAAAGCACCGCCTTGAGGAGGACGAGGCGTCCCCCTCTCGAAAGCAAGACAGATCTCCAACCGGCCAGTCTGTTCTCAACCTTCTCCACCACCTTGGACCAATCTCTCAATCTAGCCCTGCCCGAGACCAGCGGCATCCCCAGATAATCAATAGGCAGGGCACAAGGCTGCGAACCCAAAATTGAACCGCACGCGTCTACCTCCTCCGCAGTAAGACCAAACAATACCACCTTCGACTTGGCGCCATTTTTGAAAAGACCCGACATCTCACTGAACAAGTCAAGCGTCGCAGACATGGCCGAGACCTCCGCAGGGCCGCCCTCAATGAAGAAGACGGTGTCATCAGCATATTGGAGTAAAGGGACCACCATCCCGTCACAAGAGAACCCCGCTGAGAGTCCACAATCGACTACACAGCAAGTCATCCGAGCAAGGACATCCGCGGCCACGACAAAAAGAAGAGGCGCAAGGGGGCAGCCCTGCCGGACCCCCCTTCTTGGCTGGAAAGAGCCCCCCTCAAGGAGCCCATTAACCATGACCGAGAACGAGGCCGTAGTGACGCACCGACGCATCCATGAGATCCAGGCCTCCGGGAAGCCCCTCCTCCGCAGAACCGACCAAATGAATCTCCAATCAAGGCAATCATACGCCTTCGCGAAGTCAACCTTCCACAGCACACCACGCCTCCCCTCCTTCGCCCAATCTGCAACCATCTTCGAGGCAAGAGTGATGCAATCCGCAATTTGTCTTCCCTGAACAAAGGCCGCCTGCAGAGGCGAGATGATGGAGTCAAGCACCCGGGCAAGCCTTAGCGCAAACACCTTTGCCACGATCAGATATTAGCGCATTTGATATTGCAATGGGGCGGAATTCATCAATTCGCTCGGCCGAGGGGGACTTCGGAAGCAACACAATGAGAGCCCTATTAATTTGATCAAACCCCGCATTGCCATCACAGAACTCGGTGATAACCTCCAAGACCTCCTCGCCCACCAACTCCCAAAAGACCTTGTAGAAATTCACCGGAAAGCCGTCAGGACCCGGAGATCCATCCGTGTTTAGAGCCCACACTGCCGCCTTTACCTCCTCCAGCGAAACAGCCCTCGTCAGACCCTCACAAAGCGAGGGCGAGAGCGGCGGAGCCCCAGTCCCCGCCCACCTCCAAACCCTCGGGACGCATCTCGGCGAGAACTCCTTGAAATGATCCACTATCGCCCGAACCATGGGCTCGTCCCCCTCCAAGCGCACACCATTAATCGTGATCGAGCGAAGGGAGTTACACCGCCGCCTCCCACTAGCAATACGATGGAAATACGTCGTGTTGGCATCCCCCTCCTTTAGCCAAGACACCCTCGATCTCTGACGCCATTCCGTGACCCGCATCAAATCCTCCTCTGCGATCTTCTTCTGAGCGACCGACCGCGCCACCAACTCCTTGGGATGAAGCTCCCTAGCCCCCTCCAACGCATCAAGCGTGTTGACCAACCCCTCCGCCTCCCTCCTGGCAGCCACCCTCGCCGCCCTCGACTCCTTCTTGAATATAGCCAGCCTCCTGCGCATGGAGTCGAGTTTGCGAGCAAACCTCGACACCGCCGAGCCCCCCAACTGCACCTGGCACCAGTGAGCAGCCACAAGATCTCTAAAGTTGTCTTCCAGCAGCCAGCACCTCTCATACCTGAAAAAACCCCCCGATCCCAGAGGAGTGGATTGACTGGATCAAGAGGTGTGTCACTACTTGTTCGTGTGTTGTGTTGGCTAATGGAAGGCCGGAGGGTGGGTGGTTTCAGCCACAGATGGGGGTGCGTCAGGGGTGCCCACTCGCTCCCTTATTGTTTGTTCTTGTTGCGGAATGCTTGGTCGTCTTGTTTCAGCGGGCGGTTGAGGAGAGATGGTGCAAGGGCTTCAGGTTTGGGGATATCTCCATCCCGGTGTTGCAGTATGCTGACGACACGCTGATTTTTCTGGGCGGGACGGAGGAACTGAATCACAATGCAGTTATTTTGGTTGACCTCTTCGGGTGCTTGTCCAGTTTGAAGATCAATAGGCAGAAGTCAGCATTGGTTCCGCTCGCGATGGAGGACATGGAGTGCAACAGGCTCACGGAGTGGGCGAGATGCCCCCGGGGCAGTTACCGATCAACTATTTGGAACTACCTCTTGTTACGGGCAGATTGAGAAAGTCTGATTGGGATTGTGTGGTGCGCAGGTTGGAGGAGCGCCTCGAGGGCTGGAAGGCGACCACCCTATCCAGGGGTGGGAAGCTAACTCTGTTGAAGCATGTTCTGTCCGCCATTCCGGTTTTTTCCTACTCCACGAGACTGATGCATGTTGGGGTGAGAAAAAAGGTCGAGGCTATGATGAAAGCTTTCTTCTAGTCGGATGGCAAGCAATCGGGGAAGGGGTTTCACTTGGTCAGCTGGAAGGACGTTACAGTACCTGTCTCGAAGGGGGGCTTGGAATTAGAGATGTGGAGCGGATGAACAAAGCTTTGCTTTCGAAGTGGGCGGTGCGGATATGGGGCAAGTCTGTTTCTTTGGTCTTACGCCTGTTGAGATCGATCTATGGCGTCGTTGGGGATTTGGTGGCTCAGAGGATGCGTTTTGAGTCTCCCTAGTGGTCGGGTATTCGCGTTGTGCTTCCTGGGCTAGCGCACTTCCTCCGTCCGATTTTGGGGAATGGCCGCCGCTTTCGTTTCTGGCAGGATGATTGAACTGGGGAGGGGGTGCTGGCCACCCGGTTCCCTAGGCTGGTGGCCTTTGCTGCGGACGTTGGGGCGCGCGTGGCTGAGGTGGTTGATTCGGGATCGTGGGCACTTTCCGACCTCTCGGATCAAAGGATGGAGGACTTCTTGCGGCAGCTTTCTGAGCTTCCCTCGGTTGAGGAGATGACTGGTGACCCTGACCACTTCGTCTGGGCTGATGGTAGGTTCTCGGTGGAGCTAGCGTACCGGAAGATGGGAGCTGGAACTATGGTAATTAATGACGATCTTCGCGCGGACATGAAGCTTATTTAGGCGGCAAAGATTCCTACACGTGTCAAGGTCTTCCTCTGGTGCCTTAGAAGAAACCGCATGTGTGATAAGGTGAGGAGGGGGAGGATTCTGGGACGGCGGACCTGCAGTGTGACAGATGCGAGGAGGGTGTGGAGGACGCGGACCACATCTTCTTCGATTGCAGGGGATCATCTCAGGTTTGGGAATCTGCGGGGATTTCTTGGGTTCAGACTTTCGGTCTGGGTCCTTTCTGGAGGTATGTCCGTTCAGTGGGGCTTGGGTCCTCTGGGGATGAGTCCAGGCCATTCGCCGTATTATGGGCTATATGGCTTGGCATGAACGACCGTATTTTCAAGGGGCAGCGATTTTATTGGGAAAATGTAATCGCACATTGTAACGCTCTCCATAATTTTTGGATCTCTAAGACTCTAACTGATGTATCTTATTGCTTCTTAATGAATTTTGGTGTGGTGACTCCCGCCTTGGGAGGGCTCCCCCTTCTTTTCTAGTCAAAAAAAAGATCAAAGAAACAAATAATATTCCTATGCCCCAAACAGGATTCAAAGAGAAGGATCCACATTTAGCATGCTGTGGATTAGGCCACAGGAGAAACCATGATCAATTAAAGAACAGCAAATGATATACACAAAAACAACCCTATCTCAACTACCTAAAACATGACCGTAAAAGAAAAGGAAGCATATTTTTTCCCATTGTCATATTGTCATGAAGTAGATCAACAAAGGGGAATAAACAGAAACGCCAAAGCAATAAAAGGTAAAAATTGCAGCACTGATGATCACCGGCTCTTTCTAAAAAACTATCAGATTCAACTAACCTTGTACGAACTTATTACTGGCATCTTGTAAAGCTAGAATTGATTCTATATAATATTGTAAGAAGCAAGTCCCCGTAGTAATCTCTAGGGGAAGAGCAAGCTGCAATAGCAGAAAACAAAAATGCTAGTCATAAATCAATATAAACAAGTATGATAATGCAAGTAAACAAATCTTTCTGAGCAGATATTTTATTAGAAATTACTACAGTATGGCATATCAAAGTACAGCAGAGAAAGTATGAACCATAAGAAGAGAGTGATTTTGTTGAACCCTGTTACGTGGATTACCTTGATTCCCTTGTACCCTAGACGCTCTCCAAGGCCACCTGCAACAAGAACAAAAGCAGCATTTCGGGCTTCCCGAATGCCAACTTCCTCCAATTTTACAAAGTTCTCATCTCCAAGAGACAATACCTCTCCTGACGGGACCTGCACAAATAATCAGTTTTGACGATGATGCAGGTAGAAGTAGTGGAGAGTTGTGGAAAAGAAAAATAACTTTGGGGAAAATCCACCTTAATTTTTAAAATTAGAAATTTAAGTGTCCCCCACAAACATACATCTAGTGCACTTGATCTTAGCCAAATGAATGGGAAAAAGAAGCTACCTTTTTTTGAAGAAAAAAGAGAGTGTGGTCCCAAAGCAGAACCCACCACAAAATTCCATTACTTAGTAATTAAAAAAAGGTGTTGCATTGAGTTTAACCGGTTCCAGTGCATGTTCTTGTCATCCTCAATTACATTTTTAAAATAGCTCATTCCTAACAACCAGAGAGCCCAAATAAATGCAAATGCCAGAGTAGAATCCTCCGTAGGGTTCCATCAGCACACTCTAATCGAGTATGAAAATGTATTAATATTGCATGTCCTAAGTCACAGGATGCCCGTCTGTCCCCAGAAACATGTCAAAAGAGCACAACCGAAGAAGAGAAGATCCATATCTTCAGCGTTTTCACCACATCTCACGCGTGTCATGTACCCGATTTGCAGAAGTTTATCCCTGTATACTTTTGTAAGAAGCCGACCATGCCTCAGTAGCCAAAGAAATACCTTGATCAGCTGTGGAATTCTTACTTCCAAATCAACCTGAAGTCGTGTCATCCGGTTTGGTATCCCATCATGGGATGCTGCGTAAAATTAGTTGCTTTCTTGATGGAAAACTGGCCATCCACCCATATCCAATGATCTCTACCATATGTAGGATTGTCAATGTCCGCTAGATAACTACTCATCCACATGAATTCCTCCAATCGTTGCTCCGAGAAGTCCGTCACAAAATTAGTGGTCCAAGTGTTGCTTGACCATTGTAGAGGTTTATGTTATGTCATGATGTACTGTTACGTATTTCTTATTTATCTCATGTACGTCTATGTAATTTACCCAAGGGTTTTCTCTCTATATAAAAGACCCGAGGGCTCTATGGAATAACACACAAGAGTATTATTGACTTTGACATGGTATCAGAGACAAACCCTACTCTAGGGTTTCTCTCCACCCGCCCCCCCCCCCCCCACTCTCTTCGGTCACCGCCCCCACCCTTCTGCCTCCAGCCCACTGCCCCCAGCCTCCCGCCGCCCCCAGCCTCCCGCAGAGGCTCTTCCGCCCCCAGCCATCTGCCCCCGGCCTCCCGCCGAGGCACCGCCGCCCCCAGCCTCGCGCCGAGGCCCCACCGTCCCCGGCCTCCCACCGAGGTCTCCGCCTTCCGCCGAGGTCCAGCCCCCCGTCGTCGTTCTCAACAGCCGCAGAGGCTCCCGACCTCCTCGCGGCGCTTCTTCTCCGGTAGGCGTCGATTCAACGATGGGTTCACGTGCATAAAGTCTACATATGCACTTGAATCCAACGGGGTCTCTGTAGACGTCAGTTATTTTGTCAGTCATCCCTAAGTTGTCTTCTCCGACGATATGTCAGAACAAAAGATTGATATGCCCGCCATAGGTGCCTTTAAAGGTTCGGCACCAATAGTCAAAATGGACGGGACGAACTACGAACTCTGGGCTATGCAGTTCCTGAGTCTTATGAAGTCATGTGGTAAGAAGCATATTCTTACCGAAGATGAGCCGCCAGAGAAGACGGGGATATATGCCTCATGGGAGGCTGATGATGCCTATGCCAAGGTCTGGCTGTCAGGGACGCTCACGATGGAGATCGCCAACGACGTCCTTCATCAACCCACTGCCAAGGCGATGTGGGATATTCTGGCTACAACATACTCTCAAGTAAGGAATGAGACGAAGATGTTGCAGTTGCAGCATGATATTTTTACCACGAAGTAAAATGGTCGGCCTCTTCATTCTCTGTACACGTCCCTACGTGGGATGTTCGAGAAATTATACAGCACCATTCCGCTCACATCCACCCCCGAGCAGCAGAAGACGTTTTGCAATGCCACTATGGTAGGAGTTCTACTCGCTGCCCTTGATCCGGAATACGAGGCAGCCCAGTCTCAGATCCTCGCCGATGCTACTATTCTTCCAATGGAGGAAGTCTACAGGAGGCTCAGTCAGATCTCTGTTCCCTCTAGTGTCGCAACTCCATCTCCGTCAGCAATGGCGGTCTCTAGAGGACGAGGTAGTTCGTCTTCCTTTCATGGTCGAGGAGGTAGCGGATGTGGCCGAGGAGGCCGTGTGCGGTCAACATGCTCTTTTTGTCGTCGCACTGGTCATTCCGAGGATACATGCTATTCCAAGCATGGATTTCCTCCTAATGATGGGTTAGATAATGCACCGGTGCAGGAACCTTTGCTACAGGAGGAGGATCCGCCAGTCAGTACTGTGATAGATGACCTTGATCGTCCTATTACTCATAGCAAGCAGAAGAGGCAATGTGCATCCTATCCTCTTGCGTCTCAAGTGTCCTTTCATCGTCTCACTGGTGATTTTGAGAGGTTTGCAGCAGATGTCTCGTCGGTTGAGATCCCACGGACTTATCAAGATGCCATGAAGATTGATTGTTGGCGTCTAGCTATGGAGGAGGAGATGCGTGCCTTACAGTCTAGAGGGACTTGGTCTCTAGTTCCCATTCCTCCAGGTGCCTCTGTGGTGAGTTGCAAGTGGGTTTTTACGGTTAAATATCACGTAGACGGGCGTCTCGACAGATACAAGGCCAGACTTGTCGCACGGGGATTCACCCAAACCTATGGGGTGGATTATTTGGACACATTTTCACCAGTGGCTCGACACTCGACTCTTCGCATTCTCCTATCTGTTGTTGTGGTACGTGACTGGACCATTTTCCAACTTGATGTCAAGAATGCTTTCTTGTATGGTGATCTGCAGGAGGAAGTCTACATGCAGCAGCCACCGGGGTTTGCTGTTGAGGGGGAGACTCAGATGGTGTGCAGACTTCATAAGGCTATCTATGGCCTTAAACAAAGTCCACGGGCATGGTTTCGGAAACTTTCACAGCTGATTGAACGACAGGGGTTTAAGAGATCAAATACGGACCATTCATTGTTTGTCCAGAAGACTCCTAGAGGTACGGTCGTCGTCATGGTATATGTTGATGATATTCTGGTTACAGGAGATGATGCTCAGGGGATTGAGATGATCAAATCTCTTTTGGGAAGTCAGTTTATTACGAAGGATCTAGGCACGATACGATATTTTCTGGGGATAGAGTTTGCAAGAAATGCACAAGGAATGGTGATGACCCAAAGAAAATATGTCACAGACTTGCTTGTGGAAACAGGAATGGTTGGATGCAGACCGTCGAGCACGCCTATGGACCCAAGTATGAGGCTTTACGACAATGATACCGAAGAGGTGGACAAAAGAAGATACAGAGAGATGGTGTGTAAGCTTCTATACATCACCATAACTCGTCCGGATATTGCCTACGCAGTAAACCGGGTGAGTCAATTTATAGAGCACCCTAGGCAAGTTCATATGGAAGCCTTGTATATGATATTGAGATATCTGAAGTTTTCTCCGGGCACAGGTTTGTTATTTAGAAAAGACACAGATCTTTCTATTTCAGCTTGTGCAAACGCAGACTATGTAAGATGTCCAAAGGATCGTAAATCTACTTCAGGATTTGCTATCTTCATAGGAAGCTCTTTAGTTTCTTGGAAAAGCAAGAAACAGACAGTTGTGGCGAGATCTAGTGTTGAATCCGAATATAGAGCCATGGCACAAGCAAGTACAGAAATGATGTGGGTTCGTGCAGTCTTAGAAGATTTGAATGTAAATGTCTCCTTACCCATGAATCTTCAATGTGACAACCAGGCAGCATTATTCATTGCCAATAATCCAGCCTTTCATGAAAGAACAAAGCACATCGAGGTAGATTGTCACTATACTAGAGACATGATCCAGAAGGGCTTGATTTCCACTTCACATGTCAGTTCAGAGGACCAGACTGCTGATATATTTACCAAGCCATTACTCAGAGGACCTTTCCAGAGATGTTCTTCCAAGCTGAGCATGATTGATATCTATGCTCCATCTTGAGGGGGAGTGTAGAGGTTTATGTTATGTCATTATGTATTGTTACGTATTTCTTATTTATCTCATGTACGTCTATGTAATTTACCCAAGGGTTTTCTCTCTATATAAGAGACCCGAGGGCTCTATGGAATAACACACAAGAGTATTATTGACTCTGACAACCATGCCTCTGCAATAGTGATCTCCCTATTACTTGCCAACGGAAAGAGTCGGGGAAAACACCCAGCGAGGTTACCATTAGCGGTCCAATCATCCCACCAGAATCAGAAAGAATTGCCACAACCCAGCACGGAACACAAGCATGGTACCATCTCAGGCGGCAACCAATAGATACCATGCCAAAGTAGAGGACACCTCACTAGCGAGATTTGTAGAGGAGCTCCAACCCCATAGATTTTCCGCATAATAAGCACACGAGATCATCACTTTGCCCCGCAATCTAACAATCCACTTGTCGTAAACGCTTTATTCATAAGCCCCAACCTTAGGACCCCAAGTACCCCCTCTTTCTTTGTCTCGGTAACCTTGTCTCATGCAAAGAGATGTATCCCGGTTTTTTCCTACCTAGCATCAGCCTAGAAGAAGCATCGCATCATGGACTCCAACCTATTTCCTTTTTTTGGAAAAAAAGAGGGTAAGGCGCCGAGAAAACGCCTACCATGTAATTTCTATATATTTTTGAAATAAATAAAACATTTATAAGGACTAAAATGTAGGTAATCTCTTTGCATGCTCAATTACATTTTCCATATACATTCGCTCCCCTCAAAAGATAGAACCATATCCCCACCACAAAGAGCGTCCATGGAATCTCAGAAATCACCTCAAACCACTGCCACAACTCTATACATGCTCGCGTCAGCCCATACCTTCCTAGCAACAGGGGACTAAAGAATAAATGTTCAGCACACTCCTCCTCGATTGTGCAACGCAAATAAGTGTCGTCACACCAAAGAAAGAACCATGCCTTTCTATCCTCTGTCATAAGATGCTTCCTCCGCATCAACCACATGAAAATCCGAATGCGCAGTGGCACCTTCCAGCTCCATAAGTCAGTGAAACGATCCATAATCAACACTTGATCCTGACTTTCCAAACAATAAAGAGCATTATAGGACAAAGTTTCCAGTCAGACAGGTCACCGAATACTAAATAAACGGTATGTGAGGACATATATGGGGTATATGCAGTTATGTGTGGTTTTCCTAATTTTTAATTTAAAATAAAAAAATATATATTATAATAATATTACTACTGAGTTTATATATCAAAGAGGAGTTAAAAAATCTAAGAAAAATAATTCATGTTAGATGGTTGTATAGATGCCATTAATTGCCTAACATTTAATCACAAAAAAAATATCCATAAAACTTTACATATTAGATGATTTATAATAACAAAACATCAATACACATACATGAAAGTTTGCAATGCATGAGCAAAATCTCAATCAATATATATTAAAATATTAGATGATGCATTGCATATACTCATGAATATGATAAATGAGCAAACATTGCATATACATAAAGACATTGCAATTGAATACAAATGCATTGCATATTCTTACAGTTGAATGGAAGAAGAGGCGAAGCTACGAATGTTGGCATCTCAATGAGAGGATTGAAGTGTTGAAACTACTAGAGGTTGATCCACCCTGATGGAGTAGTATACATGGCATATGTGAGAAATGTGGGGCATATGTTTGCCGCAAATGTGCTTAGGGCACATGATGCACTGATTCCTTTTTTTTAGGCTCAAACGAGGGGGATACTGTAACATCCGGATCCGAATGAACTGAAGCTCATGTCAAGAAAAGGATGTTGCAAGCAAGTTTGGATCTCCAAAGTGGAGATATTCAAAGGTACATATCTCTCTTCACTTTACTTTCATTAAAGTCAATGCTGAAGTTTCTAATTCAGTTTTTTTTATGTTGCTATCCATCAGGTATTTTATCTATTGTTGTATGTTAGATAAAGCCACAAATCCCTCCAAACTTAGAGGATCAAAGGTACAATCTTTCCCCCTCCTCTTGCTGCCTTCCATGCATGATTCAATTCCTTGAAGTGCCTATGAAATTAGATGAGAATGTGAAGCTTTACATGGAATTCATCAAAATTTTTCAACCATTATATATACTCTTGATTTCTTAAAATTTTGAGGATAAAAATTTGGATTTAGCATGCAATTAACCTAAGTACAAGCCATTTAGCCACAATTTTTTTTAGCACAGAAAAATAGAAATTTGGGGGTAATTACATGCATTTTCTTATGGAATCCTGAGAAGGATGAAGCAATTCATAAATAAAGAATCTAATATAAGTAACCGAGCCTGTAAAATTAAAAAAAAACTCAACCTCAAAACAGGATGACTTACCTTTATAATTGAAAGCAAGACTCCTATTAATCAAGTGCATGTTCTTTACATCAAGGACATGTTCAATTACTATTTTCAATGATAAAGGGAGTCCTAAAGTCGATCATAAGATACTTTGATGCACTTGTGACTAAAGATGCATTATTTTGGAATGAAATCCTAATAAGGATGATGTCAATGCTTATAAACTGAACAGAATTCATATCAAAATAATGTCATGTCCCCCAACAAATTAGCTGCAGACAATAGCTCGAAATTGTGACATGTTATAAACATAACAAGCATTAGATCACGCCAACCAAGAATTCCAACTGCTAATATGGAGCTTCATAGAGTGATTGTTATGAACTTGCTCGAAGAGATGATCATGTGCCATTAACCTTCACATGTTTGGTCCTTTGGTGGAAAACAATATTGTATCTATGAATAATGCAGTATAAATATCATAATTTGGTTGCATGGGTAGAGGCTCCTATAAGAACATATATCCTAAGGGTCTATCTATATAGCTTTTACATTTGCTTGAGTCAGGACTCTATACTCACATTCTGCACGATATATGGCTACAACTGTTGGTTTCTTATTGTGTAATGTGATGAGGTTTCATCCAAAGTATAAACTAAAGTTTGTCATGGGTTTCTTGTCTGCATAATAACTTACATAATATACATATGCACAAATGGTGAAACCCAGAGACTCCTTGCTGAGGAAGAGATGATACTCCTAAAGAAGTCATAATGTATATATAGCATTATAACAACATCCTAGCGTGACCCATGAACTAACCTACTTTGCCACCTACATGAACAATGTCTATGCGATTCAAAGTGATACGTAATAGCTTCCCGATAACCCCTTTATATTATATAGCATTGACATCTTCTGAGAATTCGTCTTTTAAAATATTAGAACTCTTCTCTCAAAGTCAACAAATGATTTCTCAAGATCTTTACGAAAAAGAAATCATCAATCAATTGATCATTATGTATAGTCTACTATTCATAAAATCTATTATATATATAAGATGTTATGGCAAATGATCAGAAAACACCCCTCCTATGATGTCTCAACTGGAACTGGTACAATTGAGACACGATCCTTGTTTAAGTACCATATAAAAACAAAATGATAAAGACTAGCTAGATCCATATCCAAAGCATAAATGGTGATCTTATGATTTTAGAAATAATAAGATATGACCACAAAGACCTATCATCTTCATAAATTAATCTTTTAGGTATACTCTACTATTTATACATATCATCAAAGATAGGTAGTGACAAAATACCTAGAATTGTAAAGTCGATCATTGAAGAGATTGAGAAATGATGGGGTAGATGAATAAGTGAAATCAATGCTGAATCATTATATCAATAAGATCGTTGATCAAAAAGACCTAGATCTGTACAATCAACCACATAAAGGATTAAGAAAGGATGAGGGATCAAGTCATTGATGACTGATAATTAAGAGTGCCAGTCATGGTGACCTTTACGCCTGACTGTGCGAGGGTGCGGTGACCCTCAGCTGGGCGGGAGATTAGGAAGCCCAGTTAGGGCAGCGGCCGCTTAGTGCGCGGGTCTAGGATCCCAGTCTTTTTCTCGGGTTTTTTCGCGAGCGCTCGCAGTTTTTACGCCTCTCTGGGATCCACAGGTTTTCTTTTAAGGACCAGTTCCGCTGACCCTTGTTCTTTAGGGTACCTAGGCTGGAGGACCCTTGGTTTTAGTTTTTTTTCGAGCTCGTTAGGCCGTACAGGTCGGGCCGGTTTTTCTTTTAGAGCGACTTTTCTAGAGAGTCTCTCTCACCCGTCTCAGTGGCGTAGTTTTGGAGTAGACCTATCCCTCTATTGGACCGCTTTCCAATTAGAGGGCGAGACGGAAGAGCCTTTTGTAGGCTACTTCACCGCTTGAGTATTGTTTATTTTTCGCCAGCAGACTTGGCGATGCTACATCCGAATCATCCATGTATACATCTGAATCATCTATGGCTACATCTGAATCAGTTACAGTTGAATCTGAAAAAGTTACATTTGAGATTGGATTGAGTCACAATTGAGTTGGCTAAAGTTCATTTACAGTTGAATTGGTTACATGGAAGCTTGGTTACAGTTGAGTTGGTTTCCGTTGAACTAATACTTTTCTGCCAATAACTCCTGACAAAGAGAAAAGACCATATCATGAAAATCATCCTTATCAGACTACGAGCTACTACCACAGTTGTTAGTTATAGCTAGAGGATGTGTTAGGAACTTAGCTAGAATGCATTTAACTCCACCGTATGCCTACGGAGGCACCCCAACCCTAAGGTTTCCTTACTACCTTAGAGCCATAGTGTGAGGTCTTATCCAAACCAAGACCATAGACTATCCACTAAGCTTGAGAAAATCAACAAGAAAAGAATCAAACATCAGACTCATCATATACTCTTACTATGATCTATCATATGGTCGAGGCAGAATACAAGAGAAATCAAAACCCCAGATCCATCATATACTCTTACTATGATCAATCCACGAGATTCTTAAACATCATTATAAGCATTAATAGAGATAATGATTATATCAGAGTCTCATCATTCATATTCTCAAGACCAGTCAAACTTGTATTATAATTAATAGAAAGGCAATGACTTAAATATGGACCACATGATATTGGTATATAAATGATTAATGTGGGTAATTAGTGTAGGATGAGTAGAATGGGGTTTTACATACCAAACAACTTGAAAGCATGTTTCATTGCAAGTAGCTTTAAATTTTAATTGTCAATGCCAAATTACTTGTTTTCTTTTGGAACCACTAAATTCCTGTTAATTTTAATTAATTAGATGTACTCAACGTTTGTTGATGTTCTTTTCTCCCTATTCCATGGATTGCAGGCAAAATACCTGCACCGTTGTATTGGGAGAGTTGAACATCAGCTTCTGCAGTTACAATTATCAGGTACGCATTGCTATAGTTTGTTCAAGATATTTATGCTTTTATTTTCTCTTCTGATAATATTGGGATGCATGTACATAATGCAATTTCTGTTGTTACATGTTAACTGCTATGGAATTTATGTAATATAAGTGTGACATGTTGTAGTCCTGTGGTTTATTGGTTAATTTGTGAATGTCATTCATAAATGCAAAAAAAAAAATTCCCTAATTTCTAGTTCCTTAATGAGATCCCTAGAGAACATGATACTACAAATGATGTGTAAACGGGTTTCCCAGATCCGCGAGAGCGGGCCTCACAGATACATTCGTTGGTGTTCGCCCTAGAAAATTTATTACGTAAAGTTAAGAAGAGAGATACTTACAGGGGGAAAGAGGGGAGGAAAAGAGAAAGGGAGAATAAGAATACAATGTAGACAGGCGGCTAGCAAAGCCGTGACCCAACTAATTACACCAATCTGATATAAATCTGCTGGCCGCAATCGTCACATTCTCCTTATAGAAGCGCATCCCCGAGAAAATAGCCTCATTACGAGCACGCCAGATGGACCAAAGGCGCGCTATGGGACCCAGCATATCAGATCGAGCCCTCGTCCTGTTGAACCAGAGGATGTCGCAGAAGTCCTCAGTATTGACCGCACGAGCCCAAGAAACGTCGTCCCATACCCGTGTGACCGCCAGGCATTGAAAGAAGAGGTGGTCGGCCGATTCATCCCACACCCCGCATAGATGGCACCGGACGTTGAAGGTAGGAAGAAACGTGGCGCAACGGTCCCGGGTCATCAAACGCCGATGACGAAAGACCCATAAGAAAAAAGTGATCCGCGTGGGCAGGCGCAGCCCCCAGAAGAATGCGCAGTCGCGCACCAGAGGAGCGGGCAGAGCAGGGGGAGAAGAGAGCAGAGCTAAGAACGCCGTACGAGAGGAGAAGGCCCCATCCTTCCAAGCCCAATGGTCCCGCAGAGTACCGGGAGAAGCCGAAGAGGAAAGAGCCTCTAGCAGCGAGACTAAATCGGTCGCGCGTTGATCCGAAAGAACACCTGAGAATGATGGGCACCAGCAACCGTTGATCCAATAGTCCGCAACAGAGGCCAGACGATTTGTCGCCAGAGCAAATAACCTCGCAAAACGCGTCTGAAATGGACCTCCCCCCGACCAGTCGTCCTGCCAAAACTTGAGGATGGCACCCGACCCCAGCATCGGGGTGAACAAAGAGCGGTTACTTCTTAATGTATCAAACACACAGCGCCAAAAATGAGAGGAGAGCACAGGGCAAACCCCTCGCATAAAGCCACTCCAATCCTCGCCCAAAATCGCCCGCAGCACATTACAAAGAAAAGAATCATCCTTGCCCCAGATCTTACTCACCCATTTCAGAAGTAATGCCTCATTGACGCGATCCAAGTTTCGGACGCCAAGACCTCCGGAGCTCTTAGGCAAGGTCACCACATCCCAAGCGAGCAGATGAACACCTCTGCCACTTCCGTCCGAGCGACCCCATAAAAATCTCCGCATGCATTTCTCCAAGCGAACGCGGACACCCACGGGCATTTTACGAACCGATAAGAAGTAGATCGGTATAGCAGAGAGGACGGATTTAAGAAGGATAAGGCGACCTCCCCGGGAAAGCAAGGAGGCCCTCCAACCCGCCAAACGCGTCTCCATCCGCTCTAGAATAGTCCGCCAGTCAATAGAACGGTTCCGCCCAACCGAAAGGGGGACACCAAGGTAAGGCAGAGGAAGCTCCCCAATCCGAGATCCAAGTAAGCGGCTGCACTCCTCCTCCTCCGACATCGACAAACCGAAGGGCACCACGATACATTTAGCAGCGTTAGTCGACATCCCCGAAAGCTCACAAAAAATAGAGAGCGTATGAGCCATCCCCGCCACCGCGTCCGGGCCCCCCTCGATGAAGCATATCGTGTCGTCCGCGAACTGGATTAGAGGCACGCAAAGACCCCCCTTGCGGAAACCCGACGTGAGGCCAGCGTCAATGAAGTCGTGCACCATACGAGTCAAAACATCCGAGGCAAGAACGAAAAGGAGAGGCGCCAGGGGGCAGTCTTGACGCACCCCCCTGCGTGGCTGAAAGGAGCCGCCAACCGACCGGCCGTTGATAAGCACAGAGAGGGAGACCGTGGAGATACATCTGCGCATCCAAGCAATCCAAAGATTCGGGAATCCCCGCCTACGCAGAGCGGACCAGAGGAAACGCCAATCAATAGAGTCGTATGCTTTAGCAAAGTCAATCTTCCAAAGAATCCCCTTCTTCTCCCTCTTCCAATCAGCCACAATTTCCGACGCAACGAGAATACAGTCCGCAATATGCCTACCCTTAATAAACGCACCTTGGACAGGCGAGATGAGGCCATCCAAGATCCGAGATAACCGGTTGGCCAAGGTTCTTGCCATAATAAGGTAGATAGCATTGGATACGGCGATAGGCCGAAAGTCGTCAAAGCGAAGCGCCGGGGTTTTGTTTGGAATAAGCACAATGTTAGCCCGGTTGATACGATCAAAGCCGAGGTTGCCAGAACAAAATTCGGAGACCACCGCAAAGACGTCCCCCGAGATGACCATAGCATTGGATGCACTGATTCCTATAATTGGTTCAGTATGTATGTCGCACGGGCATATGCAGCCGCATATGCGTCCTGCGAGGCCGATTTCATGAACATTGTTATAGGCTTTCCGTACAGTAAACCGCCCATCAGCCCAGAACTAGTGATCAACAGATCCATCCCCCCCCTCCACCAATTGGTCGTGCCTCAAGCAACATCATGAAATCCATGAATCAATGATCAGACAACTCAGTACAAAAGGGAATGCTTCACCTGTGATAATTTTGGACATGGCAGGGAAAGCGTCAGAGGTCTGAGGAGATGGAGGGTCATGTCATGGTTGGAGTTTGTAGGAAGGAAGCGACGTTCCTAGCGGATGCCATAATGGACATTGGTAAGGCAATCGAACAAACTTTACTGGGGATGTGGTGTGCTTGGAGGGTGTCGTCATGTACACGAGGGGCTTCGGGAGGAGAATGTTCGAAAATTGCTTGACCTGAGTCATAAGGCGCGAGGATTTACTCATTGACGAAGACCGAGGATGCGGGATGGATCCTTGGGGACTCAATCACGTAAACTCATTCGGATTTGGGGCCTTCCTCTTATCTGTCATGGCAATAAGGTAATCAGCTTGGTCTTGGAAGATGTGAGTGTCACGACAGAGATTGTGTGTAATCTCCTTCGTCGGGGACAAGTGGTGGATGTCATAGTCTCAGTTGGTGCGGTGTGTGACGTTCTAGCAACTATCATCACTAGTTGGAAAGTACCCTCTTTCGACTAGAAATCTGGGAGGTTGACAAGGTTGATCACCGCTTTCACCTCGAGCTTTGCATGAAAGAGGGTTCGTCATCGAATCGTCGGTCGGAGGCGATCTCCTCGCCATCGAGGATGGCAGCGCTCGATGTGGAAGTCAAATCATCGCTGAAATTGGAAGCTGAAGTGATGTGTCTTTTCGTGAAGACGATTCACATGGACGAAGTTTTCAGAGATTTGAAGGTCAGGTCGGGCCCCACTTGCATGATGGTACTCAGTGTACCGAGTTGAGTCTAGTCGGATCCTGGAAGGTCCTCAACAAGAGCCCGAGCCGATCAGTCCTGCAGCAGGATCCGAATGGACTTTTGGGTCTGAATGGGCCTTGGGTTCTGAATGGGTCTTTTAGTCCAGATGATGCGAACCCTATCTTATTTGGATCCCCAACTCTGGGGTCAGATGGGGCGAGCTCGAGCTTATATGGAGATTCGCATGTCCCACTTATAGAAGATGCTCAATCAGGCCTGGAACGTGTACAAAACCCAGCCCTCGGGTCCCTCTCATCGCGTCGGTCTTCCCCAAGCGATGGTTCTAGTGGGGAGACGTCATTCACATCGAGGGTTAGGAAGAGCCCTCGCGATAGATCTCACGGAGCAATCTCGTCTGCGTTAGGGAGATTTGGAAGATGGTACTCCCGTGCCGGCGCTAAGGCATGGAGAAGTCATCGGCTGGAGCTTTACCGACTGCTCGAATGCTCGAGTTTAGAAGGGGTGACCAAGGCAAATCTCAGGCAAGGGAGGATCTCGAAGTTATAAGGGGTGATGTTGGTGGGTCGAGAGGAATCCAACTAGCCTGAACATGAGGTGAAAGAGGTCTCAAAGGGGACATCGTAGCCCCCCAATGGGTTGTTGTAGATAAGGAGTTGCCAGATTGTTTGTACGTTGTACCGCCAAAGAGGAGTGTAACCCTTTCATAATGAATTTAGTTACTTGGACTCTCATGGGCATGGAGCGTCCAAAGAAGCGTGAAGGGGTATTAGAGCTGATTAATGAAGCAAAAGATGACATTGTAATGCTGCAAGAAATCAAAATTTCATGGGTGAATGATGCGATTTAGAGGACAATTGGTGGTGTGTGATTGATAGAGTTCAGATGTGTTAGGTCAATTGGTGCATCATGTGGTTTGGCCACCACCCGGAGGAAAATTCAATCTAAAGCAGAATGAGGTACTAGGCGGTCACTTTATCTCCTTGATATTGAGGCGGAGGGCTGATGATACTCGCTTGGTAGTCACCAACGCGTATGGCCCAACGTCTAGTGCAAACTTGGAGGAGCTGCTCGACGAATTGCAGATGGTTCGCGTGATGTTTCCACTAGCCCTATAGATAATCGATGGTGACATTAATGTAACGCTCTGCTCGGAGGACAGACCGAAGTTGCGTGGTGGCTTGGATGTGGGATCAGAAGAAATGTTGTCTCATATCAGGGAGCTAGGGCTATCAATTGTGGATGTGTCAGATTGCGCTTACACGCGGAGAAACTCGAGGTCGTGCTCACGCCTCGCTAGGTTCATCATCTCGGTGGAGGTTTTAAGCATCTTCCCTATGGCTCGTGCTTGGACCCTCATTAGGGCTCACTCAAACCATACCCCTCTTTTGTGGTCCTCTGGGGAAGATTGCCAACAGAGAGTTTTTTTCACATTTGAAAGTGCATGGCTACTAGAAAAAGATTTTCGGGGACTGCAAGTCGATTCTGGCGGGGGTGTGTGGCAAGTGGTCCAGCCACGACAACAGCCATATTGGCGGTAAAGTTATTGGAGCTACGAAAGTTCTTTGTGGAGTACAAGAGAAAGGTTCGGGGGCAGCATCGACTCGCGCTACTGCACAAGAGGTGATTGATAGATCGTATAGATTAAAGGATGTGTGGGACTTGGGGTGGAAGAGATGGAGGAAAGGAGCAAACATCTCGAGGAGGTAGCCTTGGATGATAAGAAGGTGGAGGTAGAGTGGAGGCAGAGGTCGTGGCAGCGTTGGCTTAGGGAAGGTGATGCCAACACATGCCTCTTCCACATTGGTGTTCGGAAGGAGGAGGAGAACGGTATTCATGAGACAGTTGTTGATAGAGTACGATTAACAAGCAACGAAGAGGTGGGTAGGGTGATACGATCCCATTTCCTTGCAGTAAGAGGATGTCCCATGGAGATTGGGGGTGGCGGGGCAAAGGTGTGAGGAGGATATCAGTGGCTCAAGATGAGACCTTGACAGTTCCTTTCACGGAGTAAGAGACCTAGAAGGCAGTCTATGGACTCTATGTTGATGGGGCGTCAAGTTCAGACAACTTCCCGATCTTGTTCTATAGAGAATTCCGGTCAGTAACAAAGGTGGATTTTATGGAGATGGCTCACAAATTATATGGTGGTAATTGTGGTTTCGAGCGTCTGAACAAAGCACTCTAATTTATGCTACCGAAGAAGGAGGTTCCTACTTGAGTTGAGGATTTCAGCCCCATTGCCCTCTCTAGCGCATCTTATCTCATCATTGCTAAGGTTTTGACGAACATGCTTCGTGGTGTCATGAATGATATTATCTCCGCAAAGCAGATAGCTTTTATTCCAGGTAGATCCATGGCGGATGGATTGGTTCTAGCTTGGAAAAGGAAGAAGGGAAAGGCATCCTATGGAAGGTTGATTTCTCCAAAGCCTATGACTGCGCAGACTGGCGCTTCATGTGGGCCTCTTTGCAGAAGAGGGGTTTTCTTGATATTTGGGTTTCGTGGATGAAGTGGTTTATTACCACAGCATCGAATTCGGTTGTGGCGAATGGACATCCTGAAGGAGGATTTTTCCAACATCATTGGGGTGTTCATCAGGGATGCCCGCTTGCCCCTTTGATGTTCGTGATTTCAGCTGATGCATTAGCAATCATGTTGAGACTTGAGTCAGATGGTCGTCTTTGTTTGGGTTACTGCAACGAAAATATCTCGCGTCTTTGTTTGGGTTACTGCAATGAAAATATCTCGATCCCCCTACTGTAGTATGCAAATGATACGATGATCTTTTTTGGAGGGGTTGGAACATTTTAGCAAGGTTGCTCATATCTTAGATATTTTTAGAGACATTTTAGGATTGCAAAATTAACAAATCTAAGTCTGTAGGTGTCCCTTTTGGGCTTTCCAAACTAGAGGTACATGTGGCCGCTAACGTTCTTCAATGCCAGAGTGATGAATTTACCCATTACCTACCTGGGGATTCTACTTGTTGGTGGGAGGCTAAAGGTGAATGACTGGAGGATTGTCATGGACACATTGGAGTCCAATGGGCTAAAAGGCGGTAACATTATCTAAGGGTGGAAAACTAATTCTACTTAAACATGTAATCTTGGCGATTCTCAACTTCTTTTGCTCAACCAGATTGCTGCCATGTGGAGTCTGGAAGAGATTGGAAGAGTTGATAAGAAAAAAATTCTGGTCGGATGAAAAACAAGATAAGGATGGCATTGAGCTAGTAGATTGGCATTGGTTACTAATCCCAAGAGGAAGGGAGGTCTCGGTAGTCTGAAGGTGGATTGCATGAATAAGGCTTTACTTGCAAAATAGCTGCTTAGATTGTGGGGTAACCCAGAAGATCTAGTATGTCATCTTATGAGAAGAATTTATGGCATTGGCGGCTCCACAGTTGCCTCCACTATTCGGTTGCCTTCGTCGCTATGGCAGGGCATTAGGAAGATTTTGCCTGAGACGAGAGAACAGATGCGACTGATTCTTAGAGGGCAGTGAGAACTTCAGGTTCTCTGGTTGAATGAATGGATGGGAGGCGGTGCCCTCGGTGATCGATTCCCGCAGATTATGGCAATTGCGGAGTCCAATGATGCTCTCCTTAGCCAGGTTTGGACACATAACTCGTGGTCTCCACCCTTTGCAACAAAGTTTTCTGAACACAGTGGCAGATTTCTTGCAACTACAGACTGAGTTGGCCAGTGAGACTGGCCCTTCTACTAGTACTAGAAGGGAACACTACAAATGGGTGAAAGGCGGATTTATTGTAAAGAAAGTGTACCTCTTTTTTACGAAGGATCAGTTAACGCAACATGAAGATATTTCACATGATTTAAAGATTGTATGGGTGAGCAAGATACCACAAAGAATCAAGGTCTTCCTTTAGCTAACTATTCATGGTTGCATTCGTATTAAAACGTGTTGGGATAGAATCCTGCGGTGCAGAAATAGTATATGTGACAGGTGTGGGATCCAAAATGAGGATTTGGATCATCTCTTCTTCAAATGAGAGCATTCGACCCAAGTATGGCGAGCAGCGGAAATCTCATGGCTGAGGGTGGAGGATAGTTCCTGCTTCTGGAGATCTATTAGGGCGTATTGTGGCAACTCTCAAGAGGACAACTCATTACTATTTGTGATTCTCTCGACCATTTGTTGTGCTAGGAATGAACTCATCTTTCGAGGTCAACGTTTTTATTAGCAAAATGTTATAGGATACTTGTGGAGATGAAAAAATGAATTGCTTTACTAAGAGGCCCTAGGGTTCTCTCATATAGGAGAGAAATCGGTTGGGAAAATTACAAGAAGAAGACAAAAGTAAACGAAAAAGAAAATATATAAACAATATGAAAGATAAGTAATATCTCAACATTCCCCCTAAAGCTGGAGTGTAGATATCGATCAAGCTCAGCTTGGAACATCTCTAGTACGGTCCTCTCGCTAGGGCCTTGGTAAGAACATCTGATGTCTGGTCTCCAGAGATGACGTGAGTAGTGGAGATAAGAACCTTATGTATTATGTCACGAATGTAGTGACAGCCCACCTCTATGTGCTTGGTCATCTCATGGAAGGCATGATTGTTTGCAATAAAGAGCAGTATGGTTGTCACAATGGAGGTGCATGGGAAGAGGCACCTCAATAGTCAGGTTAGTAAGAACATGTCTGACCCACATCATCTTTGAGCTAGCCAGCGCCATGGCCCTGTATTCTGACTCAACACTCGATCTGGCAACCACAGTCTGCTTCTTGCTCTTCCATGAAACCAGGGAATTTCCTATTAACACTGTGAAGCTTGAAGTAGACTTCTTACCTTTTGACATCCAGCATAGTCTACATTTGCACATGTTGTAACTGAAAGAGATGTACCTCTGCTGAAACTCGTGCTAGGTGATGTCTTCAGATACCTCAGAATCATATGGATTGCATCCATATGTGCCTATCTGGTCTGCTCCATGAACTGACTCACTTTGCTCACGGCAAAGGATATGTCTATCATGGTAATAGTCACATATATGAGCTTGCCAACAAGCTCTATATACCTCCTCTTGTCGACCTCCTCAGTGTCATCATCATAGAGATTCATGATTGGTTACATAGGAGTAGTGACAGGTCTGCAATCTATCATGTCTGTTTCTGAAAGAAGATCTGTAACGTACTTCCTCTGGGTCATCACAAGACCTCGTTGGTTCCTGGCAAACTCCAATCGAAGGAAATAACGTAAACTACCAAGGTACTTAGCCACAAACTGATGACCTTGAAAGTCATTGGCAACATGAATGGCCTTCTCCTCATCCCCTATAACAATAATGTCATCAACATAAACAAGAATGACAACAATACATCTCTGGGTCCTGTGCACAAAGAAAGAATGGTCGATAGTCGGTCTCACAAACCCTTATTGCTCTATCAAGTTTGAGAGCTTCCGGAACCATGCTCTTGGACTCTACTTAAGGCCATAGATAGCCTTGTGTAGTCTGCAAACCTTCTGACACTCTCCCTCAGCATCAAACTCAGGTGGTTGCTGCATGTAGACCTCCTCATGTAGATCGTCATATAGGAAGGCATTCTTCACATCAAGCTGGTAAAGGGGCTAATCTCGTGTCACAGCAACACAGAAGGATGTGCAGAGTAGAATGTCTAGCAACTGGAGCAAAAGTATCCTGATAGTCCACCCTATATGTCTGGGTGAACCCACATGTCGCAAGTCTTGTCTTATAGCAATCCGTGTTGCCATCTGCACGGTGTTTCACAATGAACACCCACTTGCACTCAACAATGGATGTGCCAACTAGAGCTGAAACAAGGCTACAAGTACCATGTGATTGTAGCGCGACCATCTCCTCCTCCATGGCTAACCGCCATTGACTGTCCCGGAAAGCCTCCTGATATGTCCATGGTATCTCCACGGTTGATAATGCCAAGGTAAATCTCCTGAAACCCTCTAACAGTCCACTCGAGAAAACATGGGTTGGAAGAGGATAAGTAGCACATGTATGTCTCTGCTTTCGCAGAGCAATCAGCACATCAAGATCATCTGTCAAATCCTGAACCCGTAAGTTCCCCTCTTGAGAAGGCGCATGCTCATCTTGTATGGAATCCTTCTACACAGACAACTCAGTAGTGTCATCAATAGAAACAATGTGCACATTACATACCTGTGGCGTGTTGGATGATGGGCAATACATGTGAGTAGCGGGAACAAAGCGAGACCTGCGAGTAAACATACGCGGCAAAAACTGAGTCATGGCAAGTGGTGGTCCAGAGGTAAGAACAGGTGGAGGAGCAGGAGTAGGTGTAGGTGGTGGCGAGGTGTAGACGGTGGTGGTGGTAGAGCAGGAGTGGATGGAGGTGGTGGTATGACAATAAGAGGTGGAAGCATGTAGCTCTCAACATCAGAGTCTGATGGGGCTAGTTTGTCACCCGTAGGACAAAAATACAAGACGGACTCAAAAAAAGTAATGTCAGCACTGAAAAGTGTTTCTGCCTAAGAGGATTAAAGCAACGGTACTCCTTTTGGGTACAAGAGTAGCTGACAAAAACACACTTGACAGCTCTGGGAGAGAGCTTGTTACGGTCTGGAGAGAAATCATGAACAAAAACAACTGAACCAAACACACGAGGTGTAAGGGAGAAAAGATCCTTCTCAGAAAATGCTATCAAGAAAGGTATCTTCTCTCCCAACACATACGAGAGCATACGGTTTACTAGGTAGCATGCAGTGAGCACCGCATCACCCCAGTAAGCATGAGGAGCATGACTTTGGATCAACAAGGTTCTAGTCACATCAAGTGACGGTGTTTGCGTTCGGCAATACCGTTCTGCTAGGATGCATAAGCACATGAGATCTAGTGAACAATGCCAAGAGGTCTAAGAAACTCAGAAAGATGTAAGGTGCAGAACTCTAAGGCATTATCAGAACGAAGATTTTGATATTGGCAGAAAAATATTCTTTATCTTATTAATAAAAGATTTAATAATAGACCCAGTCTCAGACTTATTCTTCAATAAAAAGATCCAAGAAAGACTATAAAAAATGACAATGACCAGATAAAAATGGTGTCCCTGTTGATCGAGGACACGACTCAGACCCTAGATATCTAAATGGAGGAGCTCAAACAACTGAGAACTGCTCCGACTCTGACGAGATGAAAAGGAGGAACAGTGATGCTTCCCAACCTGGCATGCCTTCAATTGGAAGGAAGAGCTCATGGAATCTGTGGGAGAGCATGACATAGCTTCTGCAGAGGAAAGTGGCCAAAACGAAGGTGCTACAGATACGGTGAGACTGGTCTAGTAGGTATAATTGAGACACCAGCATGAGGAGGTTGGACCAGTCTGTAGAGCCCCCGCTACTCACAGCCACATCTAATCACCCTGCCCATGAGTATGTCCTGAAACACAAGAAACGAAGGGTCAAAAAATGGCATGACAAATGCATAACCTTTGTAATCTGACTAATGGAAAGTAAATTCATCTAAAAGTCAGGAGCATATAAAACATTCTGAAGGCACATGGACGGCGTCAGATGCACCTTCCGTAGGTGCACCTTCCGTAGAGCATATAAAAGTCAGGAGCATATAAAACATCGCTTACCCTCCCGTAGGTGTAAACTCAGACTTCAAAAGCTATCATGGTAGATGGTGGGGTATTATTGACCATTAAACAAGTGTACCAGTCAAATTCCTTGTTCATAATGACTATGCAAGATGAAATATGGTGTAGCGTTCAAGGCCTCAGCCACGTATAAATATAGAGTTGCTAAGAAAGACATGCCAAATCAATTATATTTCCAACCCTAAAATCCCTCACCATATCATCACATAAAACTGGCCTTTATGGCTTGACGACAAAGGTCGAACATAGCATGCATTTACATAAGAACTTAGTTTCCATTTTTTTTATTTCTGTTATCATTGTGCTTTATAAAGAATCTAGACCCCGTTAAACGTATACTACCATATCATCAGCATATCTCTCATACCCGAGCCAATCCCACACATAGAAGTTTTCCCTTTCCCTCGACTCTCTAATCCTACCTCATCGAGAGATGTAGAGAGAGCAATCCGGAAGTTTTTTCCCCACTAATTAAAAATCGGTGTGTAAGAAAATGTCAAGAGGAAAAGGGCGGACCAATAGTGGAAAATACGGAGAATTTCATCTCCGCCTGAGAAATGTGCAATTCTCTACTACGTCCTCATACTTGAAATTCTCACAACTGAGGTTAGAAAGAGGAAAGATTTGAGCCATAGGATAACGTTCCAAAGACTTCAGGCTACCTCTGAGGATGAATAACGAAACAAAGATCTTGAGACCCCTAGCAATGCTTTTTTGAGATCCTCCCACTAGATAAGCTCTCTATTCCACCTTCTAATGGGGCCAATGAATATGAAGAAGACGTCCACAAGGGAAAGAAATGTTCGATGCTTAGGTACCGAGATGTTTGAGGATATCTCGAGAGAAGGGGTGTTAACAAATGTATGTCCAAACCCAAGTTGATTTAAGAATGAGTTAGTTGCAGAAATCGATGAATGTACACCCAATGGTGTGGAGTTGGCATATAATGTGCCACCATGAGCTGAGCGCATCATGTGATTAAGTGACTACCACATAGTCTTTGTCCGTTTTATGTAGAGGGTCCTTCATCAATATAGATATTTCCCTCTGACCACCAATGAATACCTTAAAGGTCCGAGATTAGAGCACATAATTATCTTTGCTTTGAGTTTGATAGAGCTCCCTTGAACCATCATAAGAGATGTGGAAAACAGCAGCTTGATCTTGGTGGGAGTTGCAGCCATCGTAGACAGAAAGATCAAATGAGTGTTAAAACTGTCTAATCAAGCATATAACGAGTGATTAGGGTATCATCCTATGATCTTGGTGTATCCCCACAAATTTTCATAAGGAGCGCGCTAGGTCTAGCTGTGTAGGGGTTGGGTTGCGGCTAGGAGTCCAATGAGGAACGCTAGCTAGTGTGAGGAGCTGCGCGAGGCCCTGGTAGTGAAGGGGCTCGAGGTGGGGTTGATCGGCTCTGGGGACCCATGTAGGGAGGACCCAACAACGATGGGGGGGCCTCGATGACGATGCGGTTATGTGTTACGGGGGCCCGATGGTGGAAGAGCGTCCTTGACAGTAGGGAGAGACTCGTGTGGGGGTTCAGCATCGGTGGACAATGACGGGGGCTGGTGGTGGTGACGGGAACGTGGGTACGGGCTCTGGCCTAGGATCGTTGCTCTGATACCATGTGGAGAAAAGTTGATAATGCAATGGAATGGTTTTTTTCATAGGTGTGAGGTTTCTTAGATAGTGTGAAACCCTAGAGCCCAAAAGGTAGCAGTTACATAAAAGACCTTGAACAGTTACAAATAGAAACAGAGAATACAACTCTATACATGGATAAACAACTCTATACATGGATAAGAGGAAATAAACAAAAGTGGAATACAACCCTATTAGCTAATAACAACAACAGTACCTAAGATAAAATGGTTACAACAGGCATGCCTCAAAGAGTGCTCTAACATGCTTAATTACTTTCTCCACGTGGAATCTCTTATACATGGATATAACCCCGTTACTTGCATAAGCATTAAGATTGAAATAGGATCTTCGGATTCATTGTTTTTTAAGGTCAAACAAGCATTACATATATGATCCATGGACCTATTACTTCACTGTCAGACAGAAGCCTTCTAAAGTAGAATGTTATTTGCAAAATAATACACCAAACATGCCAAATTAACCAAAAAATATCAATAATCTCCAGCTGCTTTTTGAAGCTTGATGGATTTATTACAAACATTAGATGCAGGAGAGGAGGAAATACTGTTTACAACACCGATCAATACGGGATGAATATATCCTTTTTTTAACAGAAATATGACTATCGAGATTTAGGTAATCATGCTAGATTGGATTTTCGACATTGACTCTGCAGCAGCACAGACTTCGGATGTCCCATTTCTAGACTCTTCTACGTAATAACTTCAGAAGCCAACTCGGAAGTGAAGTTCCATAAGAAGCCTCCTGTAATCTAGACTTCTAGAGTCTAGACAATTCCACAGCCTTTGCCCATACAAGACTTTTGTACTTGATTAGAGCGTGGCGAGAATGGGGTGTAATTAACGAAGAGAATGAGTGCTTGATAACATTGTGTGAGCCTGGGTGTCCATAGATTTGGATTTTCGTATAGCTGAGAATGGGGTGTAATTAACGAAGAGAATGAGTGCTTGATAACATTATGCGAGCCTGGGTGTCCCTAGATTTGGATTTCCGTATAGCTTAGGCTTGTAGAAACATATTTGAAGTATTAACGTGCGTCTTTCCTCTAGCATTTACTTAAGAATTGTGCATGTATTGCTTGCTCCACAAACATGCTCACCACGTAAACCAGTGTCAAAGCCAGCGGAGACCTTTTTTGTTGTGGACATACATACATAATATATATATATATATATATATATATATATATATTGCAAAGTCTAAATTGCTGATGCAAAAGGATAAGTTTTTTTAAAAAAAGAAACAACGCAAATATGATCGCACTTGAGAAAAACTCACAGAAGGTTTGAAACCATCATAAGGATTTTTCCCAGCTTTAGAATCTGCTAATAATTTTCTGGCATTTCGAATTATATGAAACCAACCCACCAGGATAACTTCCATTTAATAATGCCACCTGAAAATGAAGAAATTTTGTTTTCTTACAAAAAAATATAACTTAAGAATATATTGTACCAACAATAGCTTCCCAGTTTTAAAAAAACAGCAAAAATTATCAGGGATTTCATATATCAACTCAACTTTGACTAGGGATTATTACAACAATTATTAAATTTCCCACGCTGGAGCTTGTCCTGTAAGTGATACGCAGATATATAGTGACTCAATAACCGGATCCTGAAATTAAAATGAATGGTTACGATGCGTGAGCATCCAAAGAGTGAAAGCATCTTGAGCATGTTATGTACTCTTTTGGGATTTCAAATCTGAGTACTCATGTTCAGCGGATGTGTTTTCCCTCGGTAATATCTCTTCCATGGCACGGTGATTATCTTAAGTGGCGTGAGGGTAGATGGAGCAGATGCCGCCAACAGAGGGGCATGCAACCATGGGGGTTCAGGTAGAAACTTAGACAGTCATGAACTCAATAGTTGTGTCAGTCGAAGACATGTTGTTTAGCGCACCGAGGTGCATATCCAACAGTGTGTGCATGCTACTCAGTGTGCTAGCCACGTAATTGGTAGTCTCATTTCGCTTTTATTAGAGTTAACACTTAGATGTTGACTAGTATAGATCATACTAATTAGTACTCGGAGTTGTAGCACTAAGAGGGAAGTTTCGGTATATGCGGTTATCGAATGACGATGTGATGTACTCATTCTCCTGTGTACAAAGAGGTATAGTGGTAGCCAATGATTTTTCCGACTACGTTGTGGTGATCTTGGTGATTTGTGCCCTGACTCGTACCCTACGCCAGTGGGAACTTTTACCACTAGATAGTAGACTTGAGAGGTTCTATTGACTCTCGTGTATGCCTTGAGTGCAGCGTACGGACTTTCCATATGCCTGAGTTGCTTTCCAAAGTGGGTTGAGTCCCACCTTGTCGTGGTGATTTCACAGTTGTGGGTGGGTTACCCCGGTGTTGTTCCTTTTGTACACTTCAAGGTGTTTAGTAGTTTTAGTGATGTATTAAGCAATTGTTCATAACGTACCTACTTCCATGGATTCAACATATATGCAGGAGCAACCACAGTAATGAGCAGCTTTTGACTTCGAATTCTTTTTGGATAGTTGTACCATATGTCGTGCATGGACTTTTGTGGTACAATATTGTATGCTTTCCTGCTTTTACTTGTGCATTTTTAGAGGCATGTATATATATTTGTATGGACATTTGGCTCGTATGTAGATACATTTGTGAATGAAAAGAATATTTCAGGATTGGACATATGTTTTTTCTCCTGTGTTTTGTATTTCAAATGTGGAACCATGCACTTGGATATGGTTATGATTATCTAGGTACTAGGGGGCATGACAGTATGGTATTAGGGTGAGGATTTTTTATACTCCATTCCATTCCACATAAATAATTCCTCAGCGGTATTCGAAATACAGGATAGTGTTTGAGAGTCTTCTCACTTAACACGAGTTCAAGGAAAATGGTATAAGTATAGTATACATATCCAGGTGTCTCTCGTAAAGTAAAAGTGAATATTAATGCTATGCTTCTTTGTTGTTTTTGAAATCCATAATTGAGGGGGATACACTCGATGGTGCACGCCCCAAGCCTTTACTGAAGAGTAAAAGAAGAGAGAAGAAAAAAAAGAGGAAAGGGGAGGTTACAACCAGATGCCATTACCAAGGCCCATTACAACGCCCAATCCTCCACCAAACGCTTCGCAAAGAGCCACACGTTCTCCTTATAGAATCTTTGTCCCGAGAAAAGCAAATCATTCCTACCCCTCCAGATCGCCCACAGAACAGCCACCGGGTGAAGAATGTCCATCTTCGGCCTACCCTTGTTCGACCGAAGCGTGTCCCAGAAGGAGTGAAAACCGTCCGTGCAGCACCAGTCTAAGTCAACCCCCTGCCACACCTGAATCACCACAGGGCACAGGAAAGGGAGGTGTTCCACGGATTCAATCGAATCATTGCAACGCAAGTATCTGTCCGAGATGGAGCGCAACAGCCTCGCACATCGGTCCCTCGTCGTCAGCCTCTGTCTCCTAAGTAGCCAAAGAAAGAATCCAATTCTCTCCGTAAGGCCGAGAGCCCAAAGAAAAGCACAATTACGGCTAAGCATCTCCGAAAGCGACGGCGGCGGCCGAGAGATAGCCTCGAAGGCCTTCTTGACCGAGAAAGGGGCCCCCCTCCAAGCCCACTGGTCACGGCCCCCCGAAGGACGTCCCACCTCCCTAACAGCATCGAGCAAAATCAAGAAATCCTCCAGCCTCTAGTCCGAAAAGTTCGCCACGAAGGTGGGGCACCAATTACCATCAACCCAGCAATCTGCAACCGAACAAAAGGCATACAACCGAGGGAAGGGCGAGCACAGCCCCCCCCCCCCCCCCCGTCTAGTTGTCCGTCCAGAAGGAGAAAGAATCATTCCGCCTGCTGGGGACCCAACTCGCTGGGGGTTGCTATGCTTCTTTGTGCGGAATCATTCCGCATCGTGGGGACCCAAGTGTGACGCAACAACTGACCCTGTTTGTACAGACTATACAGTGCATTTAGCAAAGCTAGGAAATGATGAAGCAGAGGCTCTAGCAGCAGAATGATTCTTCCTACCACCCTTCTCGTGAGGAGGAGAATAGCGTACATTGAACAGTATCGTTGGAGATAGACGAGACTGATGACATGGATGCTTTGCAAAAGCATCATAATACCTACACCACTTATCAGAGAGCACAGCTACCATGATTGTTTGGTACAAAATACCAAATGAGGTAGAGCTACGGATGAACCATATACCGAGATCTTGAGGATGATCTGTGTGCCCAAGGATATATGGTTATCATTTGCAGAATACTTGTCAGCAGGATATGCAGAGAGATGGTGTCATACCACCAGTGAGCATCTGACCGAGCTCATCACTTAGGAGGTCTTTGTCGATGAGTTCCGCACTAAGTTCTACCCAGATCATTAGCTAAAGGACCAGATGAGACAGCTCGCCGAGCTGACACATGGGTTGATGACGACCCTTGGCCATGAGTACTTGATCCGATACAGAAAGTTGTCTCATTATGCCCCAGTCACCACAACTCACCTTCTGAAGAACTTGCAGAAGTTCATCCGTGGCATGCACATTAAGTTTCATGATAGGTTATCCACCTTGGACCTCACTTCTAACGTTCGAAATATCGATGTTGATATCGAATCGGTTTTAACCGAAAAGGGATAGGTTGACGATATCGGTGGAAATCTAGAAAATGATGCAAAAATGATTTACTCACAAATTAAGATCATCTTATTTCTTAAAATAATAAATAACGTACAAATACAGTTATATGCAAGAACAATGTGTATTTATCATACCAATACACATTACACCACATATATTGTTGCTATCAATATTGATTGCTGGTTGGTGGTTGCTAGCTGAGAGGTATAGTAATCAAAATGATGAAATTTAAATAAACTGCTTGGAGACATGAAGGACATGTATTTAGCACATTATTTCTATGTTACATCGCACATTATGTGTAAACAAAATGTCGAGCTATATTGGATATCAAGCAAATAAGTGAGCATAATAACATATATTTTTAAATTACATCATTTATAGGAAATTACAAAAAAGTCTATAAACTATACACTCGATTTCAATGTCATACATGAACTTTAAAAGGTAACAATGTGGTACACAATCTTTAACATTTGTCTCAGTATAGTCCTTGTATCCTTTTGTCTTTGTAACCTTAAATCACAACAGCTCAAAATCACATTGAGACAAATAATAAAGATTAGGTACCACGTTGTTACCTTTTAAAGTTTAGGGATTTCTGTGTAATTTACATTTTATAATAATTATATTTTTTGAATGAAAGAAGATGAACTAAAAGAGACTAGAAACAAAATTTTCTAGTTAATAAAAAAGTAAATGCCAACAGAGTATGTTGTGAATCTACGATTCTATGTCACTATATTATTCATACTTCCTAACCTATTAAATAAAGTTTATACTGAAATCCATCAATTTTGAGCGATAATCGTGGAAAAGGATATGCATATGGATATCGATGCATCCGTCTCATCGATACAGACATGGAAGGCTGTATCGGCGATATATCGGTTTCGACAGGGTAGGGGTTTCGATATTACCAATATCTCCTTTTACAGGGATATCGGCAATATATCGCCGATATATCGGCGATATATCACCATATCGGCTCATATCAGTAAAAAATGACTGGTTTCAGTAGAAAAAATCCCAGATATCGATCGATATCGTCGATATTTCGTCGAAGTCTCTATATATCAATGTTATTATTCATGGAAGATTGATTCAACACCTAGTATTAAAACACATATATCTAGCTACATCTAGTATATACACAATGGTTTATATATATTTTGTTTCGGGTCGGGGGCGCTGCCCCCGCACCCCCGCAAGGGGGGCCAACCTAGGCCTCCCTTAGCCCCCCCAGGCTCGCTGACAGGGCAGTGAAACCCCTGTACTGGTAGGGTATGGTGTGACAGGAGGGTGCATACAATGGTTATTCAACTTGGTGTATGTTTACAAGTTATTCATGTTGTAAGACTTGAATGAAATCGATTTCCAATATCTATAAGTCAATTCTTCAAAAAGAAAATATCTATAAGTCAAGAATCAAACATTAATATCGATATGTTCAAAATGATCGATATATGCTATACAAGCTTCATAGATTGATCGATATGTGTGATCTAAGAGTATATTTGTAAGCTATTTAGTGATCTAAGAACTTGGATGAACTCCATTTTCAATATATATAGGTCAACAACTAACAATACCAACGATATTTCGATATGATCGATATGTGCAATATAAGGATTATAGTCTTCATAAATTATCTATATGTGTCATCTAAGTGTATTTGTAAGTTATTTAATGCTATAAGAACTTGAATGGAATCCATTTCCAATATCTAAAGGTCAGGAATAAACATTAACAGCGATATGTTCAATATGATGACCGATATGTGCGATATATGGTCTATAAATGACCGATATGTGTGATATAAGTGTGTATTGGTAGGTTATTTGTTGTTCTAATATCTTGAATGATCTTAATTTCTGAAAAAATGACAAAAAATGGCTTTTTTAGCCATTTTCGACATTTCCACCGATATCGTCGATATATCGTCGATATATCCCGATATATCCATTTTCGGGCGGACCGAAACGATATCGATATCGATACAGCCTTCCATGGATACAGATGCATCGACGATATACCATGATATCATGAACCATGCATTCAAGTTCACTCTTATAAGCAAAATGAAGGTATATTTAACACATTAATAAACATCACATAGCATATATAGTAATATCGTAATATTGTATACATCATACCTTGTAAAGTGTTGACTGTTGAAATATATTGGAAAGCAAATTATGAAATTTGTCCAATCACTATATATGAGTACATTTTTCATAATAATAAAAAACTACATGTTCTAATAAGAAAATATTTTTTCACAAAGATAATATTATTAAATAATGATCAAAATCAAGAGTTGTATGACAATTCCACATAACTTCTCATTTTTTGTTGTCGTTCACACCACATCACTAATTCTAGGCACTTACAATAATTCTCCCATTTTATAGAAACATATATAGCCATGCAAGACATTACATGCAAGGATAAACCTCAATAATACTCCAGTTGGAGATGGTACCACCCGTGGCACAACATGAAAATGAAAGAGTTTAGGAAGTTCGTAAAGATGACGAGGGAGCAAGAGATTATTACTATGGTTGGTGGGTGCTCATTTAGGAGGAAAGTAAATAACTAAGATTGTATATTACAATGTTTAAGAGTAATCAACAAAAATCTAGAATAAATATAAACAAATACATCAAAAACTCGAAAAATCATCTCAACAAGATCTTGATAAATACAGGAAATCTTGTATGCGGCCTTCCTCTTGGATGGTCGGTTTAATATATTTTTTATACTCTCTGTAATTTCTACTTTCCTTTTTCTTTTATAATATATTGGGGTGAACACCGCCGAGTGTCTCCCCCTCTTTTAAGCTTCAAAAAAAATGTCTTATGCATAAATTGAATAATCATCATCAATTTTCAATGGAGCATTTCTTTTGTTTAGAAACAAGAAAATGCCTGAAAAATGGAGAAGCATTATGGTGCCTCTTTATAAGAATAAAGGAGACATTCAAAATGGTTCGAATTATAGATGTATCAAACTAATGAGTCAAACTATGAATATTTGGGAATGTGTGATCGAAAGAAGATTGAGGCAAGTTTTTAAAGTAAATGAAACCAATTCGGATTCATGCCTAATCACACAACTATTAAAGTTATCCGCTTGTTGAGGAGATCAATGGAGATGTATACAGCTAAAAAGAACAACCTCCATATTATTTTTATTGATTTGGAGAAGGCTTATGATTCAGTCCCAAGGGAGATATTGTTGAGATTTTTGGAGAAGAGACAAGTATATGTCATGTACACTAATCATATAATGGATATGTATAGTGGGGCATCGTCTTGTGTAAGGATCCCATCTGAAAAGACTGGCTATTTTAACATCAACAAGTTGATTAGTCATTTTCAGGATTATATAACTTGGTCTATGTTGTTCGTCGATGATATTGTGTTGATTGATGAGGCAAGAGATAGAGTAAATGAGAAGCTGGACGTTTACAGACATGCATTAGAGACTAAAGGATTTTGTATAGGTAAGACTTAATAGATGGAGTGCACATTTGATGAAAACAACGATGAGGGACTAAGGTGAAGATTGGTGACAATAACATTTAGAAGAAGAATCTTTTAGATACTTGGGATATATTTTGCAACAAGATGGGGAAATTGATGGAAATTACTCATAAAATAAATGCAGGTTGGCTAAAGAGGAGAGAAGCGTCTACTATTCTTTATGATAAGAAAATCCCTTTAAAAGTAGGAAAGTATTATAAAGCAGATGTGACACATGCTATGCTCTATGGCTCAAAATATTAACCCGTAAACCATAGACATGTGCAAAGAATGACATTAGCATAAATGAAATAATAAGGTGGATGTATGCTCATACACAAAAAGATCGGATTCGGAATGATGCCATCAGAAGGAAAGTTGGTGTACCTTCAATAGAGGATAAGTTGAGATTTGGGATGTCGAGCCGGTTAAGATTTGGGATGTCGAGCAGCCAAGTATGTTGCTACTGCACACACTTAGGCCATCTCAAGACCCAATTTCCTTTCCGTGCCAGTGGTTCATGCACCCATCAGCAACAGTAGAGTGTAAAACCTACAAGAATCGTCGGTTATCCATTTAGTGTAGACTTTCCACCATTTTGATTGATAATGTTGATATCAAGACTACATCATCGTTATCAACATTGTTGCTTGATTTCACTACTTGTTTTTATGAGGTAAGGAGTTTGGAATGTAGTTATTATCATCGAAAGCTTTATAGGTTGATTTGTTCAAGATTTTGTATAGTAGCTCCTTGTATTGACACGTACAGATAGTGATACAAATCCGACACGAATAAGTAAACCGAATTCTAATTAGTAAGTACTAATAATCTACCGCAAATCCCTCGCATATGGCGAGTTTTTCTCCTCTTCTGCCCTCCGATCTCGTCCACCAAATATTTTCCACCGCCAAATTATATTTTCACCGTTAATTTTTTCCCATTTGCATCGATTGATATCAGAGCATGGCCCTCAGATTGTCCTCACGATCCGTCCATGTGTTTACGTAAGCATAAGGTCAGAGGTGTGTTCAATAAGCTACCCAACATGGGTTGAGGATGAAAAGGTGTTGTCCATGATGCTCCAGATTCAGTCCAGTCTACGGAATCTGTCGAAGTCACTGCAAGATCCAAGGATTCGGGAGTTTATTAAGCAAGAAATAAAAGAACGAGATGTCGCTGCAACCGGTGTCCAAGACAATCTTGTTAGTGCCACATCCACACATGGTGGGTCTGAAGGTTATAGTGGAGGAAAAGAAGAAAAATACCCAACTCCAGTTGTTGTCCAAGATGTCTTAACACTGTTGCCATCATCATATTTTCCACCCACACCAACCTCGAAGCCACCACCGTCTCTGCCAAGACCAAACCCTTGCCCGACACCTCCACCACCACCGCCCCCTCTTCCCACACCCCCATCCTTGCTACTAACTGCAACTACACCGACACCTTCCCAACCAACACAAACTTCGACATCGAAAACAACAACACCTATCTTGCCTCCTACCCCAACCACTCATATTTGGAGTAGCTGACAATGCAACAAGTTTACTCCCATTCCCATAAAACGTGCCCAGCTCCTCTTGATCGTGCACACCATCGAATGTACGAGCATCCGACGTCGCCACCAAGCCACACTGGACGCCACAAGTTGCGCCCGACTCCGTGCAACCTGGTGCGATGAAGCTCGATCTCCATCAAAACCCCACTACCGCCCTAGCATGACTTCAGGCCTCGGCTGCTTTCCTCTGGTTTGACGTCGCCATAGGCATTGGGCGAATGAAACCATCAATGGTCCTGGTATATTTGCATGAAAACTGTGGGAAAACGTGAAATGAAATGTTGTATTCATCATAGCCCTAGAGCTCTCTTATATAGGAGAAAAGCATTGGGATAAAATAACATAAAGTGGACAAAAGAAACAAAGAAATACGAAATGAAGATAGAGAGATACAAATATCTCAACACTTCCCCTCAAGTTGGAGCATATACGTCTATCATGCTCACCTTGGAACAACAATGATCAAAAGGAACTCTATGAAGAGATTTGGTAAACATATCTGCAATTTGATCGCTTGAAGCAACATGAGAGGTGGAAATAAGTCCCTTCTGAATTAGATTACGAGTGTAATGGCAATCTACTTCAATGTGCTTTGTTCTTTCATGTAAGGCAGGATTATTAGCTAAGAATAGAGCAGCTTGGTTATCACATTTGAGGTGCATAGGAAGAGGCACCTCAATCGTTAGATCAGTCAAGACAGACTTGACCCACATCATTTCCGTCTTCCTTGGGTCATAGCTCTATACTCTGATTCAGCACTAGATCTAGCCACAACTGTATGTTTCTTACTCTTCCATGAAACCAGCGAGCTACCTACAAACACGGTGAAACCTGATGTGGACTTCTTGTCCTTGGGGCACCTGGCATAATTTGCATCAACGCATCCAGTAACTGTAAGAGACGTGTCTCCTCTGAATAAAATTCCTGCACCTAGAGAAGACCTTATATATCTCATGATCATATTCATTGCATCCATATGAACCTGCTTGGGTTGTTCCATAAACTGGCTGACTCTACTAACAGCAAATGAAATATCAGGATTGGTGACAGTGATATACAACAGCTTCCCTACTAGCTCTCTATATCGTCTTTTGTCAACCTCTTCAAAGTCATCATCATAAAGCTTAGCATTAGAATCCATTGGAGTAGTGGTAGGTCTACATCTTGGCATGCTCGTCTCAGATAGAAGGTCAGTAACATATTTCCTTTGCGTCATCACCATACCACGTTGATTTCTTGCAAATTCTAGACCAAGAAAGTAACAGAGATTGCCAAGATCCTTGGTCACAAACCGTTGTCCAAGAAAATCCTTAGTTGCTTTAATACCATGCTCATCATTGCTTATAATAATAATGTCATCTACATAGATCAGAATAGCAACAACACCTCTCTGGGTTCTCTTAACAAAAAAAGAGTGATATGCAATAGATCTAACAAACCTATGTTGTTCACTCAACTCTGAGAGCTTATGAAACCAAGCCCTCGGACTCTGCTTAAGGCCATAAATGGCCTTGTGAAGTCTGCACACAATATGAGACTCCCCCGCAGCAACAAACCCTAGTGGCTGCTACATGTAGACTTCTTCCAAGTCACCATACAAGAATGCATTCTTGACATCTAATTGGAATAGAGGCCAATCATGTACCACAGCGACAGAGATGAGAATCCTCAGCATAGAATGATGAGCAACTGGAGAAAATGTATCATGATAATCGACCCCATAAGTTTGGATGAATCCGCGAGCAACAAGTCTGGCCTTATACATGTCCACAGTACCATCCACGCAGTGTTTCACCGTAAGCACCCATTTGCTACTAACACCAGATGCACCAGGGGGCATGGACAACACTCCAAATGTCACGAGACTGTAACGATGCCATCTCTCCTCCACAGCCAGACGCCACTAACTAATCTGCAATGCTTCCTGATATGACCATGGTATTTCCACGGCAGACAGACCCGCAACAAACCTCTGAAACTCCTCTGATAGACATACAAGAGAAACATGGGAAGCAAGAGGATATATAGTGCATGTATGCCTCTGCTTCCGTATGGCAATAGGCACATCAAGGTCCTCAGCTTCTTCGGTGGATGAGACTATCTAAGGTCGCCTGCTCATCAAGTTTTAAATGCAAATCACTAGTGCCATCAGTAGAAATCAAGTGCTCAGAATATATATGGAGCGTGTTGGTTGATGGAGGAGGCACATGAGCACGAGGTCTACGCCGGTAAACCAGCGGAAAGCAACTGCGTGCGGCAGGTGATGGTGGTGGTGTCGAAGGTGGAGAGGAAGTGGAACCTGGAGTAGATAAAATCGGAGTTAGAGGCATGTATACATCTTCTCCAATCTCTGAATGAATCAGCTTATCACTTGTTGGGGAGAAGAACATAATAGATTCAAAGGTGACATCTGAACTAACATAATACTTTCTTCGAACAGGGTTAAAGCAATAGTATCCCTTTTGGGTCCTGCAATACCCCATAAAAACGCACTTGACAGCTCTAGGAAAGAGGTTGTCATGACCCAGAGGCGTATGATGAACAAAACCGACCCAAACACACGAGGAGTGAGAGAGAAAAGATCCGTCTCAGGAAATGCAATCAAGAACGAGATCTTCTCCCCCAGAACCAATGAGGGAAAACGATTCACCATGTAACAAGTTGTTAGAACCGCATCCCCCCAGTATAAATGAGGAGCATGACTCTAGATCAAGAGAGTCCTGATAACATCCAAAAGGTGGCGATGTTTACATTCAGCCACCCCATTCTGTTGAAAAGTATATGCACAAGAAGTCTAATGAACAATACCAAGAGTCTTGAGAAACTGAGGGGGTTGAATACTGCAAAATTCAAGTGCATTATCGAACGGATATACTTGACATTTGCAGAGAAAACATTCCTTATTTCATTAATAAAAGACTGAATAACAGGGCCAGCATCAGATTTGTTTTTGTTAACGCATATAGTAGTGTCTGTATCCCTTCGTTATTTTTATTTTCAGTTGCATGCTTTATGTAATTTACCCATAGGCTACTCTCCTATATAAGAGAGCCTAGGGCTTATGGAATAAACAAGTTGTTCATTTTTCCCAACATGGTATCAGAGCGACGGTCCTAGAGCGCACATCTTCATCTACATGGGTTTAGTTGCTTGAGGTCTACACGTGCAACTAAACCCGTCTATGTCATTGTAGACGAATCTCATCCTCTGTCAATCGCTCCAGTCTTCCATCTCCAGTATGTCAGAAAGCAAGGCGGATATCCCATCTATTGGCGCCTTTCGTGGTCCAGCGCCTATTGTAAAGATGGACGGTACAAACTATGAACTGTGGGCAATGCAGTTCATGAGCATGATGAAGTCAACGGGTAAGAAGCACATTCTTACCGAACCTGAGCCTGCTGAGAAGACTGGAGCCAATGCCTCTTGGGAGGCTGATGATGCATACGCCAAAGTTTGGATATCCGGTACACTGGTAATTGAGATAGCCAATGACATTCTACATCAACCCACGGTCAAGGATATGTGGGACATTCTGGCGGCTACATATTCACAGGCGAAGAACGAGACAAAGATTCTGCAACTCCAGCATGATATCTTCACTATCAAGCAGAATGGTCGCCCTCTACATTCTCTCTATACATCACTGAGAGGGATGTTCGAGAAGCTCTACAGCTTCATGCCCCTGACAGCCACGCCAGAACAGCAGAAGACATATAGGAACGCGACTATGGTGGGTGTATTCCTGGCTGCACTTGATCCAGAGTATGAGGCGGCACGATCACATATTTTGGCCGACTCTACTATTCCTCCCATGGAGGAAGCTTTCCATAGACTGAGTCAGATCACAGTTCCTTCCACGGCCTCGAGTCAGAATACTTCAGCCATGGCAGCCAACAGGGGTCGCGGATTTCATCACCAGAGCCGTAGACGTGGACCTCGTGGAAGAGGTGGCCGCACTAGGCCAACATGTACCTACGGTCACCGAGTTGGACACAATGAAGACACATGCTACTCGAAGCATGGATTTCCTGTATCCGCACGAGTTGCTGAGCAGATAGAGCCTCCATCTGCTGCTACTTTAGATCAACGGTTCGACGATCTAGTTGCTCGTCTGGGTGGAATAAGCAGAGGCATTATTCCACCATCTGGTCCAGCACCGACTACGGAGAGTCAATCTGATGCCGCTGCTTCTGCCTCTGCGTCTACCAGTGCTTCAGGTAGCATACTTGCATTCACCAGTAGTAGATCAGATACATTACCATGGATTATGGACTCGGGCGCTACACATCACCTATGTGGCGACCAGAGTTTACTTACAGGATACACTCAGATTCCTCCAGGCCGAACAGTAGTAATTGTCAATGGTACACATTCCCCCATCACTGGTCAGGGGGAGATTAGATTGGCATCTTCTATGCACCTCAAGAATGTGCTACATGCACCTGATTTTTCAATGAATTTGTTGTTATTTAGTCAGATTACGAAGGATCTACATTTCCGGGCAATTTTTGATCCATCTTCTTTGATTTTCAGGACATCCATACGGGCAACGTGATTGGTCGTGGCTATGAGTAAGGAGGCCTTTACCGCCTGAATCAGACCCCATTTGTTGGAACCTCATCCCTTCCCACTGGACAAGTATCTACTTTATTGTGGCATCTGCGCTTTGGACATTTACCGCTTCAGAAGTTGCGTCACGTGTTACATTATGGTCTTCCTCACACACCTATTCAATGTGAGGCGTGTCAGTTGGGAAAGCATCACAGGTCGTCCTTTCCCAGTCGTCCACGTCGGAGTAGTACCTCCAAATTCGAGTTATTTCATATTGATGTCTGGGGTCCGAGTCGTGTACCTGATCATCAGGGACACAGATTTTATATAGTATTTGTGTATGATTTTTCTAGAGTGTCATGGGTGTTTTTGATGAAAAATAAATCTGAAGCAGGAAATATCATTATCCATTTTCTGAATGAAATACAAAATATTTTCTCCACATCTGTGAAGTTTGTGAGAAGTGATAATGCTTTAGAATTGTGCACCAATATTCTTGCCAATTATTACTCCTCAAAAGGGATTGTTCACCAAACATCTTGTGCTCATACATCTCAACAAACCGGAATTGCTGAAAGGAAACATCGTCACCTTCTTGATGTCACAAGATCACTTCTTATACAGAGTCATGTTTCCTACTCTTACTGGGGTGATGCAGTTCTCACTGCATGTTACCTAATCAATCGTATGCCTTCTTCTGTCTTGAATGAACAGATTCTGTTTTCCCTCATCCATCCAGGGAAGGATCTGTTCACTCTTACTCCTTGTGTGTTTGGTTCGGTTGCCTTTGTCCATCAGTTGTCGCCTGGTACTGACAAGCTCTCTCCTAGGGCTGTCAAATGTGTTTTCGTTGGGTACTCTAGAACTCAAAAGGGGTACAAGTGTTTTGACCCTCTGCGTCGACGGTATATGGTCAGTGCAGATGTTACATTTTTTGAATCTGTTATGTATTTTTCAGCCTCGAGAGACCAGCAGCTACCACCTCCATCTACTGATGCCATATACATGACACCACCACCTCAAATGCCGTCATCAACACTACCAACACCACCACCACCACCGCCACCACCACATATACCTGTCTCACCGCTACCGTTCCATTATACCCGCAGGCCTCCTCCCGCTCATGGTCATGACTCGTCTCCAAGCTCGCCTATGGTATGTAATGAAAATATTTCTATTGATGGATCTGACGACATTTCTGAGCAGGATATATTGCAGGGGCCAGATGAGGCTATAGCAGATTTAGATGTTCCCATTGCTCTACGCAAATCGAAGAGGAGCTGTGTTACATATCCATTGTCAGCATCTGTGTCTTTTGAGAGATTATCTGGAGATTTCAGGACATTTGTGGTGGCACTGTCAGCTGTAGATATTCCACGGAGTTATCAACATGCTCTGCAGGATAGTAGATGGCGGCTAGCAATGGAGGAAGAAATGGCGGCACTTCAGTCCAGAGGAACTTGGAGTTTGGTTCCTATACCTCCAGATGTGAACCCGGTGAGCTGTAAGTGGGTGTTTACAGTGAAGTACAATGCAGACGGCTCTATTGATAGGTACAAGGCACGTCTTGTTGCACGTGGCTTTACACAGACATACGGGGTAGATTACCTTGACACATTCTCGCCTGTGGCCCGTCATTCCACTCTCCGGATCTTGTAGTCAGTTGCAGTTGCTAGAGACTGGCCGCTCTATCAGCTGGACGTGAAGAATGCATTCTTATATGGAGATTTGCAGGAGGAAGTCTATATGCAACAGCCACCCGGTTTTGCTGTTGAGGGGGAGTGTTCCAAGGTATGCAGATTACATAAGGCTATCTATGGCCTTAAGCAGAGCCCCAGAGCATGGTTTCAGAAGCTCTCAGACCTCTTTGAAAAACAATGATACAAACGCTTCAATGATGATCATTCCTTGTTTGTACAGAAGACTGCTAGAGGTATTATTGTAATCATGGTTTATGTAGATGACATCTTGATTACAGGAGATGATGAGCAGGGCATAAAGCAGGTGAAAGAAAAACTGGGAACCGAATTTGTCAGCAAGGACCTTGGAGTCCTTAGATATTTTCTGGTGCTGGAATTTGCTAGAAATCCATATGGATTAGTAATGTCGCAGAGGAAATATGTTACAGACTTGTTGAGTGAAACAGGTATGCTTGGGTGTCGTCCTGCTACGACACCAATGGATCCTAGCATGAAGCTCTATGATGATGACATAGAGGAGGTGGACAGGAGAAGATACAGAGAACTGGTAGGCAAACTATTGTATGTCACGATCACTAGACCTGATATATCATTTGCAGTGAGTCGTGTGAGCCAGTTCATGGAGCAACCACGTCAGGTCGATATGGATGCAATACACATGATTCTTAGATATCTCAAATCATCTCCAGGTGCAGGATTGCTATTTAAGAAGGGAAAGGAGATCTCTATCTCAGCGTGTGCGGATGCAGACTATGCAGGATGTCCCAAGGATAGGAAGTCCACCTCAGGATTTGCAGTCTATGTTGGAGATGCTCTAGTCTCATTGAGCAAGAAACAGACAGTGGTAGCTAGATCCAGTGCTGAATCTGAATATAGGGCTATGGCTCAGGCTAGCACAGAGATGCTGTGGGTGAAAGCTCTTATTATAGATCTATGTCTTGATATACCGCTTCCTATGAACTTGGAATGTGATAATCAGGCAGCCTTGTTCATTGCAAACAACCCAGCATTCCATGAGAGGACCAAGCATATTGAGGTTGACTGTCACTACATACGTGACATGATTCAGAAGGGGTTCATTGCTACATCTCATGTTACCTCAGAGAATCAAACTGCTGATATATTTACCAAGGCATTACTTCGAGGCCCATTCCAGAAGTGTGCGTCCAAGCTGAGCATGATTGATATCTGTTGGGAAACGTGAATGAGTTGTTTATTCCATAGCCCTAGGCTCTCTTATATAGGAGAGTAGCCTATGGGTAAATTACATAAAGAGAATAACAAGAAAAATAAAATAGCAAAGAAGACACAATAACTAAACATGCGTCAACACTCCCCCTCAAGATGGAGCATAGATGTCAATCATGCTCAGCTTGGAAGCACACTTCTGAAATGGACCTCGTAACAATGCCTTGGTGAATATATCTGCAGTCTGGTTCTCTGAAGTAACATGAGATGTGGCAATGAATCCTTTCTGAATCATATCACGTATGAAGTGACAATCCACCTCGATATGCTAAGTCCGTTCATGGAATGCAGGATTGTTTGCAATGAACAAAGCAGCTTGATTATCACACTCCAAGTTCATAGGGAGTGGTACATCTAAGCATAAATCTGTCAGCACCGCTTTCACCCACATCACCTCTGTAGCAGCCTGGGCCATAGCCCTATATTCAGATTCAGCACTGGATCTAGCTACCACAGTGTGTTTCTTGCTCCTCCATGAGACTAGGGCATCTCCAACATAGACAGCATACCCTGAGGTGGACTTCCTATCCTTAGGACATCCTGCATAGTCTGCATCTGCGCATGCTGAGACAGAAATCCCCTTTCCTTTCTTGAATAGCAGACCTTTACCTGGAGAAGATTTGAGATATCTAAGTATCATGTGTATTGCATCCATATGCACCTGGCGTGGCTGCTCCATAAACTGTCTCACACGGCTCACTGCAAATAATATATCTGGCCTGGTGATCGTGACATATAACAATTTGCCTACCAGTTCTCTGTATCTTCTCCTTTCAACCTCCTCTGTGTCATCATCAAACAGCTTCATGCTGGGGTCCATTGGTGTCGTAGCAGGTCGACACCCTAGCATACATGTCTCACTCAGTAGATCTGTGACATACTTCCTCTGTGACATGACTAATCCATACGGATTTCTGGCAAACTCCAGCCCCAGAAAATATCTAAGGACTCCCAGGTCCTTGGTGACAAACTCGGTCCCCAGCCTTTCCTTTGCCTGCTTAATGCCCTGGTCATCATCACCTGTAATCAAGATATCGTCAACATAAACCATGATTACAACAATACCTCTTGCCGTCTTCTGTACAAACAAGGAATGATCAGCATTGGAGCGTTTATATCCTTGTTTCTCAAAGAGGTCTGACAGCTTCTGGAACCATGCTCTGGGGCTCTGCTTAAGGCCATAGATGGCCTTATGTAATCTGCAAACCTTGGAACACTCCCCCTCAACAGCAAAACCTGGTGGCTGTTGCATGTAGACTTCTTCCTGCAGGTCGCCATACAGAAAAGCATTCTTCACATCCAGTTGATAGAGTGGCCAGTCTCTAGTAACTGCAACTGATAAGAGGATCCGCAGAGTGGAATGACGAGCCACCGGGGAGAACGTGTCAAGGTAATCTACCCCATATGTCTGTGTGAAACCCCTTGCAACTAGGCGTGCCTTGTACCTGTCAATGGAGCCATCTGCATTATGTTTCACTGTAAACACCCATTTGCAACTGACCGGGTTGACATCTGGAGGTATAGTAACCAAGCTCCATGTTCCTCTAGACTGAAGTGCCGCCATCTCTTCCTCCATAGCTAGCCGCCATCTAGAATCCTGCAAGGCCTCGTGGTGGTTCCGTGGAATATCTGTAGCTGAAAGTGCCAATGCAAACGTCCTGAAGTGTCCAGATAGCCTCTCAAAAGACACTGCTGTTGATACTGGATATTTGGCACAGCTTCTCTTTTGCTTGCGTAGAGCGATTGGAACATCCAGATCATCTGTGGTATCACCAGGCTCCTGTAATGTATCCTGCTGAGAAATGTCGTCAGATCCATCAACATTAATATTTTCATTACATACCATAGGCGAGCTAGTTGACTGGTCAGGGCCATGAGCTGGATGCGGCCTGCGGGTGTAATGGAATGGTAACGGAGACACTATTGGTGGCGGTGGTGGTGGTGGTGGTGGTGGAGATGGTGGTGGCGGTGGTGTTGTTGTTGGTGGTGCCATGAATACGGTGTCAGGAGATATAGGTGGTGGCTGCATGTTCCCGGATTCTGAAAAATACATAATGGATTCAAAGAATGTAACATCTGCACTGATCATATACCGCCGACGAACAGGGTCAAAACACTTGTACCCCTTTTGAGTTCTGGAGTACCCCACAAAGACGCATTTGACAGCCCTAGGAGAGAGCTTGTCAGAACCAGGCGACAACTGATGGACAAATGCAACCGACCCAAACACACGAGGAGTAAGATTGAACAGATTCTTGTCAGGATAAATAAGTGAGAAAGGAACCTGTTCATTCAAGACAGACGAGGGCATACGATTTATAAGATAACATGCAGTGAGGACTGCATCACCCCAGTAGGAATACGGAACATGACTCTGAATGAGAAGTGACCTAGTGACATCAAGAAGGTGACGGTGTTTTCTTTCTGCAACCCCATTTTGTTGAGACGTATGAGCGCAGGATATTTGGTGAACAATTCCTTTAGAGGAGTAGTAGTTGGCTAAACTGTTGGTGCACAATTCTAAGGCATTGTCACTCCTTATAATTTTGACAGTTGTGGAAAAGACATTCTGAATCTCATTTAGAAAGTGAATAACAATATTTCCAGCTTCAGACTTATTTTTCATTAGAAATACCCATGATGCTCTAGAGAAATCATCCACTAATACAATATAAAACCTGTGCCCCTGATGATCGGGAACACGACTTGGACCCCAGACATCAACATGAAACAACTCAAACTTGGAGGTACTACTCCGACCTTGACTACTGGGAAAAGATGACCTGTGATGTTTTCCCAACTGACACGCCTCACACTGGATAGGTGTGTGAGAAAGACTATAAGGTAAGACTAGACGCAACTTCTGAAGCGGTAGATGACCAAAACGCAGATGCCACAGGAGAGGAGATACTTGTTCTGCGGGAGAAGCTGTGATTCCGGCAAACGGGGTCTGGTTCAAACGATAGAGGCCTCCTTGCTCATAGCCATGACCAATCACGTTGCCCGTACGGATGCAGGAAATCCATGCTTTGAGTAGCATGTATCTTCAGTATGTCCGACTCGGTGACAATATGAGCATGTTGGCCTAATGCGGCCACCCCTTCCTCGGGGAGTACGTCCACGGCCCTGGTGATGAAAACCACGGCCTCTGTTGGCCGCCATAGCTGAGGGATTCTGACTTGCAGCTGCTGAAGGTACTATGATCCTGCTCAATCTGTGAAAAGCTTCCTCCATGGGAGGAATGGTCGAGTCCGCCAAAATCTGTGAACGTGCTGCCTCATACTCTGGATCAAGTGCAGCGAGAAACACACCCACCATCGTCGCATTCCTGTATGTCTTCTGCTGTTCTGGTGTGGCGGTGAGAGGCATGAAGCTATAAAGCTTCTCAAACATTCCTCTCAATGATGTATAGAGAGTGTAAGGGGCGGCCGTTCTGCTTTATTGTGAAGATATCATGTTGTAGTTGCAGGATCTTCGTCTCATTCTTCGCCTGAGAATATGTCGCTGCCAGGATATCCCACATGTCTTTGGTTGTGGGTTGATGTAGAATGTCATTGGCAATCTCAATAGCCAATGTGCCAGATAGCCACACCTTGGCATATGCATCGTCAGCCTCCCATGAGGCATGAACTCCAGTCTTCTCTGCAGGCTCGGGCTCGGTAAGAATATGCTTCTTACCCGTAGACTTCATCATACTCATGAACTGCATTGCCCACAGTTCATAGTTCGTACCATCCATCTTGACAATGGGCGCTGGACCACGAAATGCGCCCATAGATGGGATATCAGCCTTGCTTTCTGACATACTGGAGATGGAAAACTGGAGTGACCAAGAGATAACAATCTTCGTCTACAATGACATAGACGGGATTAGTTGCGTGTGTAGACGTCAGGCAACTAACCCCATGTATATCAAGATCTGTGCCCTAGAGTCTTAGGGCTTTGGGGCACGCAGGCACGTGCAGGAAGCACGCACGCGCTCAACTGGATGAAGCGCGGAAGATCAGGCAGGCTGGGCTGAAGCTATCACGTGCGTGCACTGGCGCACGTTGTCGCACGCTGGTGCAGATGCACTGGTGCGCTGACGCACAGCGCGAGGCGCAGGTGCTCTGAGAAGATCGCGCACAGAAGGTGCGCTGAGAAGAGCGCAGATGCGTAGCGAGAGATCGTGCGCAGATGCGCGATGCGTGAGAAGGTGCGCACAGATCGCGCACAGATCGCGCAGAGAAGGTGCGCGAGATGCGCGCAGATGCGTGTTAGGCGTGAAATGCGCTCTGCGCGAGGCGCGCGCGATGCGTGAGGCGCGCGCAATGCGCGAGGCGCGCTGGGGCACCGCAGGCCGGAGACGAAGGTCGGAGAAGACTGCCGGCGGCGCCGAGTAGAGAGAGAGAGGCCGGCGGGTGGGGTTAGGGTTAGGGTTTCGAGAACTCCGATCTAGGACCGTCGCTCTGATACCATGTTGGGAAACGTGAATGAGTTGTTTATTCCATAGCCCTAGGCTCTCTTATATAGGAGAGTAGCCTATGGGTAAATTACATAAAGAGAATAACAAGAAAAATAAAATAGCAAAGAAGACACAATAACTAAACATGCGTCAACAATATCTATGCTCCATCTTAAGGGGGAGTGTTAACGCATATAGTAGTGTCTGTATCCCTTCGTTATTTTTATTTTCAGTTGTATGCTTTATGCAATTTACCCATAGGCTACTCTCCTATATAAGAGAGCCTAGGGCTTATGGAATAAACAAGTTGTTCATTTTTCCCAACAGTTTTTAAGAAGGAAAACCCAAGACAATCCTTTTTCTGAGTAAAGAGAGGTTGATATCCCGATGCGGGACTCACCGCACAAAACTTTTATATTAAAAATGAAAAGTGTAAATTACCTTGTGGACCAGAAACGGGAAAGGAAAGACAATAAGCGATTGCATTTTCTGAATAAACCTTTGATTTTTAATATTAGATCATTTCTTCCTTCCCAGATGGCCCAAAGAGATGCAAAAGGTAACGCACAACCATCCGTCGAGTTGCACCCCACCGACCTCACCGACCTCCAGAAATCGGTCAAACCACCACGTGAGACCCACGCTGCCCCAACCTCCCTTCATACTTGTTCAGACAATAGACAAATAAAAAATAAACATTTTGCATCCTCTGCTCGTGCACCACATCTGTCGCACTGCGTGCCCGGAATGTCAAACAACCCACCCCTTCTCGCTTTGTCACACAGACTGCACCTTCTGAGGCACCAAAGGAAAACCTTCACTCTGCACGGGATCTTACTTGCCCAAATAATCTTCATATCTTGTCTCAGGTCTGGGTTCGGGTCATCTATGTTCCCCCTGAACTCCGAATAAGCCTTCTTCGTCGAGGATTTGCCCCTTTCCCAAACGAAATGACCTCTTCCTGGAGAGATACAGTCAGGTGAAGGCACCTCGGACTGTAATCTAACCAGCTCCTCCAACCACTGGTCCGAAAGGTCAGCCACAAACTGTGGAACCCATGAACCAAACTCGCAAGCCTCTGATACGGAACACCCCTTGGTTGCCGCCAATGCGGAGAGCCTTGGGAACCTGTTGCAGAGCGTCCCCTCTCCCGTCCAGACGCCAGAACCGAAAGACATACCCGCCCCCCACCTTCGGTCGCAGTCTCGGCCTCAGTTGTGGCAAAATATCACGAACACCGCTCCAAAGAGAAGACTCGAACCGGGTTCTTCCTGCTTCAAGCGAGCCCTTGACTCCATAAATGTCGCGTAAAAGTCTGGCAGCCAATTTATCTGTCATCCCAAATCTGAACCATCCACTTCACCAAAAGCGCTTTGTTCATGCAGGTCACGTCCCAAACCCCCAAGCCTCCTTTGTTTCGTGATCTCGTGAGGTCCTCCCACCCCACTAGATGTACACTGGCCTTTGTTGCTTCTCGTCTGACCAGAAAAAATTCTGCATCATTATCTCTACCTTTTTTCTAACACCTGTCGGCATCAACCTTGTTGAAAAGAAGAAAATTGGAATCGCCGAAAGCACATACTTCAAGAGAATCAGCTTTCCTCCCTTAGTAAGGGTAACCACCTTCCAACCCGTCAATCTCTACTCAAATCTCCTGAGGACCATGTCCCAATCCGACTTCCTAAGTCTGCCTTCCATCAGTGGTAGACCTAGGTATGAAATGGGTAACTCACCCACGGGACAGCCTAATAACTCCGCCATTTTCTTGCTCTCAGCCTCATCCATCCTAAAATGGATCACCACCGACTTTTGTCTACTGATCTGAATTCCAGAGATATTGATGAAGATCTCCACCAGCTGCAGCACCCATCTGTGCATATCCTTGAGCCGCCCAGGAAAATCACCGTGTCATCAGCATACTACAATAGTGGAATAGAAATGGTCCCCAAGCGGAAGCCTACGCACCACCCTTCATCGACCGCTCTCTTGAACAATATTGCCAAAGCATCCGCGATTAGAATAAAAAACATCGGCGCTAAAGGGCATCCTTGTCGCACACCCCTCTGAGGCTGGAAAAGCCCTCCTTCAGGCCTACCATTTACCAGGACAGAGTAAGATGAGGTCGTGACACATCTTTTCATCCATGCTATCCAAAGATTAGTGAAACCTCAGTGCCGGAGGGACGCCCATAAGAAACTCTAGTCCACGCAGTCATGGGCTTTCTCATAATCAATCTTCTACATCAAGCCTTTCTTGTTTTCGCATCTCCATTGGAGGCAGATCTCAGACGCCATAACCAAACCATCTATCATATGTCAACCAGGGATAAATGCAGTCTGATTCTGAATAATTACTAGGTCAAGGACCCACCTCAGCCTATTCGCCGGTACCTTGGCCACGATCAGATAAATGGCATTGGACAATGCAATCAGCCTATAGTCCTCCACCCGTATCGAATGCTCCTTCTTGGAGAGGAGAAATAGCAATGCCCTATTAACCTTCTCGAACCCCCTATTTCCAAAATCATCTACAGCAACAAGATAAAACCTATGCCCCTGATGGTCTGGGACATGTCTTGGACCCCAAATATCAAGATGAATCAACTAAAAAATATTATGACTACATCGACCCTAACGACTTTGGAAGGTAGACCGATGATGCTTCCCAAGCTGGCAGGCCTCGCACTGAAAGGTATAGCGAGATAAAATCTGAGGAGGTACATGACACAGCTTTTCCAGAGGAAGATGACCAAATCGAAGATGCCATACATAGGGAGAAACTGATACAGTGTGAAGAGATAAAGCACTAGCATATTGAGATTTGACCAGTCTATAGAGACCTCCTTGATCACAACCAGATCCAATCACCCTACCCTTAAGAATGTTCTGAAACACGAGAGATGGTAGGTCAAATATGGCATGACAATGTAAGTCCTTAGTGATTTGACTAATGGACAGTCAGTTTATAGAAAATCAAGAGTATAAAGAACATTCTAAAGTCGCATTGTTGAAGTTAGTTGCACCTTCCCTAACCAGTGATGGGAGAGTATGTCCCATATGCTATTATTATCGATATACCTGATTGAGCACGTCTGTATATAGTAAATTGTCCTCTGTCGCTACAAAGATGATGGGATGTTTATGAATCCATAATCCATTCTGACAAATTAACATCTAGTAAAAGCATAAGTTGCACCTCGTGTGGATGCTGACGTTGAGGCGGCCATAGCCTTAAATTTCGCCGAAATTCGACCGAAATTCGGTCGAATTTCGGTTTCGGTGGGTGACCGAAATTCGACCGAAATGCCTATATCGGTTGAAATTTAGGGGGGGCTAATTCAAAAAACAACTGAAATGACCGAAATTCGGTCGAAATTTCATTTCGATCACTTAACGAAACGAAATCGAAATCTAACTTTTAAGACCTTGGAGGCAGCTACCTTTGAGGATTCTGAAGGAGAGCAGTCATAATCTCTCTGAGCCGTGCTACAAGCTCGTCAAATCTCTGATCAGATGCAGGTGATGGACTACCAACTTGCTAAGTCTGTTCTACAACTCGTGCTGAAGTAGGAAAACCATGCTAAGAGTGGCATGCTTCCTCAGAGTGGTTTGGCATGTGGTAATAAGTGCACGGTTGACGGGGTAGGCTACCCCCTCCCTTGCCATGGTTACCGCAACTATGGTACAGCGTAGGGCTCCCCCTACCACGAGATGCAGCCATAACAGAGGAGGTCTGAGACTGTTGAATACCAATAGAGAGCATGCTCAATCTACGGTATTCCTCCTCCATTTGAGGTATGGTAGTATCAGTAAGAATCTGTGCTCGAGCAACATCATACTCAAGATCAAGAGTTGTTAGAAAGACTTCGGTCATCACCGAATCTTTGTACGCCTTGAGTTGCTCTGGTGTAGCAGTCAAGGGAATGAAACCATGAAGTTTCTCAAACATACCCTTAAAGAAGTGTAGAGGGAATTGAGACGATGATCATTCTGCTTCGATGTGAAGATATCACGCCGAAGTTGCAGTATCTTCGACTCATTTTTCGTTAGGGGGTATGTAGCGGCGATTATTTCCCACATAGCCTTTGCAGTAGGTTGACTCAGAATATCGTTGGCTATCTCCATTGATACAGTCCCAGATAACCACACACGTGCATATGTGTCATATGCCTCCCATGATGCATATCTTGTCACTTGGCTCCTCCTTCGTGAGGATGTGCTTCTTACCATTACACTGCATTAGGCTCATGAACTGCATGGCCCATAGTTCATAATTCGTTCCATCCATCTTGAAGATGGGTGCTGGATCTTTAAAGGCACCCAGGGATGAAACATTTGCTTTATTGTCTGACATGATTAAAATAATCTCCAAGACTGGGGCTGCAAACTGAAATAACTGTGTATACACAGACATACAAGAAGATGATTGTGGGCGCAGATGCATACACAACCTCTTCCATCCGTTGGAAGTCTCTTCGAGTAACTGGGGTGATTTTAGATGATCAAATCACACCATAGGAACCCCAAAAACAGACCTAACAGAAATTAAATCGTCCTTTCGGAACGATTTTCAAATCAAAATGGAGTTCACAAGAGGTGACTAGGGTTGTGGAGCAGATGTGGCGGCCTTAGAGCACCAAGGCAAGGTGTCAGCAGTGATAACCCTGACTGTTGCAGCCCACGGTAGCGGCAGCAAGGCTGATGCTGCTATTTCGGGGCAACGGCGGCTGATGCCGTTGTTGTTGTTGCTCAGGCGGCGATGGAGGCTGATGCCACTGCTTCGTAGTGAGGTACGGAGATGGCAGTGGTGGCGGCTGGCTAGACGGGCGCGTTAGGGTTTTTGTGGGGTGGGATATCTAGGGCACAGACATCTCTCTGATACCATGTAGAAAGACGTGAAATGAAAAGTTGTATTCATTGTAGCCCTAGAGCTCTCTTATATAAGAGAAAAGCTCTAGGAGAAAATACATAAAGCGAAAAGAAGAAACAAAGAAATACAAAATAAAAATAGAAAGATACAAATATCTCAACAAAAACCCTCCCACCAAAAGCACTTTACGATAAAGTTGAACTTGAAGAAAGGGCCAAAGGAATATATTTAAGTCAAAGTGTAGAAAAAATACAGGTGTGTCCTCCAATGGAAAAGAATTACAAACATAATAGTGAATTGAATATAAAGGATACGTAACTGGATCAAATTATTCATTGAATTCGGGAAGAATTCTGCGACACCATACCTAAAGATCAAGCAATTTGTTAGGAGACAAATTTTTTGAAGCGGTAGAGGTGACGTTGCATAAAATAAATAAATAAATATGGTTAATTTCGTCCGTTAATTAGAGTCAACTTTTTTTATGGTCGTTGCAATTTTTATTTAAAATAAAGAGAGCGCATGTGATCTCAAATCAATTAGTTAGTTGGTTATACATGGTTATAGATATTTAAAGTCTAATTAGAGTTAATTAGGAATAAGTTAGGATTTGAAATTTTATTTGATTCATATTTTTGTAATCCCTCCCCTTTTATATAAAGGGGGCGGTAGCATAAAATTTTATTAACAAAAGAGTTAATTAAATTTGAGATATTATCTCCTCTCCTTCTCACTTCTCTCTCAACGTGATCTTCTTCTTCCCCAAATCCCTCTCATCCGACGAGTTTATCTCCTCTTCCGCCCTCCGATGAGGATAAGTTCTCTCATGTGATATGTCATTCTACCCTTCAGATTCTTAAATTTGTTGCAATGGTACGAGACCGGTCGTTGTCCCAGCTTGATGTGAAGAACGCATTTCTATATGGTGATTCACAAGAGGAAGTCTACATACAGTGGCCACCTAGGTTTGCTGTTGAGGAGGTGTCAAAAAGTTTGCAGATTTCATAAGGTTGCTTAGTAAAGTCCCAAAGCATGGTTCCAGAAGCTCTCAGGCTTGATAGCACAGCAAGGCTTCATGAGATCGATTACAGATCATGCATTATTTGTTCAGAGGGCTCATAGAGTATCGCTGTTATACTGGTTATGTTGACGATATCATTGTTATCGAAGATAATGTAAAGGGTAGTAGTGTGGCTAAGGAGTTCCTTGACCAGCAGTTTGTCACCAAGGACCTTGGCGATATACGATACTTCTTAGGTCTTGAGTTCGCCAGCATGATCTTATGATTACCTAGAGGAAGTATGTTATTGGACTCCTCAGAGACAACCATGGTAGATTGCAGATCTGCCACTGCTCCCATGGATCACAGCATGAAGTTATATGATGATGACTCAAAGGAAGTAGATAAGAGGAGATACATAGAGCTCGTAGGAAATCTAATTTATGTAACCATTACCAAGCTAGGCATCTCTTTTGTTGTGAGCAAAGTTAGCCAGTTTATTGAGCAGCTGAGACAGGTACATATGGATGTGGTTCACAGGATTCTGAGGTATCTAAATTCCTCTCTACAAACTAGATTGTTATTTAGCAGAGGGGAATCCCTTGCCATTGCGACATATGCATATGCAAACTATGCAGGATGCCCCAAAAACAGGAAAGCCACTTCTGATTTTGCAGTGTTCATACGGAGTTCTTTGGTGTCATGGACGAACAAGAAGCAGACTATGGTTGCTAGATCTAGTGCAGAGTCAGAGGACATAGCCATGGCATAGGGGAGCACATGGATGATGTGGGTTAGATCTATTTTGAATGACCTAAATATTGACATGCATCTTCCCATGCATCTACAATATGACAATCATAATTTTTCATTGCCAACAACCATGCCTTATATGATAGAAGCAAGCACATTGAGATAGGATTGTCACTATACATGTGACATAATTCAGAAGGGCTTTATCTATACTTCCCACATCAACTTAAGGGAATAGACACTAAATGTTTTCCGCAAGATTCTAGGCCAGAGGGCCATTTCAAAGATGTTCCCGGCAAGAATATGATTGACATCTATGCTCTATCTTGTGAGGGAGTATTGAGAGTTATCTTATATTTTTCCTATTTTATATGTTTTCTTTTATTTTTGTCTCTAATATGAAATTCGCCCAACAGGGTTTCTCCTCTCTATATAAGAGAACACCAAGGCCTCGTGAATGGCCTCATGAATAATCAATTTCGTATTCTATTTCCACGATATTTATGGATCAACATTCTAAAATGAGACTCTTTAACTTTTTGTAGCTACGTGAGTAGTCTCCAAACATTTTCCATTTTCATATGATGCCTTTAAGTGAGACATTCGATCGAATTTCTCTTCGAATGGCATATATTGCATTCATTGTCTTAGAGTTAAATGTCATTTTTGCACATCTCCATTTGTGTATCCAAAATAATTTTTGTCTATAAAATAAAACTCATTTTGCTTTGTGTTCCAGAAAATGAAATATGTGGGTTGCAGGAAGACCATCATCCTAGCCTTCTAATTACTTTCGACTGAGTGTTGTGGAGAGTACCAGAGTGGCGAGGTTGACTGAATGCCCCCTGGAAATCTCCCTATTTCCTACTTGGGTTGCTTCTGGTAGTAGGGAAATTAAAAAAATCTGACCGAGATGATGTGATTCAAAGAATAAGTGGAGGTTGGCAGGCTGGAAGGCGGTGGTCACCTTATTATGAGGGGAAAATTGATCCTGTTGAAGCATGTTCTCTCGGTCATACCCATATTCTTCTACTCTACCAGACTCATGTCGGTGGGAGTCAGAAAAAAAATAGAGACTGTGATGAGGTGATTCTTCTGGTCGGATGGGAAGCAACAGGGACATGGATTACACATGGTCAGTTGGGCGGAGGTCACAAAGGAACGCAAAGACAGTGGTCTTGGTGTAGGTGATATTGAATGCACGAATAAAGCACTTATAGCAAAATGGATAACTCGCATTTGGGGTCCCATCCACCTCCCTGATCGCCAGACTCGTCAGGAAGCTATATGGTGTTACTGCTGACCTTGTGGCGAAAGAACTCGGTTTGAATCCCCGTTGTGAGCATGTATACGAAAGGTCCTACCGTCGATAGCGTCATATCTTCGGCCGAAGATAGGTAACGAACAACTTTTCAGATTTTGGCGCGACGATTGAACGGGGGAGGGCACTTTGCAAAATAGATTCCATAGACTTTATGCATTGATGTGAAGATCACCCGTTGCCGCGGATCTAGGATACCTGTTTATACATCATCTGTAGTATCATGTTTGCTAAAGATCGCATTAGAGTACTGAAAATAAAAAAAATCGCATGTATAAATGACATTTACATTTAACTAGCAAGTCACAAAACTACAACATGTCATCAATCTATTGCATAAATTTCTATAGCATTTAACATGTAACAAACGAAACTGCATAATGTACATGCATCCCAATTGTATCAGAAGAGAAAAAAAGTAGATATATCTTGAACAATCTATAACTTGCGTACCTGTTAATATTAATTGCGGAAGCTGAGGTTTCAATTCTCACCCATACCACGATACAGGTGTTTTGCCTGTAATCCATGCAATAGGGAGAAAAGAACATCAACGAAATGTTGAGCACATCTGATAAAAAATAATAGGAAATTTAGTAGCTCCAAAAGAAAGCAAGTAAATAGGGCTTGACAATTAAATTTAGAGCTACTTGCATTGAAAAAGGTTTCAAGTTGTTTGATATGTAAAACCCCATTCTACTCATCCTACATTAATTACCCATATTAATCATTTTTATACAAATATTATATGATCCACATTTAAGTCATTATCGTTTTATTCATTATAATATATATTTGATGGGTCTTGGGAATGTGAATAATGAGTTTCTGATATGATCATTGTCTTTATTAAATGCTTATAATGCTGTTTGTGAATCATGTGGATTGATTACATTAAGTGTATATGATGGGGTCTAGTGTTTTGATTCTTTTCTTGTTGAATTTCTCAAGCTAAGTGGATAGTCTGTGGTCTTGGTCTGGGTAAGACCCCACACTATGACTCTAAGGCAGTAATGAAGCCTTAGGGTTGGGGTGCCTCCGTAGGCATGCTGTGGAGTAAAATGCATCCTAACTAAGCACCCAACACGTCCACTAGCTAAATCTAACAACTGTGTTAATATCTCGTAGTCTGATAAGGATGATTTTCATGATATGGTCTTTTCTCTTTGTCAGGAATTACTGGCGGAACAGTAACAAGCTCAACGGAAACCAAGCTCAACTACAACCAACTCAACTGTAATCAAGCTCCCATGTAAACAACTCCGTTGTAACCAATTTAACTGGAATACATCTCAACTTTAGTCAGACTCATTTATGAATCATTCCAAACTCAATTGTAACTTCTCCAAATTCAATTGTAATTAATTCACATGTAGCCATTGCCAAGTCTATTAGTGGAACGGTAACCAAAACTCAAGCGGTGAGGTAGTCTCCTAAGAGACTCTTCCGTCTCGCCCTCTAAGTGGAAATGCGATCCAGTAGAGGGATAGGTCTACTCCAAACTACGCCACTGAGACGGGTGAGAGAGACTCTCCGAAAAAGTCACTCTAAAAGAAAAGCCGACCGACCGGTATGGGCAAACAAGCTCGAAAAACTAAAACCGAGGGCCCTCCAGCCAAGGTACCCTAAAGAACAAGGGTCAACGGAACTGGTCTTTAAAAGAAAACCTGTGGATCTCAGAGAGGCGTAAAAACTACGAGCGTTCGCGAAAAACCGAGAAAAAGACTGGGATCCTAGACCCGCGCACTAAGCGGTCGCTGCCCCAGTTGGGTTTCCTATCTCCCGCCCAAATGAGGGTCACGCACCCTCGCACAGTCAGGTGTAAGGGTCACCGCGACTGGCACCCATTATTTATTAGTCATACTGAATCATCAATGCTGACTTGATTCTTCTTTCTTAATCCTTCTATGGTTGACTTGTACATATCTCTGTCTATTTTTTTTGTCAACGATCTTATTGTTAAAACTGATTCATCGTTGATTTCACTTATTTGTCGACCCCATCTTTCTCAATCTCTTATGTGATTAACTTTATAGATCTAGATGTTTTTGTCACTACCTATCGTTGGTGATATGTATAAATAGTAAAGTATACATAAAAGATTAATAATAAAGATGATCGCTCTTTGTGATCATATGTTATTATTTCTGAAATCACGAGATTATCGGACATTCATTGGATCAGGATCTAAGTTCAATTCAATGTAGGAACTTCGAACTTTTCTCATTTAATTCTTAGTTTAGTGGCATGATCATTGAGGGAAATTAATAGTCTTTTGTAGGAGAGTACCCTAATGTTGTCATTTTCAATTATAAGAAATAGAAGCTTGATTATTAGCCTCTGGATTCAAGTTTGCAAAATTTCCAATCTTTAGTAAGAGTAGGTGTTACCTATTTAAATCTAAATTTGTCTCAACTTATGTGCTAATTTGTCCCAAATCTCTAAATTTTCGCCATTAAATTAGTGGCTAATTTGTGCTTTAATACTTGACTTAATTGTGTATCACTCACCCCTGAATTGTCTCCTCAATCCTCATGAAATCAGTAGCTATTTGATCTAAAGTTATACTTAATTTACATGCTAATTCATCCCCTTGTCTTTTCTTTCCGACATATAATATGTAGCTAATTAATGTTATGTAATTATACTTCAATCACATGTGAATCACCCATAATTCTTTTACATTTTTAACATAAGATTACTATATACCAGTGATCTGATTTCTATTCCAGGATAATATCACAAGACCAAACTCTTAACAATCTCACTGCAGAAATACACTCATAACTTTTAAGATAACATTATATCTGTTAGAAAATAGGAAGCGGAAGCGAAACATGGATAAAGATAAAGAACGAAAAGAACATCGGGACTTTACGTGCAACCCTACTCCATGAGGAGCGGGATGAAACCACGGGAGAAGGCCTCAAAGGGCCGTGTTTGTCTATTGACTTTTTCATCTGATACAGGAGGTCTGGGGCTCTATATATAACATCCACAGGGCCTCCGAGTCCCACCATTGGACGATGTGGGACAAAACTGTTGGCATGATGCATACAACGAAGTACTTTGGCCGCCTGCTGGAGTGTGAGTCTGCTGAATCTCCTCGTCGGAGAGCATGTGCTCTGAACTGCGCCTGTCAGAGTCACTACAACTGGAAAATGAGTCTCCTCGTCGGAGTACTCTGGCCCGCCACAACATGTGGACAACTGCTCCATCTCTGAAAAAGGGTTGAACTGAAAAGGCCATGGAAGTGCAATCCTCGTCAGAGTCCACGGTCGCTGGAGAATGGAGTCTGAAAAAGTCTCCTCGTCGGAGAACTGGGTCTCTCCCATCTGGCTCAGAGAATGGTGTACTACTCTGGTGTACCTATGATACTATATGAAAATCCTTGCCAGCATGGCATAGGAAATGGTCCTCTACTCTGGAGTCCCTATGGCTCACATGAAAACTCTGACCGACAAAACAAGAATAATGATGGGGACCACTGAACAAACGATGGCAAAATATCTGCTCATCTGAAAAGAAGACCGCATCTATGTGCGTGTTTGAAACTGGAGGCTCGGAATCAATCGTCGAGTCTGAATGTCTAAACTGTAGAGTCTAACAATTGGTTGGTCTGGAGACTGACATCTGAATCTGGAATTTGGAGCAAGACCTGTGACTCTACATAATACTCCCCCTTTCTCCCATACTTGTCGGAAAACATGGACATCGACCAAGTTGGGAGAAGATAAAGAAACGGAGAAAATATGAACATTCTCATAAAATTTCTTTTTTGAAATCCAAAAATGAGGGGGATACACTCGATGGTGCACGCCCCAAACCTTTATCTTCTCTCATAAAATTTCTTGCGACTTCTTTTTTTTATAAGCCGTCACATCTTTTTTAATAAGCCGTTTGCCTCCCTTTTTACGGCTTTTCAAATCATTCGTTTTTTTTTCAATATGCGTACGGCTTTTTTTTTGTATGTGCCTCCTTTTTTTTGAACAAACTTTTTTTTAATATCACAAAAAAACCTCTTTGTTTTCTTTCGGCCACACTGCACTCCCCCTCCCTCTTTTTTTCGTTGGGCTTCCCCTGCCCACTTGGGCTCTACAAGAAATTTTTTTATTTTATAAAGGGGCCCGCTACCCTTTAGGGTTCCCGTGTTGGGAACCCCTCGTAATCCCGCCGCCTGGGGCCGAAGAAAGAGAGGGCGGGAGTCGCATTGGGTGCCGCCTTGAGCGAGAGGGGGGGTCGCCTGCTGGATTGCGCAAAGAGGGCGGCTACGCATCGCCCACGAGAGGCACCGCGGCCCGGAGTGCCGCTGCCGGTGCGAGATAGGAGGCGGAAGGTGTGGTGCATCGCTTGGGCAGGAGATCTTGATGGAGAGCTCGCGTGGGGTTATCGCGCGCAGGGGGCTCGCGTGCGAGATGGGAGTGCACGCCTCGTGGAGCGTCGCCACCCGCGTCTTTGATTCTTGACGCGCGCCGCCAGGGAGAGATGGACGTGGCACAGATACGCCTGGAGCGCATGGAGGTTGTTGCGCGTTACTGGGGGAGATTCTCCTAGATGTCTTCTGTCGCCGTACGGAGGAGAATGGAATCGCCTTGGACCGCCTGATCAGAGGGAGGAGTAGGGACTTCAAGGAGCCCCATCGTGAATCGTGCTGGGAGGTGAAAGCTCTGACTTCACGCCTGCAGCGGGTGCTCCTCCTGAAGCCGAATGGGGACTAAACCTGCAGGAATGTATCGCCTAGAGTCCATGTGGGTGAGAGAATATGCTGCCGGTTGCGCGAAGGCCGTGGAGTGCGCAGCAGCCTGGATGTCATCGTCATGCGCAATGGAACTCGAGGAGATGCACACACGGATCTGCAGCGATTCGCTTCAGAAGTTAGGGTTTCGATAAAAACCCTAGAAGAACAATCGTCAGTTAAAGGGCTCCGTGTGCTTGAAGATGAAGATGCAGGTGTTGATGATGACGGCAGAAAGCAGGGTTTCAAGAAACCCTAGAATAAATCTCGACCTTGATCAAGAACTTGAATAAACGAAAAAATAATCTTCCAACATCATAACCATTACAATCGAATCTTGATAAAGACAAAAATAAACTTCCAGAATAATCCCTCAAGAATCGAACCCGCTCTGATACCATGTTAGAAAATAGGAAGCGGAAGCGAAACATGGATAAAGATAAAGAACGAAAAGAACATCGGAATTTTACGTGGAACACCTACTCCATGAGGAGCGGGATGAAACCACGGGAGAAGGCTTCAAAGGGTCGTGTTTGTCTATTGACATTCTCATCTGATACAGGAGGTCTGGGGCTCTATATATAGCCTCCACAGAGCCTCCAAGTCCCACCACTGGACGATGTGGGACAAAACTGTTGGATGGGATAAATGGATATTGGAGGGATCCATTTACCCATCTCCCTTATACATGGCGCATACAACGAAGTACTCCAACAATATCAATGTTAAATTCATCCTCCACCTAGCCCAAAATGATCAAATAAATCACTAAATAATATCATGCGGTTGAGATTTAGGCATTGTACTTATTCATGTACTTATTCCTGGAGTGCAAATAATGGAACCATAACAAATTCCATTTTATTACAGCATATCATGTTACTTGAAAAAATTGCCACATCATGCAAAAAAAATGATACACAAGGCTCCCATGGTTATAAGAAAAATAGGTGTAGATTTTGAAATGGCATGATAAAAGTTGTTTGTAAAGGCAAAAAGGGGCAGGGTAATCTGCCAAATGATTCATCAATACGGGATGCAAAATTCATACTTTTACCATCTATGATTGCAATGATTAGGGGGAATTTTCTTGCTATCAAATGAGGTTTACTTTTACCATCTTAGATTGCAATGATTAGGGGGGAATTTTCTTGCTATCAAATGAGGTTTACTAAGAACTTATGATCTGGTTGAATTTATATTTCTCTAAGGCATCATGTTTGTGCAGTCTATCTAATTCCGGGAAAGCTTGAGTACAAAGATTGGATATGTGATCAAATGACGAAGAGAAAAAAAATGTGAATAAACTATATAGATAAGGAATAATCTTCATAATGCATTAGTTTATAGTTCCTTATAAATTGATTCAAGTTCCTTGTTATTTGATTATATATATTGGCTGTGCTATGAGGAGTTCCCAAAAGAAGAAACCAAAATCGGTCTAAAAATGTTGAGATGCCAAAAAAATTTTTACACACATGGAAGGCAGCAAGAGGAGGGGGAAAGATTACACCTTTATCTCCAAGAATTGAAGACCAAATGCATGCATGTGGCTTCAAGTGGGAAAGAGAGTAGCAAAAGGGCTTTTATTGCAGCAAGGGGTTTCAAATGGAGGCTTTTGGACAGCAGCTATTGGTTGTTGAAGGAGCAGCACAGAAGCTTGGGAAGAAGCTGCAGCAGGAGGGTTGGAAGTTCCAAACTGCAATTAGACAGCTGCTCTCCAGCAGCTGTGAAAGAAGAGAGAGGCTTGGGATTCTTCTCACGGCTGGGATTTAGAAGAAAAGATAGAGAAAAGAGAGGAGTGGTGTGGTGTTATATAACATGGGAAGAGGGGCCTTATGTGATGACATGGGGAAAAAAAGGCACATGGAAAGGAGAAAAGGCCAAATGGAGAGGAGCTTGACCAGTGTCTGCTGACGGTGTGGAATTGAAAAAAATATTTTTTTTATTTTTTTTATTTCCCTCATTTATTTGGAATATTAAACTCACCCGCATTCGCACCTCGAGTGTCGGATTCCGATGTACAATAGCTCGTTTTGACAGTCTCTAAATGGCGATCAAAATGAAAATAATATTCATATACTTTTGATTGAGTATGAATACCTGAAATTCTCGAGATACAGCTTTGGTTTAAGGTTAATTTTGCGGTTTTTAAAATATCAAACGACCTCTGATCGACGAACGGTCAATTCCGTTGATCTTATTTCATCGAAACGGATTTTTAGGTGGTCTCGGTTTACTTCGCGGTTTCCAATTTACGTCGCGACTTTTTCGAGCACGTATTACGATGCGATCGATTTTTGGTCTATTTCACCTGAATGACTTTTGATTCACGATCAATTGATCGATTTATGTTATTTAACGTTGATTAATAACTTTATTGAGTTATACGGACCCTAATCGGGTCAAGTTCGGGTTTGTGCGGATCCGGATGTTACAATTGACGCCTTCGAAGGAGAGCACGCTTGTACAAGTGGCGGAAGCGGGCTCGTGGATGGTGTCATTCCTAGCTGATCTGACTGAACAACGTATGGAAGAGTACCTTAAAATGCTGGCTGACATCCCACCACCAAGAGAATTCCATATGGTTAGTAATCATTATGTATGGGGGGGTTCAAAGTTCTCCTTGAAGAAAGCATATAAGGACTTCAAACAGTCTACAGAGGGGCAAGACGCCAAGCTTTGCCAATACATGGGGGTGATTTGGAAGACTAACATACCGTGCAGAATCAAAGTCTTTCTTTGGTGCTTAAGAAGAAATCGATTGTGTGACAAAGTCTGGAGGGGACAGGTGACGGGTGTGGCAAACACGCAGTGCAACAGGTGCGAAGAAATGGAGGAAGACTCAAAACATTTGTTCTTTAAGTGCACAACATCCGAACAGGTCTGGAGGGCAGCAAGAATTCCCGGGGTTGTGAGTAACGGAGTAGAGGCGTTTTAGAGGTCACTTCGGGTGATTGGATATTCCTCAATAGACGACTGCTCAAAGTCTTTTGTTGTCCTTTGGTCCATCTGGCTTGAAAGGAACGATCAAATCTTCAACAAGAGATTTTGTTGTGAAAATGTAATTTCACACTGTGATGCCCTTTATAATTCCTGGCTATTGATCTAATGTATGTATTAAGTTACTTTTTATTAATGAAATTTGACTTGCGGTGACTCCCACCACGGGGGATCACCCTCTTTTCAATCAAAAAAAAACTAGTGTGCATCATCCCTTTAATATATTAGGAACAAGTCACGGAGTTTCCTTATGTTCATGATCTATGACACTCATGTGGGGTGGACTGTTACATCTTCAGCACTTACCACTCTAAAAAAATTGTAATTTCCCAGCGGGCTCGGATTATCGCAATAAAAAAACTCATCAAAGGAAAAAGTTATGTAGCCCGCATAAAAAGGTTATGAAGCACCATTCAATCACAATATGAGGAAAGAACAAGATCAACGACACAACAACAACACAATAACAAAGACTTTTCCCATTTTTAACATGATCCACCACAAAGATAAAAAACCAACATAGAAATCCTCAGTTAAAACCATGACATGAGTATTCCCCATTAGGGTATTTCAATGATCGAATCTCTCATTCCTGGCATTAACAAGTTGCTTAAAATACGAGCAACTCAACCACCGTACAATACCAACCTAGAGATCACTAAACTGAGCTTCGCTTCTAATCAAAGAAGATGTACTCCACAAACCATGCATAACAAAGCTACGAGCACGCTCGTAAGATGATCGTTGGAACACCACAGTTTCGTAGTGAAGCATGATGCGAAATGTAGCTCATAAAACTTGAATAGAGATTCTTGATACTTGTGGAAATATGAAACAAAGAAATGTGGAATCAATAACAAGACTGAAAAACACATTTACATGGAACCATACTCCCCAAGGAGCGAGAAAAAACCAACAAAGAAAGCCCCAAGGGCTAAGTTCTTTATAATGTTTTATCCAATGAGTACAAGGGTTATGGAACTCTATATATAATCCCGCCAACTCAACCAAGTCCTACTACTCATCCATGTCAGACTAAAAACTACCACTCAATTTGTCAATTATTACACAATCATCTCAAACAAGGTTTGAAAAAGTGAAAGGCGAAACGAGGCGTTTCCCATGGAAGCGAGGCGAAGCGTAGCCTCGAGGCAATCGAGGCGTAAGCCTCAGTTTGTATAGAAAATAATTATAAATTGTATAATAAATATAGTTATTGGTGAAATAATATAATCTGAGAAACATATAGTATATAACAATGTAATAAATGATGATATTATGAAGATGAGAACATGAAAAAAAAGGATATGTCAATGTCATAAACCTTTCAACTAAATTTCTACCCAGTTAAAAGGAAATCTTTGGCTATAACTATCACTAAAATAGTTATCAAAAAGGGATTTGCTATGGTTGTCATTATTGATATCCAAGTTGTTGATATGAATCATATGATTTGCATCCTAACCATATGTTTTTTTTAAGTCTAAAAGGAAAGGGGAAACAGGTGTCCGCCCCAGATTTATTAATCAAAACCAAAAAGGGAAAAGAGCTTGGAAAACAAAAACCAACAACGCCCAACCCATTACAGGATCCACTCGTCTAATAAGCGGTTAGCGAAAATCCCCACATTTTCCTTGTAGAAACGTTGCCCCGAGAACAGAAGGTCGTTTCTCCCCCGCCACACCGCCCAGAGAATGGCCAAGGGGTACAGCCACTCTCTCCTCGGTCTGTTGGAGTTGGCGTGAATCGAATCCCAAAACATTTGGAAGTCGTCGCGGAGGCACCAAGCTGAACCCCATTCCTGCCACAGTTGAGACACCAAAGGGCAGTAGAAGAAAAGATATTCCACCGACTCGATCGCATCATTACAAATCAAGCACCTGTCAGAAAGAACCCCCAGAAGCCTGACGCACCTGTCTCGCGTCATCAATCTCTTTCTCCTGAGCAACCATAGAAAGATACCAATTCTCTCACAAAGCTTGAGAGCCCAAATCACAGCGCAGTCCCTGATCAGCAAGTCAGAATTGGCAGGCGGAGGCCTGGATATGGCACCATAGGCCCCTCTGACCGAGAAGGCGCCCTCCTTCCAACTCCAATGATCCCGGCCCCCACCAGGCGATCCCACCTCCCGCACAGCCTCCAGCAAGGCTAGGAAATCGTCGAACCTCTGGTCAGAAAGATTGGCGGTAAAGGTTGGGCACCAGAGCCCATAAGCCTAGCACTCCGCCACCGAGCAGGACTGCTCCCCAGCAAGAGCAAACAATCGGGGGAACCGAGTGCACAAGGGCCCTCCCCCCGACCAGTCGTCGTTCCAAAAGAGAAAGAGTCCCCCCTCCCGAGAATCGGCCTAAAAAGTGTGATGTTGTTTACAAAAGTTTTAGCCACGGCCTGCCAGAAAGGAGTCGGGGCGTTGGGGATGGCTGCCAAAGGGGTAGGAGCCTCCCTCACGCCATAGATCTTACGGATCACCGTGCAAACGAGGTCATCCCCCGGGCCCCAGATCCTGCTAGCCCATTTAAGCAAAAGCGCGTCGTTCATTTGCTCCAGAGACTTCACCCCCAGGCCCCCGTTGTTCTTCTGATGCAAGATGTCGTCCCACCCCACCAAGTGGATCCCCCTGTTCCCGCCCGCACTATTGCCCCACAAGAAAGAGCGCATCCGCTTCTCCCAGCCGCTCCCGGATCCCAATTGGCAGCTTACGGTTTGAAAGGAGGTAGATGGGAATGGAGGACAGGACGGACTTCAGAAGAACAGTCTGCCCCCCTTCGAGAGAACCGCGCCCTTCCAACCCGATAACCTCGCCTCCACCTTCTCCACCACTCTCAGCCATTCGCGGATCCGAGTCCTCCCCAGCGTCAACGGCGTGCCCAAATACTCCAGCGGCAACGAGGACCTCTCCGAGCCCAGCGTCGTCGCCAGATCGTCAGAAAGAAGCTCCGTACTCCCGAAGGGAACGAACACCGACTTCGCGTTATTCTTAGTCAAACCCGATAGCTCAGAGAAGATTTCTAAAGCCATCCCCATGCCGCTAGCCTCCTCGCAGCCCCCCTTTATTAAAAAAAGGGTATCATCAGCGTACTGGACTATCGGAACCACCACCTCATCCCGATACCGGATGGAGAACAATCCGATGGAGAACAAATGGAGAACAATCCGATGTCCTCCCTGTGCCACCATACCCTACCAGTACGGGGGTCTCGGTGCCCGGTCAGCGAGCCTGGACGGCCCAGGTTGGCCCCCCTTGCGGGGGTTGCAGGGGGTAGCGCCCCCATCCCAAATTTCTTTCTTATATGGATATTCGAATTCACACGCAGTTTCTTATATGTTTAAGAGTGTAATAGTAAGAGTTCACTGAAATAATTGGACATGTTAATGGTATGAATATGAAAGAGGTCAAATTTAAGCATTCATCTTGCATAAATATATACTCAACAACTAGACCTTCATAAACATGTAAAAATACGAATAGGACTAATTATTTTCTTTACAAACATACTTGAAAAAGCCACTAATGCCTCGCATAACGCCTCGCCCCGCCTCACCGGCTCGCCTCACCTCGACTGCCTTAGGCATCCGAGGTACACGCCTCAGCCATTGGGTCCGAGGCAGTCGCCTTAGGGCGTTTTTCACCGCCCCGTTTCGCCTCGAGCGTCTGTGTGCCTGGAGGCGCGTTTGTTTAAACCATGATCTCAAACATAATATAAGTAAATGGTTGGTTTGGGTTCTTTTTCGTAGTTCCAAGAGGTTAAATGTTCATTTAAGGTGCATTAAGAACGGGCAATGTAGCTCGTAAAACAACCTCACAATGATTAGTATAGAATGCTAGTCAGTAACAACATTAATGGAAAAAACCATATTCATCCTAAATTATTCGGCTGGACAAATTTGAGCTGAATAGTTAAAGTACTGGTCGACTAGTTTAGCAAAATAGCATACTAGAAGGATCTCCAGAATCTTCAACAACTTTCTAGCTTGACCGGGATCAGAAGTCAAATCATTAGTTGAGTGATAAAAATTTAGTCAATTAAAAGTTGGACGTTGGTCAAGAAACGATCAAGTCATCAATGTACTTGAACGTCGGAAGAGACAATTAGTCAGCTGATAAATTACATGGGTTAACTGAACTGATTAGTCATCTACAATCAAGTGTAAGTTGATTGAAAAGTGGTTAAACATATTACAATGGATTACACCACAAAATTAGCCAACTGGGATTTTGAGTTAGCCAAGTGAATAATCAGTCAAATAAAAAGTCAATGAAAATGATTAAAAATCAAGATTCTAAAAGTAGATGCATAAATGAAATTCCTTTAAAGTTTACACGATGTATAAGACAAATAAATATTACAAGACTAAGACAAAGTCTTCAACTTGGTCTTTTTTGTCCTTGACTTAATCTGGAACTTCTTAGATCGAGCTTCCTTAGGTTTGAGTATGATCCTTCTTCTTGATCTCGCTTAGCTTCCTTAGCTGTGTTCACACCCCAAGATGGGATCTGGCTCCAAGTTTGTTTGTTTTTAAGCCAACCTAGCTCCAAGTTAACAGGTCCAAGTTTTTTTATTGAAGCCAACTTAGATCCAAGTACACAGTGACAAATTTTGTTATTAAGGAAACATGCATGTTATGCATGACCAACAATTGCTTCAACATGTGAGGGCCTACTTATATAATGTATTCGATTAATATATCGGACAGCTACTAGCCTGAAATAGATAGCATTCCTCTTGGAAAAGGATACTTTAAAGATGAGTCTGATATTGAATAAGATCAAAAACAAGGTAAAAAACTATTGCACAATCATAAAAATAATGAAAAATTCTTTTAGGATCAACATAAGAAGGGAAATGATATCAAATGAAAGTAAAAAATCTTCAAATGCTGAATTTTCCACCCTCGAAATGTAGGGGGCCTTTCTTAAATGCAGACTTAGTGGAAGATGGATAAAGTTGAAGCACACAAAAGAAATGCCAAAGGCTTCTCCCACTTTAATTAGGGTCAGCTACATGGATTCTTGCTCGAATCCATGTTGAAAGATCCGATTTTTTTTACATTGAGTGTCGGCTACCAAATGCAACCCATACAAGGGGGAATTTGAACCATGGTCTTTTGGGTGGTAGGTACACTACACTACAACCATACCATTGAAGTGGGTTATAAAGTGGAAGCACACAACCAATAGAAAATATATTTTTTTAATCCAAAAAAGGGAGAAACATGCTATGGCCAATAGAAAATAATTAATGTAGGAAATTGGAAGAGCTTCAAAAAGGTTTCTCGACCAAGGTTGGTTGGATCAATTTACACCTTTATAAAAGCATGCAAATGACTCATACATAATCTACTCTAGATAAATGGTATATTAAGCAACCATATAATGTCTGCATCTTAAATAATAATGAAACATACCTGATCAAAGAAACTTCTTTTCTTTTCATCTTGTATGCCCGGTTCTGACCAGTGAAGAAACAAATGACTTTGGCCTTCACTCAACAAAAGTTTTGCAAGATCAATCTGGGGCACAGGATCAGAGAAGCAAATATCATAAATTATTGTTGCTCAAAAAAGTCAAATTGATTAGATCTATGGCAACTGTAGAGTGAGTAAAAGGAGAGCTTGAACCAAAAATCCTTAGAGTGATTTGAAATGAGTACTGAACTACAAAAATTAAAAGTAAAGCACAGTGGGCATATCTTCTATTTAGGTCATACCTTCACTTCAAGAATAATATCAAAGATCGAATATATTTTTATATAGCCATACACTTTTATTTTAGCATGTTTATTTCTGGAAACCTTTCTATATGTTCTCAATTAACAGCCCAACACAGCCCCACGTGGCAAGTCCCACAGCTGCAATATAATATTGTCCATTCCAATTTGACTCGTGGGGCTGGATTTTTAAAGAGTGGGTTCAGATAATCCTCTACCAGAAAAAAAAAACAACTGTCGAGCTGGTATAGGAAGGATTACTACTAATTGCTAGTTTTGCAGAAAGATGTCAGAAAGGCACTCATCTTTGATTTCTTTTATAAGTTGAATCTCGTCACTAATGAACTACAAAGTTAAGTATGCATTACTTATGTTAAATCTAGACATCTGCTTCCATGAAAGGAAAAAACTTTGTACCAACAGCAAAATTTATAAGAAACAGTGTGTACCGAACTACCAAACAAACCAAGATGGAGCTGATGTCAATAAGGACTATGATTTGATCTCAAGTTAGGTCACAAGATAGACAAATCAAATTCAAATTCTCATGTTAATTGTTTCCTCGTGAAAGCAAAAGGAAAGCATACATGACCTCACTCAGTTTAGCTCGACTTGGTTTCTTTGGATTAAATGCCCATTCATTTTTAGCTCGACTTAGTTTCTTTTTAATTTGGTTTATGCAGACAAATGACAAGACATGTAGTAGAGATACTATACAGCATTGCCTGGTAAAATCTCTTTGTTTTAGAAGTTTACAAAGACCGAGTATATTAATTATAAACGAGTAGAGTCCATTCAACAACAACAACAACAAAGCCTTTTCCCACAATTAAGTAGGGTCGGCTAAATTTTATAGAATTAAATTTTATAAATAATAATAATAAAATTTTGCATTAATCATGTTTCATTTCACTTTGTGCTGAATTTACTGTTTAAAAATATAAAGGAAAAAGGTATGCAACATTGAGAAGACGCTCACCCAAAAACTTCTTTATATATTCACAATATCAAAAAACAATAGTTACAAGGACCAAAATCGAGACGGTGTTCGCCATGTTATAATACCTCCATGTACATCCTCCCCCCTACGAAATGACCCAATTCCAAGCAAGCTACAATGACCAGAGGATAGCAGCTACCCACACCGTGGTGGTACCATTGTGATGTCCCAGCCTGTCTGTGGACTCCCAAACGCAGTCCAATCCGAGGTTGCCAGTGAATGAATGTGTTGTAAGTCAAACCTCTCTCGAACTCGTGCATCTAAAGAAGATATGCTCATGAGATTGGTACTTCTAAAGGCGGTGTTGGCGTCTATTCCCACCTTCTTCATGTCTGCGACAACTTTACCGAAGGGGATTCATGTATGTATTGAAGGACTTATGAGGAGATTCTTATGGCACAGGAGCGGGCTGACAACCGGGGGCATTCATCTTGTTGATTGGGCTACGGTCACGCTACCGAAATCGGAAGGCAGGTTGGGTGTTCGTAACCTAAATGCTATGAATGAAGCGTTGCTCCTGAAATGGATCTCCCGTGTTTGGGGGACCTCTGAGGATTTGTGCTGCAAGTTGATTCGTCGTATCTACCTTTGTCGGAGCCCCCTGGCTCTTGTGCCCACTATGGGCGATCGACCTTCCCCTTTTTGGAGGGGGATTCTCTCGCTGCTCCCTCGCTTCCGGGACTTGTTCCAGCCCATCTTGGGTAACGACCTCTCCTTGGCATTCTGGCTCGACAACTGGACTGGTGAGGGGACGATCGCTTCTCTCTTCCCAAGGCTCTTTGCCTTGGCGGCAAACAGGGAAGTCAAAGTTGTCGATGTGTGGTGTGATGGGAACTAGATGCCCAGATTTTGCGCAAATTTTTCAGACCAAAGGCTCGATGATTTCCTTCGGCCATGCGATTCTCTGGCCAGATGCGAGGGCCCGCGGGACCACTAGGTTTGGAGAGGCGCTCCTTTTTCGGTCAAGAAGGCTTATGCGGCTATTCGGAGGCCGCCAGCCGGTCCTTCCGAGGCCCTCACTAAAGACTGCTCCTTCATTTGGGGGCTTCACCTCCCTGAGTGTATCGGTTTCTTTCTTTGGCTCCTCAGGCGCAAGCGCCTCATGACTCGGGACTGCTACGCGTGGTTTTTGGGCTCTGCTTCGGATTCCTGCTACCTGTGTGGGGTGGCCATTGAGTTGGTGGATCATTTATTCTTCCAATGTCAACGCGTTGCGGATTCATGGCTCGACCTGGGACTAGGCTGGGTTGACGCGTCTTCCTTCGACACCTTTTGGGAGGGGATCCGATATAATCACCTCAGGCCGCGGGTGGAGGTGTTAGGTCATTTGTCCTTACTGTGGTGCATTTGGCTGGAGAGAAACGCCTTGATGTTCTCGGGCTTCAGATTCTATAGGGAAAATGTGTTAGCTCGGTCCAAGGCTTTTGTGGAAGCCTGGTCATCTTTATGACCCCTTTTATTGTACTTTTTTCCATTCCTTTTTCTTAATTAATAGATTGGGGAGGGCACCATAGCGTGTTACCCCCTCTTTTGGTCTTCAAAAAAAAGAAGATATGCTCAGTGCTCTCTTCCATAAAACAGGCATGGGCAAGTACCCACAGTGCCCGAGAACAAAACATGGCCCTTCGTTCGCCACTCATTAGTCAATCCAGCCATAAAAGCCAAATGAACATGAATCCCAACTCAGGATCTCACCCTTTTTTCGATCAAAAAAAATAAAAGCCAAATGAAAAGCCGGACCCCTTGCAGCACTTTTCACTATCAAATGTGTCTGAAATGGTCAGGAGCAATCCTTGATCAAAAACAGACGTTGAGTAAAAATCCATGTATGCCTTCTGCACTGTAAAGTGCCCATATCTAGTGGATCGCAGTGTTAGGCAGACTCTAACCTCAGGCAAGGTCTCTATGAGAAGCAAAGTTTACAAAACGTTGGTCTAACAAGGCACTGTAAAATGAGGAAGTCGCCCACTCGCTTCCCTACAATGCCTGACGGACCAGCTTATATATTAGATACCAAAGCACATATTATAAAGAAAGCCCATCAAGCACGCCTTGACCCATCCAGTCATTGGTCCAAAAAGCGAATAATGTTTCCATCACCCAATCGATTGCATGTCGAGAATCACATGGAGGACCGGATAAATGCCCCTACAGAAAATGGAGGGGCGCTCACTACAACTAACTTGGCCGAGAGGTCCGAAGAAGTCCCATAGATAGCACAAATCATCCTACATAACAGGTCTAACCCGCCCCCCAGATAGCCTACAAGGCTGCATTCACCTCCTCCAAACTCAAAATCCCAAGGACATCGTCCTCCTCCGAGTAACAGGGTCTTCTAACCCACCAAAGGCACTGCCGGCACCCCCCCCCCCCCCCCGCCCCAAGGCTCAAAAAAATCTTCACATCAATGCCCCCAACCTTCACCTCCTTATTACAATTTTAAAAGAAAAAAGGGCATCCACCGTATAGGTGTATGCCCAACCTTGAGATTACATTTTGTGTTGCTTGTACATTCTTTTTTTTAAAGAAAAAAATGAGCATCTAATGGTGCACCCAAAAAATTAATCTTACTAGCAAATACAACCCACACTTCGTTGCGAGCATATATTTGTAATTCACTCATCTCATATGATATTATAGTTGTGCAATAGTCATGATCGGTTGAATGCATACTTTAAAGAAATTATCAAATACAATTTTGGCATATTTGGATTATGTAAGTGGATAGTGATATGTTATATCATATCTGTATAGAAAATGTATATAAAATTGACAAAAGGGAGAAAAATATAAATTTCCCCTCCATTTTATTATTCATTTCATATAAGCATCTTAATATCAATATTTTTGTTATTTAAAAAATGAGAGAAAACAGGGTGAGATCCCGAGATGGGACATACCACAATGTATTAATGAGAAGAATGTTATTTTAAAAAATAAAATGGAATTTTTCACAAATATACATGCATGCATGTGTGTAATCATCCTTTTTTGGGTATAAGAAAAAATTATATATCTTGTATATAAATAATCTATCATGAAAAATAATGAAACATAACATTTTTATCTTATATCACCTTCTCTTATTATCAATTGAAGTTCGTGATATTTTAAAAATACAATTGATTCAATTAATAAATAGTGATTGATAATGGATAAAAATTCAATCCAAATTGCATATATATTCTATCTCTATTTTAATACTTTCGGTAAATGAAAACTATAGTATAAACTAATACTCTATTAAGATTAATTGGCAAGTTTAGATGTCAAAAATATTTTTAAACATAAAAATTTAATAGTATATGGAATAAAATAATATAAAAGATAAATATAAAATCATATTGATTTTAATATGATTTTATTTGTTAATATTCATATATATATATATATGACTTCAATCTATTCCACTATGCAAGAGCTGGAGAGAGCTAAGGAGATGAAGTGGCAAGAGCTGGGGAGAAAGCCCAGCTTTAAACTATAGTCTAGATATAGATACTTAATGTTTACTTAGTGTGAAGTTTATTCAATTTGCATGCGGCTTCTAAAAAAATTGTGAAAATTCAAAGAAACATCAATTTGTGTGTAGCTTGAGTGTTAGTTTGAGAAGTCAAGACTAACTCAAGGTAAATGTTCGTCCAAACAATTACGAAAAAATATTTTAAAATAGAGTAATCAATGCATTAAACTCAACGATCATATGAAGGCGCACACATTATTTAGTGAAATGAAATCATTACCATTATACATTCTCAACATTCTATATCTCCTTACAGAAGTACATGGCATTTTGTTGAAGCCATAAGATCCGTAAAGCTGTCAACAAATAGCACCAATCATGATGTCTCATATAGATCAACCTCCATTTTTAATTCTCATTGACATATCGTCATCTCGAATGCTATCTATCTCATTTTGGTAAAGGTCCTCTTTAATCGGCTCTGAGGAGTTCTAGAGTCCATCTTTGCCGCTTTTGAGACAGCTTTCACTCCGGGAAGGCACGTGATGGATGATGTGGGCATTGCCTCGAAGATCAATGTGACTGTAAGTAGATGATGATCAAGGACTGCGTTGGAAAGTTGACTTTTCTATAGCTTATGATAGTGTGAACCAGGTTCTCATTTTAGAGTTTATGTCCGGGCGTGAAGATCCTGATGAGTGGATTGCATGGATAGAGAAGTGTGTGATGATGACATATTGCTAAATGTTGGCAAATGGGCGGCAAGAGAGGGGTTTTCTTCAGTTGCAATGGAGGTCATGTGAGAATGCCTGGTGGCTCCATTAGTATCTGATGTAAATTGGAAAATTTTCAATGGTAAAAACTATTTCTTTGACGGTGGAACTTTGTGGTGGAAAAGGATTTGGAGGGAGGGAGAAGAGAATGCTCGCCGGTTGCGAGGGATTTGGAGAAGAAGAATCGCGAAGAACACGTGGAGAGAGAAGAGAGAGAGGGAGAAAAAGATGAGATAGATCTCAAATTTTGATTAATTCTGAATTATCTCCATATATAGGCCCTTGCTCCCTTTATATAGGAGGCACGAAGAGATTACAATCAAAAAGAAAAAGAAATAAATAAAATAAAAATTCGAGTCTAACCTGCCTAACCAACTCACTAATTAAAGATCATACATGATCTCTTTATTTTAAATAGAAATTCCAAATTGGACTGAAACTTTCATAAACAAATTAAATCCTAACTCAATTAATTAGTCTTTAATTAATGGTCGGAAAATTAAAACCTAATTGATAAAATTGAACCGACAAAAATTCTAATTGAGCTTCAATTCATTGTTCCATGTTGCATCAGCTCTCTGTCACTTTAAAAAACTCATTCCTGATGAGTGGCTTAATCTTCAGGTGCGATGTCGGAGAATTCCTCTTGAATTTGTTGCATAATTTGCTCCAATTTCATATCTTTGACACTCAATTCAACATTACGTTTGTAATTCTTTTCGATTGGAGGGTGTATCTGCAATTTTCCTACCCCTTCACTTACAATAACCCGTCCTCTTACCTTTTTTTACGCCAAAAAAAAGGGGGATACACTCAGCGGTGTTCGGCCCAAAATTTATTTATAAGAAAAAAATGGAAAAAATGACAAAGAGAAACAGTATCTAACGCATACAATTAAAGGTCCCAATCATCCACCAATCTCGCGGAGTGTATCCCAACATTTTCCTTATAGAACCATTGCCCAGAAAAAAGAAGCGCATTTCTGCCTAGCAACAGGGCCCATAAAATTGCAATAGGTATATGTTGGAGAAAAATAGGAGCGTTGTTATTTCTGAGAACCCTAGGCTCTCTTATATAGTAGAGAGGCCTATGGGTAAATTACATAAAGTAGAAAACAGAAAAAGAGAATAAGAAAGAGACACATATGAAATATGGAAAATACAAATATCTTCACACTCCCTCTCAAGCTGGAGCATAGATATCGATCATGCTCAGCTTGGATGAACACTTCTGAAATGATCCTCTAGGCAGTGGCTTGGTGAAGATGTCCGCGGTTTGCTCTCCAAAGCTGACATGGGAAGTAGAGATCAGGCCCTTTTGAATCATGTCTCTGGTGTAGTGGCAATCTACCTCAATATGTTTTGTTCTCTCCTGGAACGCATGATTGTTTGCAATGAATAGAGCAGCCTGGTTATCACAGTGTAACTCCATGGGTAGAGGAACCTCTACATGTAGATCACATAGCACTGCTCGGATCCACATCATTTATGTACTTGCTTGAGTCATAGCCCTGTATTCGGACTCGGCATCGGCACTTGATCTTGCTACAACAGTTTGTTTCTTGCTTTTCCAAGAAACGAGAGAAGTGCCAACAAATATTGCAAATCCCGAAATCGATTTCCTATCCTTAGGACAACCTGCATAATCCGCGTCAGCATATGCGGATACAGAGAGTGTGTCTCCTTTATTGAATAGTAATCCTGAGCCTGGAGATGATTTTAGATATCTCAATATCATATGTATTGAGTCCATATGTACCTGTCGAGGTTGCTCTATGAATTGACTCACTCGACTCACTGCAAATGCAATATCCGGTCTGGTAGTTGTAACATAAATGAGTTTTCCAACCATCTCTCTGTATCTTCTCTTATCGACTTCATCTGTATCATCATCATATAGCTTCATGCTAGGATCCATAGGAGTCGTGGAAGGTCGACATCCAATCATGCATATCTCTGCAAGCATATCTGTAACATACTTTCTTTGGGTCATCACAAGACCCTGTGCATTTCTAGCAAATTCCAACCCTAAGAAATACCTTAGGGTGCACAGATCCTTAGTCACAAATTGACTGCCCAGAAATTCTTTCGCCATCTTGATTCCATGCTCATCATCTCTTGTAACAACAATATCATCAACATACACCATGATAGCAACAGTACCTCTAGACATCTTCTGCACAAATAAGGAATGGTCTGCATTTGACCTCTTGAATCCATGTCGTTCAATCAGATCTGAAAGCTTTTGTGTTGACACTCCCCCTCAGCAACAAACCCCGGAGGCTGCTGCATATAGACCTCCTCTTGTAGATCTCCATATAAAAATGCATTTTTCACGTCAAGCTGGAATAACGGCCAATCACGTGATACAGCAACTGAAAGGACACGTAAAGTAGAATGTCGAGCAACTAGAGAAAACGTGTCCAAGTAATCAACTACATATGTCTGAGTAAAACCACATGCCACGAGCCTTGCCTTATACCGATCAAGGCTCCCATCTGCATGTTATTTAACAGTAAACACCCACTTGCAGCTAACAATAGACGCTCCGGGAGGAGAAGAAACAAGTGTCCAAGTTCCACGGGACTGCAACACAGCCATTTCTTCTTCCATAGCAAGACGTCATTTGCTATCTTGTAGTGCCTCCTGATAATTGCGTGGAATTTCTAATGCAGATAGAGCTACTGCAAATCTCTGGAAATCGCATGTAAGACGATGAAAAGAGACTTGGGAAGCAAGTGGATAGGAAGCACAAGTACGCCTCTGCTTTCTAATAGCGATAGGCACGTCCAAATCTCCATGTTCATCATCCCGTTGTGTTCCCTGTATCAATAGATCCTCAGACTCATCGTTAGAAATCAAGTTATCAGAACCAACCTGAGGGTTGCTGGATGACAGACCATGACCTTGAGCAGAGGAGGACTGACGAGTATAGTATTTTGGTGACGGGGGGACAATGGTTACTGGAGGTGGTAAAGGTGGAGGTGAAGGTATGACAGGAGGTGGTGGTGGAGATGGCATAGAAGGTAACTGACTCATAGGAGGAGGCATGAAGACCTCAGTATCAGAATGGGAAGTAGTCATTCTGTCACCTGTAGGAGAGAAAAACATCACCAAAAATGTTACATCGGCGCTAACAAAATATTTTCGACGCAGTGGATCAAAGCAACGATATCCCTTCTGTATCCTGGAGTATCCTACAAACACACATTTGATAGCCCTGGGAGAGAGCTTATCAAGACCTGGCACCAACTGATGGACAAAACCAACACAGCCAAAGACACGGGGTGGAAGAGAGAACAGCTCCTTCTCAGGAAAGGCTATAGAGAGAGGAGTTTTCTCACCCAAGACAGACGAGGGCATGCGATTTACTAAGTAGCAAGCTATGAGAACCGCATCACCCCAGAACGAGTGTGGAGCACGACTCTGAATAAGTAGGAATCTAGTGATATCCAATAGATGGCGATGTTTCCGCTCTGCAACACCATTTTGTTGTGAAGTGTAAGCACATGAGTTTGATGAACTATACCACGAGATGAAAAGAACAAGGACAGAGCTCTAGTACAAAACTCCAATGCATTAACATAACACACAATTTTCACAAAAGAAGAGAAAACATTTTTAACTTCATTGATAAACATTTGAATCGCATCTCCTGCTTCAGATTTATTCTTTAATAAAAACACCCAAGACAAGCGAGAAAATCATCTACTGCAACCAGATAGAATCTGTCATTGGTGGTCAGGAACACGACTTGGACCCAAAATATCAATATGGACTAACTCAAACAAGGAGCTACTGCTCCGACTCTGACGACTCGGGAAAGTAGACCTATGACGCTTTCCCAACTGAAACGCTTCACATTGGAAGGACGACTTCGGAGAAATCTGGGGCAAAACACGACACATCTTCTGAAGAGGGAGGTGAACGGAGATGCCAGGTATATGGAGAGTCTGATCCTGTAGAATGGAGAGATGCACCGACATAAGGAGTCTGGACCAGACGATAGAGACCATTCTGCTCACAGCCACAGCCAATCACTTTGCCCGAGGGTATGTCCTGAAAAATAAGAGATGATGAGTCAAAAATAGCTCGACAGTTTAAATCCTTTGTAATCTGGCTAATGGACAGTAAATTCATAGAGAAATCGGAAGCATATAACACAATCTGCAATCTCATGTAAGGTGTCAAGTTAATCTTTCACTGTCCTGTGATCGGGGAATGTGTCCCATTGGCTATCACCACAGTTCGTCCTGAATAGACCGGTCTATATGAAGTGAGCTGCTCTTTGTCCCCACAAAGTTGATGTGTCGCTCCAGAATCCATAATCCAGTTTGTAATCATAGATCCATCACAAGAGGTGAGAGCATAAGAACTATCTGAAGTACTGGTTGTGGCAGGTGAACTGGCAGAGGCAGAGACGGCCACATCTGATTGACCTCCACGAGCTGTATCAGGAGGCATGATATTCCTCAGTCTGGCAACAAGATCATCGAATCGTTGGTCCAACAAGGAAGGTGCAGGAGACTCAACTTGTTCTGCTACCCGAGCTGATGCAGGAAAGTCATGCTTAGAGTAACATGTATCCGCAGACTAACCAGGGCAACGACAATAACTGCATGGTTGACGAATCCGACCCCCACGACCCCGAGGGCCACGGCCACGAAAGATAGAGGAGCCACCTCTACCCCTGGAGGCTGCCATCACTGAAGGTGTCTTCTGGCTGGCAGTCGAGCTTGGGACAGTAATTCGACTCAGTCGGCGAAAAGCTTCCTCCATAGGAGGAATAGTAGCGTCAGCAAGAATCTAAGATCGGGCAGCATCGTACTCTGGATCAAGGGCAGCCAGGAATACACCTACCATGGTAGCAATCCTGTACGTCTTCTGCTGCTCAGGAGTGGCCGTCAATGACATGAAGCTATGGAGCTTTTCAAACATCCCTCGTAGGGATGTGTATAGTGAGTGAAGGGGGCGCCCATTCTGCTTGACTGTAAAAGTATCATGTTGCAGCTGAAGTATCTTGGTCTCGTTCCGCGCCTGTGAATATGTCGCCGCTAGAATACCCCACATAGCCTTAGCCGTGGGCTGATGTAGTATATCGTTGACGATTTCTATCGTCAACATCCCAGATAGCCAAACTTCGGCATACGCATCATCCGCCTCCCACAAGGCATTCACCCTAGTCTTCTCCACCGGCTCTTCTTCGGTAAGAATATGCTTCTTACCATTCGACTTCATCAGGCTCATGAACTGCATAGCCTAGAGCTCATAATTTGTCCCGTCCATTTTCACAATAGGCGTTGGACCTCTGAATGCACCAGTGGCGGGTACATCAACCTTGTTCTCAGACATATTGCCGAAAGAAGACTGTTATAGGTGCAAGAAATCAAAGTTTGTGTGTCTACACAGACATATATGGGTTTGGGTTCACGTGTAGACTCATGCACACCAACCCATCAACCAAATGACGAAGCTGAGGCGGTGCACGAGCGCGAGACAACACGCGAGGCATGCGGTGCGCGAGCGCGAGACAGCATGCGACGTGTGAGGCAAGCGCGCTGTGCGCGCGAGACGCGCGATGCGCGTGAGGTGTGCGCGCGGGCCTTGCTGGGGAGAAGCGCAAGGCTGCAGCGCTGGAGAGGAGGCGGTGCGCGCGAGAGGCGAGGAGGCGGCGGCGCGCAAGGAGAGGGCTAGAGGTAGGGTTAGGATTTTTCGAGAATCGAGAGCTCCAGTCTAGGACCGCCGCTCTGATACCATGTTGGAGAAAAATAAGAGCGTTGTTATTTCTGAGAACCCTAAGCTCTCTTATATAGTAGAGAGGCCTATATGTAAATTACATAAAGTAGAAAACAGAAAAAGAGAATAAGAAAGAGACACATATGAAATATGAAAATACAAAAATCTTCACAGTATAAATAGCTCCCGCCGTGGTCTACTCCTGTTTCCCACCAATGAGCCGCAAAAGGAGGCCAAATCCGTCGTGCACGTCCAAGCCAAATTCGTCTCGTCCCAAATCAGAAACGTTTTCGGACACTTGAAGAACAGGTGTTCAAGGGGTTCAATCGCCTCATCGCACAGGAGACATCTATTAGAGATGGAGCCCAAAAGCCTAGCACAGCGGTCTCTCGTCATCAGTCTTTACCTTCTGAACAACCACAGAAAAAAACCAACACGCTCAGGGAGGCCCAGACTCCAAAAAAAGGTGCAATCCCGAATCAACTCATCCGAGCGCGAAGGGGGTGGTCTGCAAATCGCCCCGAAAGCTATCTTGACCGAAAAGGTGCCCTTACGCCACCCCTAATGGTCCCTTCCCGCAGACGGTCTTCCCGTCTCTTTCAAAGAATCCAGCAACGTTAGAAATTCCTCGAGGCGTTGGTCTGAAAAGTTTGTGGAGAAAGTAAGGAACCAATTACCATCCGACCAGCAAGACGCAACCAACGCATTCTTATCAGCAGCCGGAGCATAAAGGCGAGCGAAACGCGTGCTAAAGCCCCCCCCCCCGTCCAATCATCAGTCCAAAAGGCGAAGGATTCCCCGTTGCCGATCACCGGCCTAAACAACGAGAGATGACGGGTAAAGACCTCCATCATCCCCTTCCAAAACGGCGTGGGGGACCCCACACAAGCCTCAAATAGCGGCGGCGCACCACCGACATCATAAATTTTGCGCAGAAGGCTGCAGCAATAATCCTTCCCACCGTCCTCTTACCTTTCCACCAAGTTTAACTTTTAAATAACGACATTTTGGTAGAGGGGTTTCTTTGACATTCCCCCATGGCAACTTTGCTTCTTTCTTGGGAAGTACATTTTTTTTAGTAAAGAGTGGGTGAATCCCCGTCGTGGGGGTCACCGCCAGGTGAAATTAATAAAAAAGTAGGGATACATCACCGCGTTAACCAGGTATTGTAAAGTGTGGTGCAATGAGAGTACATTTTCCCAATAACACCTCTGGCCCTTAAATATCGCCTCGTTACGCCCAAGCCAAATGGCCCACAAAACCACGAACGGCCACGCACAATCGTCCGTGGACCCACCCCCATCCAGTGCACAGAGGCCCATAGCGTGGAGAGATCATCCGTGCGGATCCACGAGATATTAACCTCCATCCAGACCCTGGCCGAGACCGAGCAGACCAAGAAAAGGTGGGTCGAGTCCTCCTCTGCCTCATTGCATTTGTCGCACCAAGTGTCGACATGCGCCATCAATCTCCCTCTGAGGCTTTTATCAATGACACGTCCCCTCCTTAAGCACCAAAGGAAAAATTTTACTCTGCTAGGGATCTTTGCTGCCCATATAATTTAGATGTCTTCCTTCAGCTCCTGGTCATGCTCTTGCGGCCTCTTGTTGAAATCTTCGCACACCGCTTTGACCGAGAACCTATTCCCCGCCCAAGAAAAGTGGTCTATGCATGTGCCAATCGTATCCATCCGAGGGAGATCCATCTGCATGCTCAGAAACTCATCCATGCGCCGCTCCATCAAAGGCGAACAGAATACTGGCACCCACGTGCCCGACACCGCCGTCTGGGTCAAGGTTGCTTCCTTGAGGGAAGTGAGTGCAAAGAGACGAGGGAAACGGTCCTCAAGCTTACCCTACCCCGTCCAATCGTCTCTCCAGAATCTAAAAAGGTTGCCATCACCGATATTTCGCACCATCTTACTAGAGAGTCGAGGAAGGACTTCCCGAATCCCGGCCCAAAGCGGGGGACTCAAACTGTGTTCTACCACCGGAAAAATGACTCGTGACCCGATATATACTCCTCAGCAGTCTTTCAACCAACGAAGCCAACGTCCCCCAGATGTGGAGCACCCATTTTGAGAGAAGTGCCATGTTCATGTTTCCCACGTCGCGAATTCCCAGCCCCCTATCCTCGCGGCCTCTAGTCATCTCCTCCCAGCTGACATGGTGCATTCCATGGCCCTGTTGCCTCCCATCCGACGAGAAGAATGTCTTCATCAATGCTTCGATTTTCCTTATGACCCCTGCCGGCAACAATCTGGTGGAAAAAAAGAACACTTGTATAGCAGAGAGGACATGCTTTAATAAGACTAGCTTCCCACTTTCGACAAAGTAAAAGATTTCCAACCCGCCAGTCTTCTTTCCATCCTTTGGACGATGTCCTCCCAGTCCGTGTTTTTAAGCTTCCCGTGGCGAGTGGGAGTCCGAGGTAGGGAATGGGGAAATTCTCCATTCGGCAATCCGTAGCCTCCGCAACCCCGCCGCGTTCCACCTCATTCATCCCGAATGTTATCACCACTGACTTGCCCTTGTTTATCTCTAACCCCGCCAGATCGCCAAAAATACCACTAAATGCGTTGCATTACTGATTTGTTCTTGAGTGCCTCCAAGGAATATAACTGTGTCATCGGCGTACTAGAGAACCGGTATAGAAATGTCTTCTCTTCTGTAGCCCTCGCACCATCCCGCTTCAACAGCCTGTGCAAACAAGACGCCTAAAGCGACTCAGCTACCAGAACGAATAGCATAGGTACCAGCGGGCACCCCTGTCTAACCACCCTTTGCGGTTGGAAGAATCCCCCTTAAGGCTTCCCATTGACGAGAACCGAATACGAAGCCGTAGTGATGCATCTCTTCATCCAATCGACCCACTGCTCCGGGAAGCCCCTCCTACGTAAGGATGTCCAAAGAAACCTCCAATCGACCTTATCGTACGCCTTTGCATAGTCGATCTTCAAAAGTGCCCCCATCGCCCCAGACCTCTTCCAGTCCAAGCAAATCTCGGACGCCATCACAAGCCCATCCGCCATCTGCCTTTCGGGGGTGAACGTCGACTGCCCCTCCAAGACAACAGAGCCCAACACGTTCCTCAGCCGGTTAGCCAACAGCTTGGCCACGATCAAGTACGCCGCATTAGAGAGGGCAATGGGCCTGTAGTCATCCACGCTCGTGGGAGAGTCATTCTTCGGCAAAAGGAAGAGCAAGGCCCTATTGATCACATCAAAATCTATGTTGTTCTCCCTGAACTCGTTAATCATCTCCAAAAGATCGACCTTCAGGGTGTCCCAGAATTCCCGAAAGAAGAAGATCGAGAATCCGTCAGGCCCAGAGGCCCCGCCCGCATTTAAGCTCCACACAGCACGCCTAACCTCCTCCTTCGAAAAAGGCGAAATCAGACCCTCCGCATGGTCCTGAGAAAGAGACCGGGCCCCTCTCCCAAGCCAGCCCCAGCCGCTCCTCCTCCGAGTGACCCCCACGAAGTGCTCCCTCAGGGCGGACCCACTCGCCGCCTCTCCAGCCATGCGAACCCCTCCCCCACCTGCACATCGTGTATGAAGTTTCTTCGCCTTCTGTCGGACGCCATGGAGTGGAAGAACCTTGTGTTGGCATCACCCTCCCTCAGCCACTTTTTGTCGCGACCTTTGACGCCACTCCACCTCTTCCTTTTTATCTTCCAGTAAGATTTCCTCTATCAACCTCTGCCTCTCTGTGATCTCATCCTGAGTGAGTCCCCTGTCATCGTCTATTGAATCCAATATGTTCTCTTGAGCCGGCACCTCTAGCCTTCTCACTCTCCACCTCACCCTAGCATCCCTCCCATAAGAGAAAAGAGAGGACCTCAACTCCATGAACTTAGCCGCAAATCTAACAACCGCAGAACCCTCTGGTCTGCTTGTTCTCTAGTGTTCCCTGACCATCTCTCTGAAGCCTTCTTCAAGTTGGGAAGTACAATTCCCATTGGGTTTAGATGGGAAGCCTTGTTAGCCAAATGGGCAGTGCGCATCTGGGGTCCATCCGACTCGCCGGTGTTGCGGCTGCTAAGGGAGATTTACGGTGTCTCAGGGGAGTTGGTGGCTGCGAGGAAGCGTCATGAGTCTTCGTTGTGGAGTGGGATCCGTGCCGTGATTCCGAGGCTCAGGCCTCTTCTTCGGCCGAAGTAGGGGAATGGTCTCCATTTCCATTTTTGGCAGGATGACTGGACGGGGGAGGGGGCAATGGCATACCGCTTTCCTAGGTTGATGGTGTTAGCCGTTGACAGGGGGTGCGGGTGGCGGAGGTTGTTGACTCCGGGTCTTGGGCGCCGAGTTGCAGTTCTCTCGGATCAGAGGTTGGAAGAGTTTTTGCGGTTGCTTTCGGAGATTCCCACAATCGGGGAGATGTCGGGCGACCCCGATCATTTTGTGTGGGCACAAGGTAAGTTCTCGGCGAAGGTTGCTTATCAGAAGCTGAGTGGAGGTATGGTGGAGCGCGACGAAGACCTTTGTGCTGACTTGAAGGTGATTTGGGCGGTTAAGATTCCTACTCGGGTTATGGTCTTTCTTTAGTGTCTAAGGAGAGACTGGATATGTGACAAAGTGAGAAGAGGCAGACTGCTGGGTGTGACGGATATGATGTGTGACAGATGCGAGGACGGCGTGGAGGATGCGGACCACATATTCTTTGGGTGCAGGTCTTCGGCTAATGTGTGGGAGTCGTTGGGGCTTCCGTGGGTTTGGGCATCCGATGTGGAGCATTTTTGGAGATCTATTCGGGCGGGCGGTCTTGGGTCATCCGGTGATGTCTCCAAAACCTTTGCCGCGCTCTGGGCTATTTGGCTTGGCAGGAATGATTCCACTTTCAAGGGGCAGCGTTTTTACTTTGAAAATGCTCTTGCCCATTGTAATGCTTTGTACAATTTCTGGATTTCCAACTGATGTACCTTCTCGTTATTAATGAATGCTTTGGTGTGGTGACACCCGCCTCGGGAGGGATCCCCCTTTTACTTATTCAAAAAAAAGATATTTATGCTCCATCTTGAGGAGGAGTGTAGAGATATATTTTATGTTTATGTATCTGTTATCTATTATTCTTTTTCCTCTGTCTATTTTATGTAATTTACCCATAGGCCTCTCCCTATATAAGAGAGCCTAGGGCTCAAGGAATAAACAACTCATTTTATTTTCGCAACAGTCTTAAAGGGCATTGTGATGACTACGAGGAAAAATGATTGCCTACAAAACATCTGTAAAACTTCATTGGGTAGACTATTAATAGAAGTAAAATGTGACAAGGGATGCATAGTACATTATCTTTTTTATTTTCAAAGTGTAACATGGAGTTCTAAAGGGGCATCCAAATTTATAGTGGTGGGGCTACTTAGAGAAGGCTCATCATCCAACAAGGAACAACGAACTAAATCAGGCTAAATAGTGTGTTTCCTTTAGTAGACAATGGGAGGTAATGAAAGCTGCAAGGGAATATTGCTACCAGAACTCTCTCCCCAGCCTTTTTCCTTTCAGAACTTAGGCTTCCTGGGATGACTTGAAAACATCAATACCCTCCCCCCCTCGAGGTCAAGGTAAAGGGAGGGATTTTAAAGTCCTACTTCCAATACTGAGTGAAGTAGTTGGTATGTTTAAAGAATGTGACATCAGCAGATATGTAGCATCAATGACTAATAGGGTCGGAACATCTACACCCCTTGGGTCGAGAGTATTTAAGGAAAACAAAATTAATTGCATATGCAGATAGTTTATATGTAGTATGAAAGTTGTGGACAAAAGCAGTGCAACCAGAAATCGTCAAGGATAGAGGAAATGGTTCCTCGTCTTTATACAAGAGGGAAAAAGGAGTTACCGCATTGAGGATTGAAGAGGGTACCCGATTAATAATGTGTGTGGCAGTAAGAATTGCATCCTTCAGTGGATTTTGGGAATCTTCATGTGAGTTAGAACTTAGAACGGTACATGCAATGTCCAGAAGATGACGAAATTTGCTTTCCATCACCCCATTCTATTATGAGGTGTGCGAACAGGATGTATAGTGAAGGGTACAATAAGTAGCAAAAAAGTTGGTCAAGTCATGTTGAACAAACTCAATATTATTGTCATTCTTGAATGTCCTAACACAAGCAAAGAAAAAGGCCTTTATGAATTGAAAGGACTTGACAATTTAATTAATCTCTAACAAATCCTTTGTCAAATAAAAACATCAATGCTATAATCTCTAATAAAAACAACAAAATACTTATGACCTCCAATAATACAAAAAGGACAAAAAAACCAAATCTCACACGGACAATGGAAAAGGGTGACTAAATACAAGGCTCGTTCTTCTTAAGAAAGGAGGCATGATAGTGTTTGCGACATTGGTAGGATTCACACTCAAACGGCTTCAGTAAGGTTAGTTCAAGAAACATCTGAGAAAGGGCTTTAGCAGACGAATGACGAAGGCGTAGATGCCATATGTATGGGTCAGAGAACATAAAGACAAAAATGTACTAAGCCTTCTCCCACTATAAGTAGGGTTGGCTACATGGATTCTTGCTCAAATCCATGTTGAAAGATTCGACTATTTTTTTACGCTGGCCGTTGACTACCTAACGCAACCCCTACAACAATGGGATTTGAACCCTGGTCTTTTGTGTGGTAGACACACTGTACTATCAGAAAAAATGGAGTCAGCGAGGATATCAAGATAATATAGGCTACCATCAAAGATTTGCATTGTCCGGATGTCCTAAAAATAACGACAGAACTCGTCCAAAATCACTCTACAGTTCAGTCAAACGCATAATCTATGAACAAACACAGAAGGCTCAAAGGAAAGTCGAAAGCACAAAAAACTCCATAAAGCATGAGTTAGGAGGAAAACTCCATGGTCCTAGTTGTGATAATGGATGAGTGTGCACCGTTGGCTAGATTGCTTTGATACCATGTTGAGAAAGAAGTGAGAATACAATCGAATATTATACTCATGGGGTATGGTATGTTTCTTATATAACGTGAAACCCTAGAGCCCAATGGGAGGCAATTACATAAAAATCCCCGAAAAGATACTAGCAGAAATAGGGAACAAGGAAATATAATAAAAATAAAAACTATATCTATTACTAGAATAGGAAATGGAGCCAACACCATTCTAACCAAGATTTGAAAAAATGAAAGACGGAATAAGACATTTTCCTCGAAATCGAGGCGAGGCGGTCGAGGCGTAAGCCTCAGCTTATATAGAAAAATATGCATAAAACTATAATTATATAAATAGCAATGTGATTATATGTTCTTTGCCCAATCAATAATACTTAACACTATAAAATATAAAGAAATAATAGAGATAAGAACACTAGAATAGAAAATAGAACATCACATCCATTTACACATTTTCATCCAATCAAAGAGGAACTCATTGTCTATGTTGTTGTGAAAGAATTAAACAATACATATCTATCTTTGAAATATTTTTGTAATTAAAAGTACTATTAAATATACGTCAAAGATATTTATGTTAGGTGCCTAATGTATAATATATATGGTTGCACGAGAAACTGCGAATCCTAACCATTTCAAGCAAACCTTTGAAATATTATTGTAATTAAAAGTACGATTAAATATACATCGAAGAAATTTACATTATGTGTCAAACATATAATATACAACAGCATGATAAATCGTGAACCCTATCTATTTTGTTTTGCTTGATATATTGCAAAGTTCATTAAGTTTACGAGTATTATTGTATTTGATATTTATGAATTCATTCATCGAAAGAGAAATAGTAAGAATTTGTGAAATAGTTGGACATAATTAATAGTAAATATGAAGTTATTGCCACAAAAGAAACATTAGATTTAGTAAAAGCTTCTCAAACTACCAAGTATACCATTAAAATCATAAAAAAAATACCTCAAAAAAAGAAAAAAACTCGACCACTCGAGGCTACACCTCAGCCTCTTGAGGCGCACGCCTCACTGGACTGGACCGAGGCGTATGCCTCGAGGCTAAAAAGGACTGCCTCGCCTCGAGACGTACGCCTCGACCGCCTCGGGGCTAGTTTTTTCATACCACGGTTATAAGTAAACTTTTATTTTTCATGATGTCATAATTGTACCTTGATACATAATTATTTGTAAGTAAACAACTCAAACTCAATATTGCCAATTGCATTTGTTTGTGGGCTAGACAAATAAACTTACGTATATGAGAATATACTGATAAATCTAGATGTTGATATCACTGACAATATGTGATTGGAGAGCCATTCTAAAACTCGATTCCTTAACTTTGTAATATCTGTTCCAAGGTAAGAAGCATGGCGACTTGATGTGGACACTTGATGTGATTCGGAGAATCTGCTTCTTAGGCTCAATTTCCAATTATAAGAGTGAATGGGAAGGGAAGGGATAACTATGATTGTGTTGTGAGCTTTGAGGTCTATTGATGAAATATATGGATGACCATCAACTCCTATCAATTATCTTTTGATTTTTCAAAAAAAAACGTTCAACTAACTAGACAAAGCATTGTAAATTGACTTAATCATCAACTTTCTTTATGAATAAGGTCAAAGAAAAGGCACATGCATTTTTCAAATATATCTATCAACAAAGAGGAACAAGACGAAACTCTACAGAGTCGGGCTTCAGTCATGAGAGTTCAAGAAAGATATCATGTATGGTCCACTTATTCAACTAATTGGGATTATAAGTTGCATCAATACGTAAATGTGATTAACTATAAACTAGATGCCAAATAGGAGGGAATCAAATTCCCTGGAGAGTTCCCGAAACTCCATCCTAATGTCAGGTAAGTTTATGGAATATGACCATCATTATTGAAATCTTCATTGTGTGCTTCCTCAATCTCAATGATGTTTCTTATTTATTCATTATCGGCATTCCAATATTTCATAAGCAAGGGTTTAAATATCGGTTTCGGATATTGTATCGATACCCTGTCGATACGAAATTTCGATGACATTTCGCCCATATCGACCACCATTTGTGAAGAAATGACTGGAAACTGCCCTCATATCGCCATTTCGCTCGAGATTTCGGTACCTTGTCGAAACCGAAATTTCGCCGAAATTTCGCGAAATCTGAAACCATGTTCATAAGTCACATTTGTGCTTAACAGAAAATTATAAGAAAAAATGTGCAAAATCGTTCATCTCCAAGTCTAAGAGTGAGCATGACTGGATTAGATCTATTTGAAGGCATTGAATCCATGTAGTTGACACTGCCTCAAGTGGAAAAAGGCTTGACTGATGTTGTTTAAGCTCCTTGGTTAGTTTCCAAAACTTCCAACCCCGGTTTACTTGCAAAGCTCGGGGTCCATCCCCTACCTCCCCGATGAACAGCCAACCTTCTCGGCAAATGCTTGAACAAATCCAGATGCAATTCTCAATTTATCTTATATAAACTTCTTCCAGACATTATAATGAGGATGCAATCTCAATACAGCTTCACACCATTCCCACATCTTTTTTTAACAACAATCTCTTGCATATAGATGATTAAAACCCCAACATTTGCTCTATACAACATTGCCATCTTTTTTGGTATTCATCTTCATTCTCAAAGTTCTTTTTCCAGTTAAGCAAAACAGAGGGCCTACCCCTTTGACTAGCCTTCTTTAGTCTTTATTAATACTGCTAAGAATGTAACTCTTTAATGCATCCAATAATTCTCTTATCATATTTACATAAAGATAAAACATTTTCCTTGGTGTGTGTAATATATAGGAATGTTGACAATGCCTTCTCAATATTATCACAGATTACAGACTAACTTGCAATATGTGTGCATGCAATCATGCATGTATCTATGAAATCATATGTGTGTGAGAGAGATTGAGGATACATGTATACCCACCTATTTAATTTCTTTTGAACTGTTATATTTTCCAATGAAACTTTGGGATTTAAGATCACCTTGCACGTTGTCATTCAAATTTTGACTTCTGCCCCATCAGTGACATCAATGGTACCAAATTTTTTTATCACCTGAGTTTGTTAATATCCTGCCCCTTCTCGATGGAGAGGTTAGAATTGTTTGATTTGCAGGAAACTTCAAAGCTTTGTTCCTCTTATTCGTTAGGATATCCAGTAAAACTCAAATCCAAAATTATTCATTACGCATCTATAAATTGTGTGTATGCACTGGTGAATGTCGTGCATACATGTATACATGCATGTGTATGTGTGTCTGTACTCTGTAGGATAATGTGAGTAGTGTTTGCTCTACACCACAAAATCTCCTACTCAAGGACAATGTCCACTTTCTTCCAAGTTTCTATTTAGTTCTCTAATATCATCTAGAGAAAAACTCCCCCATGCACATTATATCTAAGCAATCATTGTGATGTGCTTCAACAACCTCACTATTCACCACCAAAGTGATAGATATAATTCCAAAATACATAACTATTTTTCCACGGTTGTAAAAAAGAAGGAACTCCTTAATTATGATTTGTTTCTTCTGTTAACCTAAAATTACATGTTTCAATAAATGCATGTCATTGTACAAACTTTAAATATATCTACCAATTGCAATGTTAGATTTATACCTACTTGAATATTTGATAATTTTAAAAAAGGTTTTGAAGCATTCACCACACACACACAAATATGCACACGCACACAAAAACACATACACAAACAAAAACAAACCCGCACCCCAAACAATAACACAGCTTCAATCTATTCTCTGGTTACTCACAAAATCTATTAGCAATCTATTATGTTTCTTAAGCACCTAATCTTCAAGTAAACTCTTCTTTGCACTCTCATTCATCGATATTCTTAGATTTGCTAGAGAGCAACTCAGTCATACCTAAGAAAATTTGGATAACAAGAAATGAGTAAAATCCTATAGAAGTTAAGCATAATCAACTTATTCCAATCCTACCTGCTGAGTAGACAAGATGGGAAGATTCCTGTGTAAACTGGGAATCGAGGCCGCCCAATCTCCATCAACTCTTAGCTCTGACAATTTCTCCCCAACCAAAGCAGCCATAATAATCAAATGCTACAACCTACACACTCATTATAGCCCAACACGACACAATTCAGTGATCAAAACAACACAATGTAGCAACGTGCTTAGAAACTTTATTTCATTGCGTGAGAAAAACCATCAAATACGGTATCCTTCAAACTTGAATTTCAAAAACTGCTAAGTAGATATCTCTGTGGAAAAGGAAAAGAGGGAAAAGAGTTGATTGTATTTCGTTGAGACCCTAAGGCTCTCTGATATATGAGAAAAACATTAAGGGAAAATTACATAAAGTAGACAGAAGAATAAGTAAATATAAATAAAGGACAAATAAAAACATCTCTCAACACTCCCCCTCAAGCTGAAGCATATATGTCTATCATGCTCAGCTTGGAACAGCAACAATGGAATGGACCTCTAGCAAGTGCTTTGGTGAACATATCTGCAGTCTGATCTCCTGAACTAACATGAAAAGTGGAGATAAATCCCTTCCGAATCATACCTCAAGTATAGTGACAGTCTACCTCGATGTGCTTGGTTCTTTCATGGAAGGCTGGATTATTGGCTACGAAAAGGGCGGTATGGTTGTCACATTGGAGGTGCATAGGAAGTAGCACCTCAATAGTCAGGTCAGTCAGGATGGATCTGACCCACATCATCTATGTACTCCCTTGTGTCATGGCTCTATATTCTGATTCAGCACTAGATCCAGCAACAACCGTTTGTTTCTTACTCTTCCATGAAACAAGTGAACTCCCTACAAAGACAATGAAGCCTGAGGTAGACTTCCTGTCTTTGAGGCATCCTGCATAATCTACATCAGCACATGTTGTAACTACAAGGGATGTGTCTCTACTGAGCAAGAGTCATGCACGTGGAGAAGTCTTCAAACATCTCAAAATCATGTGAATCGCGTCCATATGTACTTGCCTGGACAGCTCCATAAACTGACTAATTATGCTCCCTGTGAAGGATATATCAGGCCTGGTAATAATGACAAATAAAAGCTTCTCTACAAGGTCTCTATATCATCTCTTATCAACCTCCTCAGTCATGTCCGGATCCATAGGAGTAGTAGCAGGCCTACATCATGTCATGTCCGTCTCGGCTAGGAGATCAGTAATATACTTCCTTTGCGTCATCACCATGTCACGTTGGTTCCTTGCAAATTCAAGATCAAGAAAATAACGAAAATAGTCAAGGTCCTTGGTCACAAACTGATATCCAAGGAAATCCTTAGCTGCCTGAATACTTTGCTTATCATCCCATGTCATCCACATAAATCAAAATAGCAACAGTAGCTCTCTGGGTTCTCTAAATGAAAAGAGAATTATCAGCAGTCGATCTGACAAATACTTGTTGTTCAATCAACTCAGAGAGCTTTTGGAACCAAGCCCTAGGACTCTACTTAAGGCCATAGATTAGGGGTGCACACGGATCGGATAAATCCGTAATCTGATCCAATCTGATGCTATTGGATTGGGTTGGATTGGTTTGATATTTCTAATGGATCGGATCAGAATGGAAATTTTTTGAAATATGTTAAAGTATGGATTGGATCGGATCTTTACCAAAATCCCATCTCATCCAACCCGTTGATCCATTAGCACACGCGCGCGCATGTAAATGCATGCATAAATGTATACATACATAAATACATGCATACAAACTTGTACACACACATAAATATAATATCTATGTGCACCTATTTCGAATTCCATGTAAGGACATAATTAATGTCATTCATGTCAATTTTTTTCCATATCAATCTTAGATACAAGTACTCTTGATATCAACATTTTTTCTCTTTTGAAAGGTAATTAACTTCAAAATAATAAAGTATGACTATAACTCGTAAAATTATAATCCATGTTTAGCTATTCTCCTCCCAGTTCCCTCTCTATCATTTCACTATTGACCTCCAATATTGCTCTCAATTCTCTCTCAGTCCATTTCGATGATGCCCCCCTTTTGCATAATGTTATTCCCCTCTACCACAATACCATCACCCCCTTCCTCGTGATGTCGTCGTCCGTCTCAAACAACATAATCCCCTCCCACGCGATACTATTCGACCAGTAGTGGAACCAGGGTTGAGGGATACTGAATTTCTGGGAAGACTTTTGAGCTTGCTTCGCACCTGACTCACCGCTGACACATCGGGCATAGTGGGTTTTGATTCAATGAAAAGTGGATTCGACTCGGAGGAAGGATCGGGCCAGTGGACACTGACGCGGACCACTCTTCATAGTCCTCGTGGTCGCATCTCGAAGAGCATTGAAGTGCCTAATCAGATCTCAGAAAGTGTCCAGTAAGCTATATATAGTAGCTCCACCCGTCCGCGATGCATGGAAAGAGGATCCAGCTGAGCTCCTTTTTCAGCCCCCTCTATAATGACGTCCTTGGTAAGCAAGTACGGATATCGTCCCACACACATAACTCTTTTGTCTTTTTCTATCTTTCCCTATACCTCTCGCTCAGGAATTCTGTCTGACTTAGGGTACCGTGCAGGGAATCGGATCATGTTCACGTATGTCATAGGCCCCTCTAGTCTTTATATAAGCCTCTCGTCCTTACTGCAATTATATATCTGGGGCATGGGATAGGAACAAGGTCTAGAGGGAAGATGCCCCCTAATATATATTCCTTTTCCCACCGTCTACGGCATTGGTTGCTCTTTAAACGGAATCGGCTAAAGCAGCAGCTTCGGATCTGGACTATAGGCCCTCCTCGCAAACTGCCTTAAGGCTCAGCTCACCCTTCCGATTGACCCACCTTCACTTGCTACTTTGCCCTCTGTCTGACTTTAGGGGAAGAGAAAGCTCTTATTAAATATTTAGTGGCTTGTCGGAACGTAATCAGAGCTTTTGACCTTCCACGGTGCTGGAGGTGAGGCGAGGTATGCGCTGTCCTGGTAGAATTCGAGCCTGACCTTCCCTCAACATATATATATATATATATCTGTTTCTAGCCTCCTCCGCAACTCTTCCCCGACGTCGAGGAGCATCTCTCAGTCTAAGATCGGGCGGGACCTCATGGGGCTTGCTTACTCAACAGCTGACGGGGTAGAAGACAGCTCAGACATAGTCGACATGCCGTTGTCGAATGATGCGGAGCAGAGTCAGGAACTAGATTCGCGATAGATGCCTTATATATCTCGATAGTTGTGAGAAGCAAGAACAGCGGATAGGATTGATCTTAGGATCTGATGAAAGCCAGTCAAAGGTGAAAGGTTAACTATGCTTACATGCGAACATCTGATCTTTCCTACTAGACTATCTGACCCCTCCCTTCGCTGCAAACCCGAGGCCGACCTTGTACTTGGGTCAATAAAGCAGACCCCTGGCCTAATAATGCCTCCTTGCCCACCTTGTCTGCTATACTGCCTCATAGCCTGAGAGTCTGTCGCCTTTCCGATACCTACATTCCCCGTGAGAAAAAACAGTACTATCGCGTTTCGCCTCTAAAGATCATCGGTGGTCTCGGAAATTCATCATAGGGTATACTATGATTAGCGATTAACCTCAGAGCCTATCCGCGAACGTCAAACTTCTTTGACGCGGCGAACTCTGGCTTCGCACCTTGCAGGGAATCAAAGTCCTAGTGCAGAGCAGCACCATCTCTCCGTCGGTCTTCTGAGGCCTTTAATGACGTCGAAAGCAGGGGGAAGGACCGGAAACAAACCAACCAACGATCGAGGGGGCCGAAAGAAACTATATAATAAAAGAAAGGCCAAATAGTGACCGCTTTGAGAGTTCAACCACCCACACCAGGATTCTATGCTTTCTGATTGTCCCAAATATATAGTACCCTTCCCTGGCCCTGGGACTCCAGACTCTTCGTGGAACCCCCATTCTCTCGCACCCTGAGGCTTTAGTGGTTTAGATAAGATAGGATTCACCTGTAGTTACTTTTTTTTGTTGGTTGCGACTACTTTCCTGCTATCTGAAACTTCATCTCTTGCCGAGAAATGAGAGGATGGGATGCCACATTCATTAGTCACTGCTCACTCTCTCACCTAGAAAAAGACAGAGAGGTTATGGCCGAAGACTCTCACTCTGTCTGTTGACGTAGCTTATTGAGTAGACGGTTTAGATAAGAGAATGGATAGACAGTCTACTAGTCTCACTCTCATGTTCTGACCCTTGCCCGTACTCATGCTTCAAGACGGTTTTCTGTGCTAGTTATCCAGTTGCAGAAGCGACCCCATAGGCTTGTACTTTCCCGTCTCTCTTCAATTGCAGTCATGGTCAAATCTTGGTTTATTCCATTTTCAAGGACTCCCAAGCACGCATATTAGCTATAAGTATGAATAGCTAATGGAAGGCTTGTTATTTAACAGTATAACATGGCCTATATGTCAATGTCAACCGATATCCAGGGGTAATAGATGATCAGAACAGAAATCAAGAAAGTCAAAAAAAATGGAAATAAGTCAATATGGGTTATGGGTTGCCCGGGACTCGAACCAGGGTTCGCGGAACCTTCAGCACCTCTGCCTTTCAAACTACTAGCAAATGCCTCCCCCGCCTGCAGCTTATGTAGATAGGCTTCACCTTACCGAAGATCCAAGGTCAGAGATCTCTCTGATGGCTAAATAGTTTAGTTAGTTCTCAAATCCAACCCATCCCCTGGACCGGGCCAGACAGCGGAAACAGCGTCCTTCTACTAATCAAACTTTCAACTCAAGCCGAAAACAATGCTATAACAAACTGACCATAATTTCTTCAATCTCGAAAAAACAATTCACCCGAAAAAAGTCAATCAAAATATCTAGTTTACAGTAGACACCTTATACCGCCCTCAATCACATTTTCCTACAAAAGATTAGTGTGAAGATAGTCGCCAATTGCTTCGATTCTCCCTAAGATAGTCAGCCTCAATCAGACCGCATTTCTTAAGGGGCGTGGCATTGTTAACAATATTCTCCTGTCCCACAAACTCATGAGAAAGTTCAACCAGTGTAGTACCATCATCCAAATCCTCACTATTTTTTGGCCCCTAGAATCATGTCCTATATATCTGGGCTCGTTCAATAGACAGAGTAGAAGCCGACTGAGGCTTATATATCTAGTAAGGGCTAGAGAGAGTAGATCAGGCTTCCGGCTATGAGGATGGCGAAAGCGATTATCATCCCGCATTTATCTTTCATGAAAAAATCAGTCTTTTATGGCCGTCAGCGAGACTCCCTGCCAGCCTCATTATAAGGCCGGCTGGCTTGGTCGTCAGTGATACTGCTTCCTCCCTCTTACTAAACCCTTTCTCTTCCGAAAGATGTCTGCCGATACCTAAGCGCTAGCCTCTCACTTACTACCAGAAAGCTAGCCTGCTCTTGGGGGTACAGTAATGCCTACCGACGTCTCAGTCTAAGCTTCATAGAATCCATCTCCCGCGAAGGTGTCACGACTGAGTCCGGAAGTGGGACTGGGAAGCGAGTGGCTCGAAGGATAGGGAAGCATCAGAGAGAAGACTGGTGAATCTTTCTCTTTTCATATACAGAAAGTATGATATGGAAGATCAATCAATATAGTAGGTATGTATGAGAGTTCCTATATTTCTCTTGCTTTCTGTAACTACTTTCTTTGATCTTGTCTCCTCTCTCGCGGAATGAAATAAATAGACTAGGCCCTATAATGATGCTCAAAGTCAGACTACCTTTCTCCTATAGAACCTACTTTCCTTTCCTCCCCTGAATCTGGGCTTCTCTCGCTACAGGGATCCATCCTCCATCTATGAGATAGACGACATGCTATCCTAGAGCTCATCTAGGGCTCCCATTGGAATCCTTGCCTGATCTGAGGGACTACTCTGAGCCTCACGAAGCCAAAGGCCGTTGTCGCTCTAAATGATCATATATTTGCCTCCTCTGCACTAGATAATACAAGTAATTTCGCGACGCGCCTAGTCCCTCCGTTGCCAATCAACATTCCCCGGATCCTCCGCTGGAGTTGATTTGCTGCAATTCCAACTTGAGCCTAGATGATAGTAGGCATGGCCCGTTCGAGTCCGCTTTTGCCCACTCCGACTAGTGATAATGCTACGTTTGACTTTCTTCCATTTCTTAACACAAATGAAAAGCGGGTTGCATACAAACCTCCTCCGCCCAGGCCTCCTCGACAAGCCGCTTCAAGCTATTCCCCTTCCCTATCCGCCCAGCTCCATCAGCATGTCACAGGCTAAGAGGGGCAAATTCTTCATGCGGGTCAATCCTCATGGCAGCATGGTCGCGTCAGGCTAAGGCACTCAGACAAGTGGCTCCTACACCTATCGCGATAGCCTAGTCCCACTCGGACCACGGCACGATCCAAAGGGCATGCGATACAAGAATCCCCTACAGAGAGATTAGACCATGACCATTGCAGCCACATCCGTGAGCCCAGCATCAAGTAGACAGGTGCTAGAAAAGCCTCGGTCAAGCCCCTGACTATATATGACCCAGCTCGACCGCCTAGCCCGAATGTTCAATCTTCTAGAACAACCCAAGGCCCACGGGCTAACTGCGAATGAGCACGGACCTCTTGCTCGGAGAGGCCTATCCAGTAGACAACTCCTCCGTGCCGATGATTCCAAAAGTGTGATCGCCACATCACGGCTTTCTTGCTCTGTCTACCTTCGTCACCGAGGCCCAGCCCGGAGGGTCACGAACTCGATCAGTATTGGGTTGTCTAATTCTGGTCTCCAACAGACCACCAATATTATGCTATATAAAGAAAGAAGCCACTCCCGCATCATCTTCAGGGGGTTTCACTGACCAGGGTAATTCAGTCCCCTTGTATTCCAAGCAAGGATAGACATCTATAGGTCCGGCCTGCCCCGCGGCACATCGGATTTAGCGCATAGCAGGCTAGCATTGAATAAGCTCTTCTTTCTATTGGTACTCCTTTCCCTTCTTCCTGTTCTTTTTCTTCCTGGATACGTTGGTCCGGGTCTCGACCTATCCAAGAGATGCAAGAGTTGCTCATAGTTGGAGTTTGAGTCTTCTGTTTGATTAAGTGGGTGGTCAGAGACAGCCAAATCCTGCATCTCCGATTTCTATTCCTGTGAAAGTCCTCGTAATTCAGTTTATCTCCCTTTAACACCAAGGGTAGATAGGAACCGAAGAAAAGACCTTTTACTATATGCTAGCTACGAGATCAGGTCCCACATCTCCTCTTTCAATGAGGTCCTTTGCCTGGGGATTGATTGACTGGAGCCGGGTACGGGATTAGGATCCTACTTCTTTCACCAAAAGAGGGGTTGATTAGGCGGGCTGATGGGATAGTACGTTTGGGGAGCGGGAAGCGAGAAAAAAGCTAGGATAGAAGACCAAGGGAAGGGGCCGAGTTATTGATGTCAGATGGAAGATGGAAATATATATATAAGGGAAAAAATTAGGCCTATATATATATATATCTAACAAAAAGGCGAAATCTAAGTGGGTGAGAAAGTAGCTAGAAGACATGGGAATAAGGGGATTATTTCTCAAGTTTTGCCCAGACAAGATATGCCCTATTTGCAAGACGGAACACCAGTTGATATGGTCTTCAACCCATTAGGAGTACCCTCACGAATGAACGTGAGGCAGATATTTAAATGTTCGCTCGGATGAGCGGGGGATCTGCTAAACAGACATTACAGAATTGCACCTTTTGATGAGAGATACGAACAAGAGGCTTCAAGAAAACTAGTGTTTTCTGAATTATATGAGGCTAGTAAGCAAACAAGTGCTTAGAAGAGGGTATTTGAACCCGACGGGAAAAAGCAGAATATTTGATGGAACAGCATCTCCCCAATAGGAATGAGGAGCATGACTCTAAATTAATAGGGTTCCGGTGACATCCAAAAAGTGACGGTATTTGCGTTCGACCACCCCATTTTGTTGGGATGTATATGCACATGAAGTCTAATGTATAATACCAAGGGTCTTGAAGAACTGTGATAGTTATAAGCTACAAAATTATAATGCATTGTCAGAACGAATATACTTAACATTTGCAGAAAAACATTCTGTATTTCATTAATAAAAGACTGAATGACAGGAGTAGTATCGAACTTTTTAAGTAGAAATACCCACGACAACCTGGACAAATCATCAACAGCAACAAGATAAAATCGATGTCCCTAATGGTCTGGGATACGACTCGGACCTCAAATGTCAAGATGGATCAACTCAAAAATACTACGACTACTATGACCCTGACGACTACAAAATGTAAATCGACGGTGCATCCCAAGCTGGCAAGCCTCCCACTGTAGGGTAGAATGAGAAGAAATCTGAGGAAGCACATGATACAGCTTATGCAGAGGAAGGTGACCGGAGGTGCTACACATAAGGAGAGACGGATCAAGTGCAAATAGACGAAGCATCGGCATATAAGGACTAAACTAGTCTATAGAGATCTTCATGCTCATGGCTGAATCCAATCATCCTGCACGTAAGAATGTCCTGAAACACAAGAGAAGACAGATCAAATATGGCACGATAATATAAGTCTTTGGTGATTTGACTAATAGACAATAAATTCATAGAAAAGTCAAAAGCATGGAGAACATTCTGTGAACTCATTGTTGAAGTCAACTACACCTCCCCATGTTCAGTAATGGGAGAGTAGGTCAAATCTGCTATCGCTACAATCTGCCTAGCGGAATCGATCTGGTATGTACTAAACCGGGCTTCATCACCACAGAGGTGGTGTGAATAGGGATGAGCATGGGTCGGGCTGGGCCGGGCCCTGAAGGGCCCAGGCCCAAGCCCGCTTAAAAAATTCGGGCCTTGGGCCGGGCTTAGGCCCACAAAATTTTTTTTTGCTCGGCCCAAGCCCAGGCCCGGCCCAATTCCTTTGGGCCGGGCTTGGGCCGGGCCGGCCCATCGCCACCCGTTAGAGACTATGAATTTTGAGTCTTTTGTTTCAAGTTAATCTCAACTCAAGTTACACAAGCTAAATTTGTTTAAAACATGTGCCATAATACTTGTGAAACAAGTAAAATTCGATTCTACCAAATCCGATGATATCTCATTTTTTATATGTGCACTCAATGTCGGATACCATGAATGTCTCACATGTATATAAACTGAAAGAGTGAAACAAACTTAGCAGTTAACAATAGGTGCACCAGACCTTACATGTTAAAAAATGGGCATAAGACCCATATTGGGTAAAGGTTCAATAATAGAAAATATTCTGATTGAAAAATAAATACTAACAAATCCAAGAATAACCAATACAATCTAAATCAAAGACTAATTAAAGAAAATTAATACTGAATTGAAATACAATGATCAGCAACTCATATGTCACATGCCTGACTTTCTTGATTTATAAACACTGTATGAAGATGAGATACAGGAAGGGAGTGTACATGAAATAGGTGGGAGTTTTCATACGTGTATGATATGGGAAATGGTTCGGGCCCTCTTCGGGCCGGGCCCTTGGGCCGGGTCGAGCTAGGCCGAGCAAAGTCCAAGCCCGGCCCAAAAAAATTTTGGGCCTAAATATTGGGCCCAAGCCCGGCCCGATGTTCATTTGGGCCTAGGCCGGGCCGGGCTTTTTGGGCTAGGCTTCGGGCTGGGCCGGGCCGGCCCAGCCCAATGCTCATCCCTAGGTGTGAAGCTCCTGAATCGATAATCCATTCTTATAAACCTGCTTTGTAACAGCTAGTAAAAGCATATGCAGTACCTGATGTGGTGGCAGATGCTAACGCAGCTACCTCTGAAGATCATAAGTAGACGACCCAGGTTCATGCATAATCTTTAATAGTCTTGCCATAAGCTCATCGAGCCTCTGCTCAGATGTCGGAAGAGGGGAATCAGATGGTTGATTCTACTCTACAACACGAGCATAAATAGGAAAATCATGTTTGGAGTAGCATGTATCCTCAAAATGACATGGTTTGTGGCAGTAAGTGCACTGCTGACGGGGTCGATTGTCCCCTCCCCTACCACGAGTACTGGGCCCTTTGTACTATTTAGAACTAGGGGTGGGCATTATATGGGTCCACCCATATATCCCAACCAAATCGTTGAAAATGGTCGAAATGATTTGGGTCATTTGGGTTTTGGGTCGGATTGGGTCGAAATGATTTGGGTCATTTGGGTTTTGGGTCGAGTTGGACCCAAACCATACTCCTTCAATGGGTACTGGGTCAATTGGTGGTTCTAACGTCTTCCACCCAAATAATCCAAACTATTTCTTTAGATGACGAAAGGTTTAATCCCACCCAACCAATATATACTTAACATATAATGTCAATAATCAAAAACTCCTGTATATTTCTAATGTAGAACTCGGATTCTTCAATCCGAGTTATCAACTTGTTAACAACCTTGTCTCACTAAACATTATTTCAATCGTTATTGTGTGTTGTACTCAATGTACTTTTTCTTTATCATCCTTAATATGATCATTACATATTATAAGCAGCTGAGAGCCTATCTTATTACCACATAATTATGCTCCAATCCCTATCCATATCAAGTAACATAAATTATTCTTGAAAATCCCATAACCTTAACTGAACAACTCCACACCAACTTGAACATATCCTAACCTTCTTCATCCATGTCGACCTTGATTCCTCCAACATTTTTCTTCTATCGAGCTTAATACATGCTTACTTTGATATCTTTTTCATACATCAATGGCCCCATCACTACTTGACCTTCAATTAATAAGATTTTTCGCATAGGTAATTTGATTTTCAAACCGATCACCCAAACATCTCAATCAAATCTAATTTGATCGGGTGATGGGTATAATTTTTGCAACCAAAATCAAATTCAACAAAAACCGGATAATCCAAACCCACTAGTCAAATGCCCACCCCTATGTAGAACACATCTGCCACGAGATGTGGCCATAGTCGAGGAGGTATGTGACTACTGAGTAACACTATCATGTGTTATAGAAAGCCTGCTCAATCTACGATATGTCTCCTCCATTGGAGGTATAGTGGCATTAGTAACAATATGTGATCGTGATGCATCATATTCAGGATCAAGAGCTGCTAGAAAAACTCCAATCATCACCGAATCTCTGTAAGCATTGAGCTACTCTAGCAAAGTAGTCAAGGGAATGAAACCATGAAGCTTCTCAAACATATCCCTGAGAGAAGTATAAAAGGTGTAAAGAGGATTGCTTTGAAGTGAAGATATCATGTTGTGGTTGCAGTATCTTCGACTCATTCTTCGCCTGCGAGTAGGTATCGACGAAGATATCCCACATCGCATTTGCGATAGGATGACTCAGGTAATCATTGGCTATCTCCAAGAACACCGTCCCAAACAGCTAGATACGCACATATGCATCATCTGCCTCCCACGAGGCATTAACCACAGCAGTGTTCACGAAAGCGGTCTGTGCGGCCGCATATGCGGCCGCATATGCGTATGCGGTGCCCTCAGCGCACCGCTTTCCTGAAGCCCCGCATTATGCGCCCTGTGCGCTTATGCGGGCCGCATATGCGGGCTGTGCGGCCGCTTATGCGGTCTGTGCGGCCGCATATATGTATTTTTTTATTTTTTTTATTTTTTAAATTTGTGCCACATTTTATTGTGTTATTTATGCAATGTTTTTTCTTGCTTTAGCATGTATGCCAACCAAGCATTCCATGACCATTTAAATCCATCATCAAATTAGTTGTACCGCGAGATTGGAGTAAACACACAAGGAAGAAAAAGAATAATATACTAATAATTTAGCAAACCTATTTAGTCAACTAATATCTATTACGAATGCAATATATTATATGTAAAGTTTGGTACTTTTAATGGAGGATCAGTTATAAATATAACGATAGAGATAAATGACATTATATTCAATAATAGAGGCATTTTGTGCGCTAACTTTTTATTTTGTTGATTGTAGTCAATTATTTTGTGTTAATCGTTCTATTGAAGTATTGATATTTGATTGATAGAGATTGTTTTGAACTCTATATGAAAGTTATTTTTCTTAGATCTTCTATTGGACCACAATTATACGTAAATTTAGTTCTGTTGTAGTCACTTTTGTATATATTTATTTATTTTTAAATAAAAAATTAGGAAACCGCGTAGAACCGCATATACCCCGCATATGCCCCCGCATACCGCTTAAGCGCTATTCAGTGACCCGTCCGAACGCATACGCATACCGCTTTCCTGAACCATGAACCACAGTCTTATCGATTGGTTCATCCTGCGTCAGAATGTGCTTCTTACCGTTGCACTGCATTAGGCCCATGAATTGCATAGCTCATAACTCATAACTAGTCCCATCCATCTTGATAATAGGTGGTGGACCATTGAAGGCACCCAAGGATGGGACATCGACCTTGGAGTCGACCATGTTATCTGACATGATGATGACTACTACGAAGATTGAGGCTATAGACAAGGATGAATGCGTCTACACAGACATACAGGAATATGGCTGTATGTGTAGACTCATACCACAATCTCCATCCTTTATAGGCTTCTCCGGTTAACAAACCACCCTAAAAACTTCAAAATCAGATTGAGAAGTGAATTAAATTGCTCTAGCAATGACTTCTAAGCCTTCACGGATGATGATGGTAACCTTTAGGGTGCCATGAGGGTTGGTGATATCCCTCCCGGGGCTATAGGCGGCAATAGAGGCCTCCTTGGACACTGAAGAAGACCGCTAAGAATCCCTCTTTGGGGTTGCAGTGGTGGCAATAGGTTGCCGCTGCTGTTGCGACTTCTCGATGGCGTTGGTAGCTGCAGGCAGCGGCTGCTATGCCTGCGGTAGCGGCGGCAGAGAGAGAGGAGTATAGTCCTCTAGGGCTTAGGTGGAGAAAGGCACGGCTAGGGCACCGACTCTGGTCTAGGATCGTCACTCCGATACCATGTAGAAAGGGAAAAGAGTTGATTGTATCCATTGAGACCCTAATACTCTCTTATATAGGAGAAAAACCCTAAAGGAAATTTACATAAAGTAGAAAGAAGCATAAGTAAATATAAATAAAGGACAAATAAAAACATCTGTCTCAACAACCCTCATTTCTAACATGATTTTGCCATAAGACCCTTCTGACTAACATGATTTTGAAATAAATCTTTAACTCGTAGATCCCATTGGCTTTCGCAAAGAATATTTTTAAGGTGCAAATTACTCCAAAACTAGAACTTGCGTATGTGGAAAATAATGGAGATAAACCAACGTGTCCATTGTGATTTGTTCTTCTCCGCAACCTATAATATATTCATATTGGAGTCATTTGCAGCTTTGTTATCTTTAGCGGGAAATTTTAGAACAAAATCAATTGTTTATGGGGAGAATAAATTGCATTGGACCTGACAATTTCTTTACACGAATCTCAAGATGCCATTTTGGTTCAATTTTTTGACTGTTTTTTTCAAGGGATTTTTACCCGGCAGACCCTATAAACGTTGCCAATTACCTCCACGACCTTTGAAACATCCTAATTCCCCCCTCGACCTCGTAAACTTGCCAACTCTTACCCCATGAACCCTCCGGGTAATCTGTTTGAAGCTCGTGAGGGTTCTTGGGGTAATTTATAAGGTCGATGAGGTAATTACGTTGTGCAAAAGGTCGTAGAGGTAAATTAAAAAGTTTCTAGGGTCTGCCAGGTAAAAATCCCTTTTTTCAATTATGTTGTCTTCGGAGAAATATTTGATGACATCCCCGGAGCGGCACTTCACGAGAAAAAACACATTGGACAAGAAAGTTTTCTCCCCACGAATTTCGCAATGCCATTCCAATCCTCGTTTCGGTGTGATTTGCAACCTTAGGGGGGACAATTCAGAGAATTAACATGGCATCTTCAAATCCACTCCATGGAAGTTTTGCTCTTTTTCACATCATCCTCTTTTTCTCCTCCGTGGGAAGCTCGTCACCTCCATGCCAGATCTGAGTAAAATCCGATAACTAAACAAATCGCGGATCGCCGTCCAGGGCCGCTCGAATAAAATGAAACGCCTCTAACAGAAGAACTCAGCGCAAATATAACAGTGATCGATTACAAAAATGCATGTTTTCTCGGAAACCAGCTTCCATTCAATCCGCCTTCAAAACGCGGAAAAGATGTAATAGTTTATCGAATTTCGCCGATTGCGACCGCCTGAGAATATGGTTTACGTCGTTGTTAGAACAAACAGCAGCAATGGCGATCGCGTTGATGCAATTCCAGTTCCAGACATAACATAAACTCATGGGGAGATTAGGGTTAAGAAACGGACAGAAGGGGACATACCTCGCCAGACGAAGGGCCGTGAGAAGCAAAGACAAAAACTCCGTCGGGCGGGGCATCAGCAGCTATATTGGCAGGTGCTTCGTCCTCTGCGCAACACGTGGCAGTGGACCGGGGAAGTACGAAGTTCGTGGACGGTGGGCCTTGCTCCTGGGAAAGCCGCGGCGTTCTCGGTAACTCCCCACTTCGTGCTTATTACGTGATCAAGTCCCCCGTCCTTTCAACCGGAGTTTTGACTGTTCTTTTGTTGCCTTAGACAAAAAATTTTACTGCTGATAGACTTTATATACTTCTATTTTCACGTAAAAATCGCAATAAGAGGATCATGGACCCCATTTTGTTGTTAAGGTATCTACAAGAATAGTGATCAAGCTGTCATCACTACCTCTGAGAGGAGATTTATAACACGTTTCATCAATGTCATCACAAAACCTGTATGATTTCTGGCAAACTCGAGCCCAATGAAGTATCATAATTCGACAAGGTTCTTGATAACAAATTGTTGTCCAAGAAACTCCTTAACATCTTAATTGTCATGTAAGTCAGGGGTCATTCCAGAGGAGTTGTTCCAGCCTTACCATGATTGACATCTATACTTCATCTCAGTAGGAGTTTTGAAAGTTATTTTGTATTACCTTATTATTCCGTTTTGATTATGTAGTTTGCCCTAGAGTGTTTCTTAATTCTATATAAGAGAGCTATATGTTCCTTCTCCACTACTACAAAATAGGGTATGTGATCCTCTTTTGTTGATTGTTCTTTTATTGCCTACGACTAAAATTTTACCATTGATAGGCCTTTTGTATTTCATGCCAATGATAGGCTTTTTGTATATTCATGTTTTCTCGCAAAAATCACCATAAGAGGGTTTGTAGTTAAGGTAACTATGAGAGTAGTGGCAGATCTACAGTCTGCCATCCCCATCTCTGAAAGGATATCTTTAACACAATTCTTCAGTGCCATCACAAGACCTATATGCTTCCTAGCAAACTTAAGCCCGATGAAGTATCATAATTCGACAAGATTCCTGATAACAAACTGTTTCCAAGGAACTCTTTAACCTCTCGGGGGTCCTGTAAGTCATCCCCTATAACAAGGATGCCATCAACATAAACCAAAATGACAAGGATACGCCCTTTCTACAAACAGTTAGTGATCTGCAATCAATTTCAGGAAGCCATATTGCTCTATCAAGTCCGAAAGCATATGTGGTAGAGATATGTAGAATGATACTATATAGTAGATCTACGAAAAACTCGAACAACGAGCTCGAAGAGAAAACTCAAGCAAAACACAAAGCGGATGCGTAGTTCGAAAAATCAAATTAAATAAGAAACACGATGAAAAATCTCGAAAACATAACAAACCTCGCTAGGGTAGTTATGTAACTTCCCTAGAAAAATCGATTAAAAAAATGATGTCAAAAAGGTGTCCAAATGATCTACACGATACAAGGGTAGATCTGCAAAGAAAATATAAGGTTTGTAGTTTGGTCCCTAGGAGGGACTAAAAAGTAATGAAAATAAGTTTTGATTACATTTAGGTAGGGTTGGCTATTGAATCACGGATAGATGAGCCATGCTCGGGCTCATCTCGATAAGGGCTCGTGAGTTTGGCTCATTAGGCTATCGAGCCGAGCTCGAGTCAGATTTTTTGGCTCGATAGCTTAACGAGCTGAGCCCGCTGCTCAGCTCAATAACTCAATAACAGGCTCGATTTATTTTTATTTGTATTAGTTTTGCAACGTTGTGAATGGTGAACTATGTGTCTATGTGGTTTATGTAACGGTAATGTTGGGTTGACTATGTTGTAAACTTGAACTTCCTACAGTTTATCTATGTTATTCTAAGTTATAATTAGATAATTTTTTTTCTTTTTTTTATTAGAAAATAGAATATTACAATATATATTATAAATAAGCGTTTGCATACAACTCGGAAAGTGATCTATTGGTAAGAGAGGCAGTCTTCGGAGAAGAGGTTGTGTGTTCGAGCCCTGGCATCAACACTTTTCTACCAAAAAAATGCATATTTTCCTTTAACAAGCCTGACTAGGCTCGAGCCCAGACCATGCTCGATAAGGGGCTTGGCTCGAGCCTTATCGAGCCCGAGCTGTCTCGATAAGAGGCTCGAGCTCACCGAGCCCGAGATCAAGCCCAGCTGGGCTTATCGAGCATGAGCCAGGGCCTGGATCAGCTCGTTGGGCTCGACAGCCATGCGCGGTTGAATTTGGATCTTCGCAGGGGTTTTTGCGCAAATATTCCATCTTTTCGAGCTTCAACATATACAATTAGAAGGTGGGGCACGATCCATGTGGTCGAATCAGGTACATGTGGCAGTCACCTGTAGCACCTGAAGAAATTGGGGATGTTCTTTCCCAAAATGAAGAACACGACTAGACTTCGTTGAATTGCCATTGATCCTGCCGAATTGGAGTGAGGCAGCGCTAGAGAGGGATCACTTATCCCTCTCGAGCTCCCCTGCTGTGAGAAATGGGCTGAAGATACGCAAGAAGAGTGGAATTTGAACCCACGAATGTCTTAGCCGAACCTCTCCGCCATTAGCGAACCTGAAGCTTGGATTTTGTGGCGTTCGCAGCTCAGATGTGATGCTTCCCTTCGCCTCTTTTATTCGAACCTCCTGTAAATTAAAGAAGGACTCGATTCGAGGTGGAATTGACCAGAAATTAGGAGAAATATATCATGCGCACAAGTTTTTAGAATAGGTGAAGAAAACCTCAAAATTGGACTGGATTATTTCGATTGAATTCGATGAGGTTTTTGGTATAGAACTAATCTATGGGATAAAAGGTACAAAGAAGGCTAACTAACTATACTAAAAACGGGTTAAAATCGCATGAATTTCGATGGGGAAAATCACCTGGAAGAAGAAGGTGTATACCTTCCAGATTTTTGCTCAATAGGTCAGTAAAAATCAATGAAGATTTGATAATTATTTGATAAATAATGAAGAATGTGTAGAGTGTATAATTTATTTTTTTAATTTCCTTACCTTATCTCCCCCTACTTGTTTGTTTGTCAGCCAATCCATGCTGACTTGGTCTCAGGGATTAGGTTATATAAATATATCATTCAGTTGTATTTATATTATATAAGTCATATTGTAAATATATACATATTTACAATCTGCCTTCTTTTCTTTTCTTTGTTTTTGTTCTTTTATTTATTTACATATTTTTGATGCATAAAAGTGTATTTTTATTCATGAATGAGGTTTTGATAAAAGATGAGATTTAATGCATATTTACATGTATTTGTTAAGGGTTTTAAGACAAAATGTAGGCATAATGTTAATGAATCAAGAATTCATCAATATGCAAACATACTCTAGAACTCTACTTAAGGCCATCAATTTCCTTGTGAAGTCTACAAATTCTTCAACATCCCCCCTCAGCAGCGAACCCGGGTAATTATTGCATATTGGTGAGTCTGTGATTCACTACTCTATTAGCTAAAAGTAAATCAGTGCTCCCGGGTAATTAAATGTATTTAGGTATTTCTAATTCGTCATTAGCATTTCACGCATTCGTAAATAATTAACAGTCATTCTCATTCTCATATCGCATTCATATTTATTTGTATATATTCTCACAAGTTTGCCTATTTCTATTTAATTCATATTAATTCCAAATTGATAAAATCATATCATTTGTGCACATTAACACTCGCATCAAAAAATAAAAATTCTGGAAAAAATACTAACTTGTATGTATATGAAATAAAAATAAACCTAATTTGCAAATAAAAAGTTGCAAATGTGAATATCTCTCGCATACACTCTTCTATGAACACATACTCATGGTTGAATTAATGTACATTCAATTTCTATAAATATAAACTAAATTCAAATTAATCGAAGTTCATATGTGAAACATGGAGTTTAGTCCTCATTGTATATTGTAAATATTTATTGATGTTGACTTATCATTTTATGTACATAATTGATCCATTTCGATCTATTTCTTTCTCATTTCTCCTCTTTGTTTTGTTTTTTTGATAAATTCCATAAAAATCAAAATTCAAAAATATAAAAAACAAAGAAAATATAATAATCGAGATCAGAGTCCCTCTTTGACCGTTTGACTCACTTGTGGTCGTTCAAACTTGAGCCAATTGAATGGCCAAGACATCTTCTTCTTCCCTTCACAAACACTGCTACAGTCGTTGTCGACCCAATGGCCTTCGCTTTATATCTGCCACTAAACTTCATCTCCAGCCTTATCACCTTACCATCAATCCTCAACCTAATTCTAACCACCCCCAATTCTTCGACCAAACCCTAATGCCCTTTCCCAAAAATCCCACAATTTTGCCTAAATTGAGACAATTAGCTACTAATCAATTTGAGAGAGCAGGTCAAGCCTCCTCTGAGGTTATGGATAAAAGCTTAAGCGCGTCACGGAAGCGTAGAGATTGCATCATATGTGATCGGAAGCGACTAGTCATACTAATTGCTCGGGCAACGGAATTTAAAAATATTGAATGATTAAACCACATGATCCAAGAACACTTCTTGAATCGTTTCATCTAAACCACAAATGGGTATTAGGATTACCTCTTGAAGCGTGGTACCGATCGCATCTCTAAAGTAAGAGACTTCCTGTCTCAAGTCCGATCCAACGGAGGAGACACTTGCGAGCACGTTGATGAAACGTGTGCTCCTCGCAATCCATGTTGATAATCCAAGCGACGAATCTCCTGATCTCGTCTCACGAGATCCGACGTCTTCTTCATGAGCGAAATGCACTGAAGGAGACAGAGATCCATGAGTGGTTGAAGCAGCGGCACAACAACATGGTGATGACGGTGACCCTCTCTATGAATTAGGGTGGAGGACAACTTTAAGGAGGGAGAGAGGGGGCGTGTGTAGAGAATATGAGAGAGAGAGAGAAGTTATTCAATTGTTGTCAAAAAGAAGAGCTAGGGTTGCCTCTTCTTTTATAGTATTTAGGAAGTCCATGGATCACAATCCATGTGAAATACAAAATCAATTATTGAGATTGATTTGTGTTTCTATTCAACGGCCATGATTTTATTGTAAAAAATGCAACAATAATTAATTTTGATTGAAATTAAATATATTGAATAATCAACATAACTTAATTTAAACTAAACCAATAAGGATAGAAAGATTAGGAAGGAGGCCACCCACCTTCCTAAAATAGAGGGGACAATCACTCTTTGAATGAGTCAAAGGGTGGTCGTCCACCCTCCATTCATGGAAGGTGTTGGCCTTCTAATTATGTGAGATATAAATCTCACATAATCCTTCATATATTTACAAAAACTTTCCATTGTAAAATAACTAACTAAAAATAATTCCAAATTAATTTTGTGAATATTGCAATCATGTCATTGAATAATTGTGTATCATATTCAAACATCCAAATAAAATGTAAATTGTATTTTTTTATTAATTTTCAATATGAATCCAATTCACATCAACAATTAATTTGTAGATACTATTTACAATAATCTCTCTCTAATATATTATAAATCACAATTATAATATATACAAATAATATGAATATTGTTATCCACATTATTCATATACTTGATAATTGAATCATATTTAATTATCATGGATCTATATTCTCATGTGTCCAAATAACATGAATCACATTCACGTTATTCACATCTTGGATAATTAAATCATATTTAATTATCTTAGATAACTCTCCTTATATGGCTAAATAATATAAATCAAATTCATATTGTTCATGATAATTAAATCACATTTAACTATCAATTTTCCTCAATGCTTAAACACATTATCAACAATGAAATTATCCTTGAATTCTTTCAAGAATAATGTGCTTTCTCTGTGGATACTTGGAGATAAGGACAGGGTGATTGTATGTTCTACATATAGTGACTTGGATATTGAGATCATATCTCAATTCCAGATCTCGAAGACCTCCCATAGATGTTTGATTAAATCAAAGCTGCTGATCTAATCTTGTCATTGCATCTGAATCACATTCAGATCATTGTCCAATATTTGGACTAAGATTAGATTAGTTCTCTAATGAGAGGAGTCACTAAAATCCAGACATATTTCATCACTCCCACAAAATGGAATTATCATGGTTATACAATCATTTATGATCACATCACCCTCAGGTATTCCTAATACCTATACATCTTGTATACTAGAAGACCTAGAGTAAACCCGAAGTTTTAGATCTTATTAGATTATATCTTTCAGGATTTTATCATTAAGTTTCTCATTTGATCATTGGGAGTTGGTATCAATCATATACTTTCCAAAAGCATATACATACCTAGGTATTGATCATATACTTTCCAAAAGCATATATCAAACATGCAAATTCAATATAGCTTCCAAAACAAGACGACAGTGCATGGAATTTGATTCCCAATATCTCATGAGTGAGCTCATGTCTTTCGATTCAGTATTGAACCTGTAGATCCATTTGAGAGATCGTGATGCCCATATGCCCTTGTATGCATACCCGCGTGCTGGTGTATAGATCTTGATTAGGCCATCAACCTATCGGTCTGCCAAATGTACATACTTAGATATATAGCAATACATCTGTCTCTGGTCAGAGGATGCTAGCCTCTATCGTGACAGCATACGACATAGGTCTTGGTTATCTTGATCTCGTTAAGTCAACTCTTTGACCTAACTTATCTAACACCTCTGAAACTTTATTCCTATGCAGATGACATGCATCAAGAGGTCGGTTAGATATCAACCCATGAGAGAAAGGATTGTCATCTCCTACTCAGACTGGAGATCATCTCTTAATAATCATTCGATTGTGCTTGGTGAGTCCTCAATCTAAATCTTTAGATATTCATCCAAGCACCAGCCTCTATGATTCAACAATTGAATCAACGGTTGTATGATCATTAAGATGGCCATGGTACATAACCCTAATTGTATTAAGGGACCTATTATGTAAATTAATTATTCTTTATTTCAGATGAGGGATTCATTCGTGATGATATTTATTGCATAATGGCTCATCATGGGCTCGCATGTCCAACATCCTCCCCTCGCGTCAGTGATAATGCTGGTACACAGAGTCAGTAGGCGATGACACCTAAGACAAGATCCGAGGTAGTTGTGCTCTTGTGTCACAAGATTCAATCCAACCTCAACGAGCTTTAAAGATCCAAGCCTTAATGATCTTCTTGAAGCGACTATGTGAGCTCGCATAAAGCTTCATGAACTCTGATGGTGACTCCTTCCAAGCAGACTACTCTAGCCTCTTTCTTCCCCTTCCTTCTTTTCTTCTTCTTCTACTTTGTTTTTTCCATCAAAACTTTTGTACCATCATTTCTTTTGTCCTCTTCCTTATTTAAATCAAATAATTTCTTTTAGTTCTATCACACCCATAAATAATCACCTTACATGCCTCCCCCTGCGCTTCACCTTCTACCCCCTTCATCTCTTCCATCTTCTACCAAACATGCAACCAGAGCCCTACTACGTTCCCCCTCATCCACTTTCCAACGCGTAAACACCAAGTTGATGCTATAAGAACCTCGAGCATCGGATCCATCTTGCATGTTAAGGGGGATCCACATAACATCATAGGTTGAACTAGACCCTTTATCGAGCATCTTTCCAACCTACAAATACCATGGCACTAGATCCTCGTCCATAGCATCCTCGAAACCTAATAACAGGGGCAGTCTTCGAGTCAACTCCTTTGCTGGAGATGACAAAGAGGGAGGGGGACTAGTGTACAATGCTTGCCTGATAGAAAGTTCCGGTGATCTCGACCATACATGTGTCGACATCCTCGAACCGTTAGATTCACGTCAGAAGCCTATTAACACCTTCAATCGAAAGAAGTAATCCTACCCATGCAATCAATCAAGCCACACCTGTATGAGTCGAACGCTTAATGGCTTCCACCACTCCATTGGATCATATATCAACAAGCGCCTATAAGCAAAACACGTGGTTGTGTAACCATTGTTAGATCAAAAGCAGCAGGATCACTCACTACCATGGAGATCATCGAGCCCAATTCACGTGCACAGAGCATGTGACTTGGACTTCTTTTTGAAGAAGACTTTGTGTTTCCATCTATTCGTAAGACAATACCAATCCAGGGATATTTACATGATTCTCCAAGCAGTTTTAAATATTTACAAACCGACCCCTACATAAAAGATAGGTATTGAAGATTTCTTACATACATACCCCTGGATTCTTTTGATTACAACGTGCCATTATATGTCAAAAATACGTGATTTTTACTTCGCCCCCTCCCTTATACCTAAACCTTGCTCATCCTCGAGCAAATGAAGAGTGAATAAGTCAGATTAATCCATGACTGTGCACGTGAATGTTCAAAACTGGATTTGTTAAGAACATTCGATTTTAGTGATCTTAAAATTCTAAGCTGAACTAAACTTTGGTCAAAAGGATTCCAACTTCTCTAATTATAAGACTCTCTTTGTATACATATAGCATAAGGATACGACATTAGGTGTGAACTGCATTTGCAAGAGTTGAGTCGAAGCGCCACTCAACGTCCTAGTCCAGGAGCCTCTCCTCAAGAACCTAATCCTCAACACTAGAGAATAAATCATTTATTGCATCCAATCCACCATCTCTATAGTTGTCAGACTCAAAAGTGAAGATAGAAGGCCAATTGATGGAGGGCATACGTTGGTGTCTTTTCTTCTTTCCCTCTCATTTGAACAAGGATACTCTCGAGTGTCTTATTAAACTCAATACATGTGTCATTTTTTATGTTGATCAATGTATCCATCAAGAGGATGCTGAGTCGTCTACACTTGTTTTCCTGGGAATGCACCGTGATGTCTCTTTTGAGTATCTGATATACCTTCACACTCATATTTGCATCAGTTTACGATGCATAACCCTTTTTGGGTGCTATCCCGACTCTTAAAAGCCTAAAATGGTGATTCAAGTGGACACTTTGAAAGGTTGGGAGCTCTTGCCTTTGATAGAAGCTCTTTGTATTTGTCTTCCAAGTATAAGAGCTTATCTTTCTCTTTCTCTTTCTTTTATTTTTGGCTAGCTCCTCTACTTTTACCAAGTTGGCATACATTGATCAACATTTTTATGTTTCATCACACCCTGACACTTAAGGAAATATAAAGAGATAATACGAGAACTTGTTTCATACTGGCTAAGGTTACTAACACTCAAGTTTCATGAAGCCTTCATCAATTTTATTACATCCCCGAGCATCATTAAACTGGGTCCAAACTCAAATCTTTCATCCTAGTTCCTCAAGCGAAACATCAACTCATCTCATCATACATGCAATTGTGTATGTGAGATGTGGGTCATATTTTTTAAGGTAGAGATGAAGTGTGCAATATAGAATATATATATATATATCTTTTAAACTAAGTAAGTGTAAATGATTAAGTCTTAATTATTAAGGCCAGTGAACTCTGAATTTTAAGACCTCATAAACCAAGTGTTTTTTTACTCCTCAAGTCTTGAATGATAGTGACCATGTCAGGAAAGCATCCAACTTATAAGTTAGTATTTTTGTGAATTTTTATTTTTTTCAATTTTTTTGGATGAAGTTAGATTTATTTTCAAGATACATGTTAGTGTCATTTACACCCTTATTTTTAAAAGACTTTGAAAATATTTTACAAACCATGTCACATAACCAAATGATTTTCAAAACAAGTAAAATCCCTATTTTTCAAACCACTGCAAAACATTTTTCAAAGACATTGTCACACGATTTATAAAAGTGTTCAAGTCATTTGTAAACATTTTTACTCAAATCAGTTCAAAAGATACTTCACTTATAGCCCGAAAATTTTGAAAATTTTGAAAATACGAGCTTTGACTAAAGTATATATGAAATATATATGGCACATCCCCCTATACTTAGATTGCGCTATGTCATCGTATCGCTAAGTGATATGATGCCATAACTCATGCTAAATACAAAGGGCCATACATGAACTAACTTGGGTCCCCCCATACTTAGGTTAAAGATAACCTAAGTATAAGAAGAAAGCCAAAAAGAGGGGTTAATGAGTGAAGAAATAGAAATGGATGGGAACTCAGGTCCCCCTTGTACTTAGGATGAGAAGAGCCTAAGTAAAGAGAAGTATATTGGATATGAAGGAACCCAAGGTGAATAATCAGATTGGACTTGGTTCCCCCTATACTTAGGCTGAAGAGTATCCTAAGTAGTAGAATATGGAGCTAAGGATGGGGAACCGGGACACCATTTTAGGGTTAGACTGAATCTTAATGATGAATTAATAGACAAAGATCAAACATGGAGTGTTAAGGTTTTACGGGATTGGTTTTGATAAATCACAATCAAGGCTCAACAAAGCAAGCAAACACCAAAGTTTCACCAACTCACACATGATGACCAACAAATGTTGGTCATATTATCTTATTGGTTTTATTGGTAATAATTCAAGATATTAGTCCATTATGCAAGGGTTTAATATGGGTTTTGGGGACAATCCTAAGGATTCTTCCTCACATCTCAACATGCATAATACTCATGCATATAATGGGGGGTTTACTATCTGACGAATCAACCAAAATGGGTATATTAATCGTACTCTTTGTAGCACGACACTTAGCCAATTATACAAAATCGAATCAAATGTCTTTGTGAAGAGGACTCGATTTTTAATTTATATCCTGGAAAAGTCTGAGTTCGAACACATGGAGGCAAAGGAACAACTTTGGGTCAAATCAGAACAATTAGGTCCAGATTTCCAAAGTGGATTTTTTTGTATTTTTTTAATGCAAAATGAATGCGAATGCAAAATGCAATCGAATTAAGTTAATAAGAAAACACACAACTTCGATAAATTAATTTTAATGTGAAATTAATCCAATTCAAATAAATTATATTTTTCTAGAAACCTAATCAAGTGATGAATGCAAAACATATTTTTTTGAAATTTTAAGGGTTAAAATGCAACAATGAAAAATACACACTTTTTATGGGTTTTCACGCAATTTTTACTCAAACAGAATGCAAAAATTACAAAATTTTTTGTGGAACTTAAACATGATGAAATGAGGCTGCAGTATTTTTTTGGATTTTTTCGAACATATATAAGTTTTTATGAATTTTTTTAATGAAAACAGAGTGATTGTGGGTTTTTAATTCCTAATAAATCCATAATATTAATTTATCTAGAGAGCGAATTATCTCAAAAGGTATTTTAATTATCAATCCAGGAGAGTTGGAATTTTGTAAAAATAATGCGTGAGGATTTAATTAAAATCAATTACGAAAATTAATCATCAATTTATTTAGGGCACATGACAATTCCAATTTAAATGAAATTTGGAAAGTAATTAAAACACATTTCAAGCACCATTTCTGTTTTTGTGGAAATTTTAAAGCTTCTACAAATTAAATATGACTTTAAGACCTCACTATGGGTAAAATAAGCAATTTTTCGCTAATATAATTTAAATTAATTACAAAGCTCACAAAAATCTAAATAAATAACCAAATGATAGAGAAATAGTTGCTCAACAATATGTTATTTTTTAATTAAATAAGAAATACAAAATGGATATCCAAATTAACATGAAAACATAGAGTCCTGATTACAATATAGAAAATAAAACTAGGGACCATATGAATTCCCGACTTCCTCAGAACAACATAAAGCGGGGCCACCCACTTGGAGTCAGAAATAGGGTATATAAACCCTACCTTGCACCATTTCTTAATCTCATTCTTCACTAATTCCCGTAGATTATGGTTAAGTCTCCTCTAGAACTCACAGGAAGGCCTCACATTATCCTCAATAAAAATGTGGTGCAAGCAGAGAGCGGGGTTAATCCCCACTAGATCCGACACTGTCCATCCTATTGATTTGCGGTTCCTCTCTAAGACCTCTAACACCTAGACTCATGTTCTAAAGTCAAGTCTAAGCTAATGATAACATGATATCTCTCTGTGGGTCTCGCAAGAAAGGCGTATTTGAGTGTAGGAGGTAGTAATTTCAGTTCCATCAATATGGTATCATCAAGCAAATTTGACTGAACGTAATCTGAATCTGGTTCTGTGTTGCATGAAGGTGGGCTCAACTGTGTAGTACTCGCCACCAACTCAGAAGTATCGGGAGTCAGATCACCAAAGAAATACGGTAATTCCGCTAAAGCCACGTTCAACTCATCATCTATGTCCCATGAGTGTTCCGAAGGGGATGGAACCGACAGATCCAAATGAATCTATACGTCATCACGAAGATAGGTAGATGCATCTCTAACAAGATCAGACAACACCTGGCAAACTGCATCATGCACTATGTCCTTTCTAGGTGAAAGGGTCTTGCTCTATCCTGAAGGAACCTGTCTCCAAATCCCAACGGTGCTAATCATTCTGCAATCTGCCTCTGAAGACGAGCACTCTGTGCTACTCTCTGAATCGGGCCGCTGACACTTGGTTTGCTTCGTCTCAAGGTTCACTTCTCCGCCTAGAGAACGGAACTTCATCATTCACGTACCATAATCGAAAGATGTGTTGCGGTCCTAAGGAAGGACCGCTCGAGAATGATATGAGATTCTCTCCAATGATTGGGGTTCTCCATGTCCAAGACTGTGAAGTCAACATGATAGTTCTGCCTCTTAATCGAGATAACGACGTTCTTCGCTTCTCCCTTAGGTCTCTTCACTAAACAATCTACGAATTGGAGTAAAGCTCTAGATTTGTGAATTGGTCCCAACTCCAATGTCTAATAAAAGGCTAAGGGAAGTAAGTTGATAGAAGAACCATTATCCAAGAGTGTGTGTGCAAACGCGATGTCATTGATATGACTCTCCACGTAATGATCACCCATATCTCTCTTTTTCCTTGGTAATGTCTGATTCTTGAGACAATAGGTTGTGTCTACTGACAAGATGTGTGTCTTAACATTTTGGTTCTCTTTCTTCCTACTAGCCCTAGTAGGTGTGCATCTTACCTTAATGTATTTCTGGAATGCAGGATGGTTAGCGACATACTCATCAAATGGCACCTCTACAATGATATTTTCTTTACAAAATCGTGCCATATCAGGGTCATCTTTCTGATTTTTTTTGATGCGCTTTCCTGCCGTAAGAGCATGGGAGAAATGGATTGAAGCTAAGGAAACATTAGATGAAGAATATGAATCATGAACTGAAAGATTGTTCTTGGCATTAATGGAAACAGAGTTCTTCATATATTAATCTTTTTGATGGAACATGGGATCAAAACCAAAACTATCTACTATAGGTTGTGGAATAGAAGCTGAAGTGGTATCTGCCACAATCGGAGGTGCAACGTCCTCCATAGGCTCGGAAGTATATCCATGCTGTTGATGTTGCATACATGCTCTTCTTCTCTTCTTGGCTCTATGAGTATATGTCCTCAAATGGTGCTGATGGGGCTCCAAAATATGTTTCCTCTCCTCCTCGTCCTCAGAAGACTCCTCCGGTAGTGATCCAAAGATGCACCTCCTAGTGTCCCTCGCCCGATCAGGTATGGTCTTGGTCCTTCCCCTCCTGAGTGACATGTGATTAGCTTCATCACATGAAAGAATCTCATGTTTAGATCTAAGAGATGTTGAATAGTATACCTTACTAAAGTGCTGGTGAGAACTAGATTGGTTCAGGCTTTTGGGGTTAGCTTGAACTTGGGATGGGATTGAGGTAGAGAGTGCAGATTGCTCGTCTCGCCATCTGCACAGGCGATTGACATCCACCCGTAAGTCGTGAATCTCGTTCCTACAGGAACGGAGCTCGTCGAGTATCTTGTTGCTGTATGTCCATGGGACTGGACGGAGAACAAAGGGGATAAGACTAAGAAGAAGAACAAGAAGACTGGCCCTGCTGGCCAGGGTACTGCCTATGTTGCTGTTGGTGCTGGGGTATCTGCTGAAATTGTGGGCCCTATTGGCCCACCTGGTAATGGCCCTGCCATCCATATTGCTGGTATTGCTGTCGCTACTAATGGGTTGGTTCTCTGCTGTAAAGGAACTGGTTGGAATTCGATACTGTTTGGGATTGTACATCTCATCCATTGGTGGTCGACCCCAACATTGAGCTGTCCTAACTGAGCTCTGAGTAATGCATGTTGCTACTAAGATATAGCTAATCTGGCCAATACCATTCTCATCGGGTCCTCGGGGTGATCTTCTTCTTTTTCTTTCTTTTTAAGAGGCATTTTACTTGAATTTTCTTGGAGACCTGATTCCTCAATGTGGTCCTTGTTAAAAGAGGATTCATTTGATGTGTTTAAAGAACTCCAATTCATTTAATGGCATTTAAAGAATCAAGCTATTGACACCAAGCATCTCTAAATAAACCCTACTATTTAAAGTGTCAAATTAAAAATTAAATAACACCATTAGTTAGATAATGAAAGAATCATCAAGATGAAAAAGGAGTCCATATGCTCAAGATATAAGTATTTTAGTCCATGGACATATCTGAAAGAAAAATATGATAAAATATATACAAAACATCACAAAAAGGTCCGTAGAAGAGGCATAAATGCAAATTTGATAAACCTGCGACCCTCCCTGTAAATGTAGAAGTATAGTAGGGCAAATTTTGTAATTTTAAAAAGTTAGCAGAACCCTCGCACAAATTATCTAGAAGCATCATGTAAGGCTTGCGTGCTTGGGACCTATATGTGAATCTAGAGAAGTGAGGGGCTTCGACTACAAATTTCCCAGCCCGTACATGCCATGTATGTGTGCACAAGCTGGAAGTAAGGCATGGGCCATGGCAGGAGGCTCAGACCACATGGGTAGCCCCGAGTGGCTTTGGACTATGAGCTTGTTGGTTCCGGAGTAGCAATTTGGAGTAAATCTGAGCCATTCGATCATCTTGATCGGATGGTACATGCAGCGTGACTTGACCTCCTCCTCCTCTACCTTTGCAAGGCGGCCATGGTCATGCTCCGATGAGGTATCTTGGGCCACTCTATTGCCCTCTGAGCGCTATGAGGATCTAGCAACCACCCATGACTGGTGGTGAAAGTTGGGGAGTCAGTGGTGAGGTTGGGGAGTCATCATGGACTGAAGGGGGTGCTAGGAGGGAGGAATGATGCTCCCTCGTTGGAGCATATGCTCTAGAATGGCGACTTGTTCTAGGCTCTGATGAATAAAGGATTTGACCTGCAAAACATTAGGAAAGCATTGTTGGAGATGCGAGCCCACGGCAAGCCATTATGCAATAAATGTTATTGTGAATATCATTCCCTGATCTAAAATGAAGAATAACCAATTGCATAATAGGTCCCTTAGTACAATTAGGATTATGTACCATGGCCATCTTGATGATCATACATCAGTGATTCAGTTATTGAATCATAGAGGCTGGTGCTTGGATGAATATCTAAGGAGTTAGATAGAGGACTCATCAAGCACCATCAAATGATTATTAAGTAATGATCTCCAGCCTGAGTAAGAGATGGCAATCCTTTCTCATATGGCTGATATCTGATCGATCTCTTGATGCAGGTCCTCTGCATGGGAATAGTGATTCAGAGGTGTCGGAGTAGTTGAGTCAATGAGTTGACTTAACGAGATCGAGATAACCAAAGACCTATGTTGAATACTGTCACAGCATAGGCATGCATCCTCTGACCAGAGACAGATGTGTTACTATATGTTTGAATATGTACATTTGGCAGACCAATAGGTTGATGACCTAACCAAGGTCTATACACCGGTGAGCTGGTGTGCATGTAAGGACATATGGGTAGTACAATCTCTTAAAGGGATCATACATGTTCGCATGTGAACCGGGAGACATGAGCTCACTCATGAGGTATTGGGACTGATCAAATTACATGCATAGTCGTCATGCTTTAGAAGCATGATATGAATTTGAAGGTAAGATATTATGCTTTGTGAAAGCATATGATATATACCAAATCCAAAGACCAAGATTGAGAAACTTAGTGATCGAACCCTGAGGATGACAGTGTAAAAATGATCTATATCTTCAGGACGATCACAGGTCTTCCAGTATGCATGATGTACAGGTGTTGGGAATACTTGAGGGTGATGTGATCTATGAACGATTGTATAACCATGACGCTTCCATTCTGAGGGAGTGATGAAACAGGTTTGGATTTTAGTGACTCCTCTCAATAGAGAAGTGACCTAATCTTAGTCCATGTACTGGACATTGATCTGAATAATATTCAGACACAATGAGAAGATTAGATTTACGGTCTTGATTTAATCAAGCATCTATGGGAGGTCCCTGAGATCTGGATTTGAGATGTGATCTCAATATCCAAGTCATTATACGTGGAACAATACAATCGCCATGTCCTTATCTCCAAGTATGTGAGGAGAAATCGCATTATTCTTGAAAGGGTTCAAGAATAATTCCATAAGATCTAAGCATTAAGAAATTGATAATTACATGTGATTTTATTATCTCGATGTATATGGAAATTATCCAATATAATTAAATGTGATTTAATTATTGTAGATAAGAATAATGTGGATAGCAATATCCAATTATCCATAATATATTATAAAATGATTTATAATGTATTAGAGAGAGCTAATTATAATTTATATTTGTTAATTAATTATTGATGTGTATTAGATACACATTGTGTAATTAATTGAAAATGTAAACTATATTTTGTTTTGGGTTGTGAATGTGATTAAAAAATATTCAATGGTAAGATTGCAATATTCTCAAAATTAGTTGTGAATTATTTTTGAAGAATAAATCACAACAAAAGTTGTTAGAGATTATGGGAGAAATCTATGGAGATATGAAAACTCATGATATTGAATGAGATTGCCTCCACCATGAGGACATGGTGGACGGCTACCAATTCCCACAAGGAATGTGGTAGTCATCCCCCCTTTCCTTAATGGGGAGTAATCTCCATGCTAATCTCTCCTTAATTGCTTGATCTAATTTAGGATTGAATTATATTTGACATGTCAAATATATTTGATTTAAATTAGATTATTAGTTGTTGGCTTTTACCAACAACAATCTTGACCATTGGATTAAACATAAATCAATCTCATCCATTGATTTTATATGTCCCATGGATTGAGATCCATGGATCCCAAAACCCTATAAATAGAGAGGCATACCATGCTCTCTAATGACATGCTTTTGAAGCACATCTCTCTCTCATTCTACACGTCAACCCTCTCCCTCTCTCCTTGTTGGCCGGCCACCAAACCCTAGAGGAGAAAGCCGTCGTCTCCCTCGCCACCGCGCTGCTGCTTCGATGCTCTTCGGTTCTCTGTCTTATTGGAGTGCTACGCTCGCAAAGAAGGCGTTCGATCTCGTACGACGAGATCAGGACTTTACCGTGCTTGGATCTACTCGTTGGATTGCGAGGATCATACGACTCATCCCCGTGCTCACAATCTTCTTCTCCGACGATCGAACTTGAGACAGGAGGTCTCTTTTCGTAGAGACTCGATCAACCACGCTTCAAGAGGTATTCCTTTATACTTGTCGTGGTTCTAGATGAAACGATCCGAGAATCATTCTTGGATCATATGGTTTCATCGCATGAAAAACTTTTAAACTCCGATGCATAGAACAACTAGTTCGACTAGTCGTTCTTCATCGTATTCGATACGATGCTCATGCTTCCGTGATGCACTTGAGGATTATACCATATCCTTCAAGCATAGCCGAAGCGTGCGGGTAATGTGTGTGCATAAGGTTAGTCAAATGCGGGCTTGTAGAGGACGGAGAAGGTAGAGGCCCGATGGGTCCTCTGCTGTGAGGAAGGAGGAAAGGGGGCGGCACAGAGGAGGTCCTGGAAGGGGGGGGGAATGGAATAGCTGGCGAAGATGGGGAGGTCTGGTAAAGGTGGCGTTGTAGTAAATTGAAGATGAATATGTGTGTATCTAATTAAAATGGAGAAAACACGAAAAAGGGATAGGGAGGCTTACCCGGAGAATTGACGAAATTGCCAAAGATGGAACGAGGCTTGGGCTCGAGGCTCGTACATCCTCTGGTCGTTGCTTGACCTCCACAACCATCGATGTAAACTTGAACAGTTGTGCATGCAGCCATGGCATGGCCTTAAGGCCATGGGTCTCATCGGAGGTGAACCTCCATTATTGCACCGCAATTCATCCTCCCACATGTCACCGACAGAAAAAAAGACTAGGTGGAACTTCTCATGAAGGGTGGACAAGAGGGAATGGAGCCGATGAGAGCGGTTTTGAAGATAAGAGCAGAGGTTCCCCAAGTGGTGATCGATGAGGTTTCAATCATCTCCCTATCATGTGACGTGGGATGGAATGGAAGGTTAGGCATGGAAGAGGATCGTGTGGTCAACGCCGGGGAGTGATCGGTTAACGGAGAAGTGGTTTGAGGTGGTTGGAAGAACATGGAGAACATGGGTAGTTGGTGCGTGGAACGTCGCTCAAGGGTGTGGTTGGGAGGAGGAAGATGATTGTGGGATCGTTGGATCTCACAATCTAGCGGTTGAGAAGATGGCGCGGTTGGGCAGTGGTAATGGATCTTATTGGATCAGATCGAAGGACTATGAGAGGCGCTGATCAAGGGCGGAGATCAGATCCATCAAATTGATATGACGAATGGGAAGTGGAGCAGGAGGAGACAAAGGGCCATGCCACGTGAATGGAGTTGGTGGTGCCACATGGCCTAATCGGAATTGAAAGAAAATAGACAATATTAGTAAAACAAAAATAAAACAATTAGAAGATTTAAATAAAAAAGTGTTGAACATGAAACTTGTAGAACTTTTTGAGATCTACACGTTTCATATTGAACACAAAGTCAAAATAGGTCATTTATACATAGATATAATTTTTGCAAGCATTTTTAAGAAAAATAAAAATCCTCATTTTAATTTCTTATAATATTTTTTGTATTTTTAATTTGTAATTAATGTCAAAATAAATATTTACAATATTATCTTATTTTATTAGATTTTGGATATTTAAGAAAAATACATAAATAAAGGCATATTAGTTTGGTTATTTACATACATGAAGATAATTGTTAAAGTTAGTTAATTAGCTTTGAATCTTATTGAATAGTTTGAGATAGAGGGGTAATAAATGAACAATATGATGATAAAGCATGGATTTATCATTCGGGTTGCTTATTTAATTCTTTTTGATTGATCATATTGTTGAAAGAGGCACCCTCCGCCACTTTTAATTAAAAGAAATAGCGTTAATTGTAGTTGATTATGGTAAGAAAGTTGATCAAAAAATGACCACACCAAAAATAATGTGAAAATTAATTTTTAATGTAGCCAATTATTTATTTTACTTAGGCATGTCCTAAGGTTGAACTCATGGAGGTAATACGAGTATTTAGAATTAATTTTCAAACAATCTAAGGTTTAGGTTATCAAAGATGAATTTTCATGGTTCTTTTTAAAATTTTATAAATTTTTATGGGCTTTAAAATGAAAGAGGTGCATTTTATTAAATAAAATATGGCGCTGCATGAGATTTTATAATTTTTTATGCAAAAACAATGCTATGGGAGGTGAGAGAATAAACAATGCAATTTTAAGATTTTTTTAAATGATGAAATGATTAATGGAAGAACAAATCGACCGAACAATTTAATCAGTGAGCCCCCCCTTAAATAATTTCAGATAATTGTATGTTCTATATGATAAATAATGAAAAGAGTTTCAAAACAATGTAAAGAATGTCAAAATCAGACTACAAATATGCAAGATATCAATGAATGAAGTCCAAGGACCTAAACACAATGAAAATAAATAAAAAAAGTTCTCAAAATCGACCTTCATCGGGGCTTGGTTGTAGTTTTTCAAAGTTCAGCTATCCTCCATTCTAATTTACCTCATACATGGGTTTCTTTGTTATTTCCAAGAGAAAAAGGGTGTGGACGCAAATTCTCCACGTGCCTAATGTAATTCACGTGAGGCATTGGTGGGTTGGTGAGAGGTCTGGACCGAGTCTCCATGTGTCTGGCGAACGTGGCTCCGAACTTGATTCGGACGAACGACTCAGTTGGAGGTTAGTGGTGACGGTGTACCATTGGATTAGACATGATCCAATGGCAGACCGCTCAACGTGCTTCGATAGTGGGAATGGAGAGATACCTGGATCCAAAGGCAATTGTAGCTCCTGCTGGGCTCAACCATCCCTCTTTCATTGAGGTTCCTACTTCTCTTGCTATTAAAGATGCTCATGTGGCTGACATACATCCAAGGGTCGTCGTTGGCGCTCTATCGACCGATGAACATGGGCCTCTTTCTTATTCACCTTTTCCACTGAAGGTCTCAATGATTTCTTCTGTCCAAGTCATCGTGATACCTGCAAACAAAGAGGATGCTCGAGGTTTGGTTCCTTGGCATGGGTATGATGTCTGTAGGAGAAAGGTGGGAGGAGCTCCATCAATGTTGGTGGAATTGGAGCCTGGTCGATGAAGGTTTGCAGAAGAAGAAGAAGGGAAGCGAGGTCTTAAAAGGCAGGGTGTTCGTTGGTGATCAGAGGAAAGTTTGTGATGTAGATGGATGATTCACGAAGAAGAGCAGATAAAACTAGGAACAAAGAAGAAAGAAATAATAAACGGGGAAAAAGGAGAAGGGATAAATGAGGATACCTGGAGGTGATGTTCACATTTAGAAAGGAGCAGTAGAGGCTAACTCCGATGCTTGCCTCGAACCATGGGTGACACAATGTGATGCTTGAATACTCGTCCAATGACAAAGCAACACATGAGGCCAAGCCTCACGGATCATGCCTTGTAGAGGTGGTCTTTGCCAAAGAGCCTTGACTCCTGTCACCATCCAAGGCCTCGACTCCTCCCTCTCTCTTTCTAGTGGGGACAATGACATATGAAGATACAATTTAAATTAGGAGAAAAGAGAGAGGGGCGTAGGAGGATAAGGGGATTTGACTGGTTCAGGTGAGGCGATTGTGTGGTTTCTTGGAGATAGAGAGGATAGAGAGAGGGTGGTGCTAGTTGGGTTCATTGCTGGGTGAGGATAAGGAGGGTAGAAGCGTATGTAAATGGGCTCCTAGGGTTGTCTACTGTTAGGTGGTTCTATGATGAGGGAGTAGAGATCGAATCGGGGTTTTGGTCATTTGAGAAGATAAGTTGAGGAGAAGTCACGGGGATTGGGTTTCTGCAAGTTGGAGGAAATAGAGGGATTAGGTTGTTTCGATCGAAGGAAGAGAATAGAGATTGGGAGAGAGAGAGAGTCAGTGAGGATAATGGGTGTTGAGATATGGCCAGAGATAGAGGAGAAGAGGCAATACTGTAGGCGGCGATCACGAGGAAAGGGAGAGTCAACTAGAGGTTTAAGGAAACACAATAGCCATTGGATCTTACCTTGTTGATCCAACAACCCAAGAGGTTGACACATGATGCATGCGTGTGGAAGCTAAAAAGAGGGAAATGATCCAACAACCCAGATCAAGGATGCTACGAGACAAAGTGGTTTGACCTAGGAAAGGGGTTTGACCAAGGGGTAGGGTGTCTTCAGTGAGGTGTTGAGACATGATTTTTGGCTTTGACCAGATGTATGAAATGCAAAGATAAATGGAAACAAAAATAGGAAATGACCTCCAATGTAAAAATGCCCAAAATAAAAAATGTAGCCCTAAATACACTCTACAATGTTCATGAAGGACTCAAATGCAAATGGACTCAACTATGCAAGATATGAATTTTTTTGGTAATATTTTATGCATAAAAAATAAAAAATAGTTTTCTTTTCTCTTTTCTTTTTATTTTCCATATATGAATAATGCATGCAATAATTCATTATAATGTAAAGTAATGCAATGGACACAGATACAATTTTTTGTATTTTTACGAGTTAAGGAAATGTCATAATAAATCGATGATGTGAGCTACATACATGTGAATAGGTCAAGGTGCTCGAGTTGGTCTTTTTATTTGCTTTTCTGAGTTTTTTAGATTTTATGAGTTAAGAAAATGTCAGTATAATTGATCGATGTGAATTATTTTCAAATGAGTATGTCAATGTGCTCAAGTCAAATATCTTTTTTACAACTTTTATGATATTCTTATATTTTATTTTTTAATTAGTTTAAAATGGTATGAAATAAAGAAGTGAAAAAGAAATAAATAAAAAAGGGTTAAATATGGACATGAAATAAAAAGTTAAAGATCAATAAGTACGTACAATTTATAGTTAGGTCCCAAAACCCAAGTTTCACAAATGAACTTTGATTCTATTGAATTTGGTCTTGATTAATAGATAATTGAATGTACAATTATTCAAAAGTTAGTAGAGTGAAATTGGGCATCATATGTGAGAGATATCAACGTTTACATCTTTGTCCTGTAATTAGGGTTTAGGTTTATTTAAAATTTGCAGAGTTAGTCTTTTTTGGTATTTTTTATTGATTAATGTTAGTAATGCGTAGATAATGGAATTAATTTTAGGTTAATTAAAGTTAGGATGGATTAATAAAAATAGGTGAAGTTAGGTGAATATTTAAAATAAATATGACTGTGAAATAGAATGCTAATTTATGCAATGATTTACAAGTGCATGAATTTAATTATGATATATGAATACATGAATGCATCTAATTAATCAAGAGGAGATACTACTTTCAGATAATTAGTGTGATGAATCACAAATTCATCAACCCTATATACTTAAACCTTGCTCGTCCCCGAGCAACTTAAGAATGAAGAGGTGAAATGAGATTGGGTTCCATACCAAGATCATGAACAAAAGGTGAAAACAGAGCTCGAACTGTCCTTTGGATTGATAGTTTGGCAGAACTCCCATGAAAATTAGGACTTTAAAATTAATAGTCTCCAAGTTCTACAAGTTATTGTACATGTTTGGCTCAGAAGTCATCTTAGATCCACCCCTCCTTAAGCATACTCCATAGATATTGAACCAACTATCCCTTGTATGTGAAGGGTGCTAGCTCTTCCCATTCGAAATGCTGAACTACCGTGTAGACGTCTCCTCTGGTAACTCGTCCTTGGGGAGTCACATATTTCCTTCTCTGTTCAAGTGTTGCTAGTACTATCATAAAGGAATGGAGGGAAGGAATTGGAGCTTAGCCAGTGTAACTAAGTCTTCGCTATGCAAACATTGGACCATTATAGTCAAGAAGTTGGAATTTGAAATGTTTGCTCTACATTTAATTTTGGGCTTTTGTATTTCTTTGAGTTGTGCCCACTTATTCGGGGTACTTTTTTGGTACAAAAATAAACAATCATGTGAGGTGATTGATAACCAAAATTTGCCAGCAGTTAAAAGTATGTCTGTTATAGAAAACTGCTTGAAATAAGATTAAGTTGAACAAACCAAAATAACAAACCCTAGTATGAAAGGAAAATTACTGTTTGTTTCATTATTTATTTATCTAGGTAGGTGTTCCTGGGTCAAACACAAGGAGGAAAAAAATCACGCTTAATTTTTTTCGAAGAAAATAATTTTGCGAATTTTTATATTTCTTCTCTTCTTCAGTGATAAAACTCCTTTTGGAATTCTAGTTTTTATTCTTTTTATTTGTTTTTTTTATTTTTTTAATTTTCAAAAGGGATATTTTTCAATCAATTTATCTACAATATAATATGTAAAATATAGAGTATATAGGTGATACTATATAATAGAGAAATTGCTCGAGCAATGAGCTCGAGAAAGATCAAAAAAAGAACTCAAGACGACTCGAAAGTCGAAGATCGAAATCCAAAGAAATATAATGTAAATCTTCGAAAATCGAATCAAAATAAAATGTAAAAAAACTACAATGATATAATAGTGTCCACGAGTCCACATAATGTCCAAAATAGTCCAAGAAGTAATGTAACAGTATATAGAAGAAAGTATAATAAAAAAGAAATGCAATTCTTTCAATTAGGTCCCTGGTTAGGGACCTAATTGAAAGAAAAGGAACTGAAACATTTACACTTAGGTCCCTAGTCAAGGGCCTAAATGTAAATATTTTCTCTCCTGGAGGTGTCAAGTAAATATCTGGAGCTTCAGGGTTTATTATGTAATATTTCCATTGGTTGGCAAGATGAAAGCGGGCGATCATGGCCGTCAAGATGTTCTACATGGCAGCAAGCTGCGTGTCGTTTGTTCTAAGTGTTCTTCCCCATATTGATGAGCGACGACGACACTGGAGATTGGGCCGAGCTCCTCCGTGGCCAGCTGGTCAGAGGTGGGGCCAGAGAGGGTTCTCCTCACACTCTCGAGCTCTCCCACTACGAGAGGATGTAAGGAAAGCTATGGAAGATCAATTGCATGGCATGGAGAATTGACTGCTAGGGATTGGTTGTGAAAAAGGACTGCATCTCGACTGCTCTCTGAAATTTCTCCAGATGATGAAGTCGTTCTCTAGAAGGTACGTTTTAACCTGCAAAGGAATTTGCAGAGCTCGATTCTCTATGAGTCGGCCAATTTGTTAGGTGTATGCATGTGTAAATAAAGTTCCAAGACAAGGATGATATTCATATGAATTTGGTTGTGAATCGAACCGAAATTGAATATGAAATTGGGTGAGAATCAAAGTATGATAATTAGGAGATACTAAGAACATGATTAATCTGACTAATTGGGTGACGAAATTGAGGAATTGAAGATTGATGAAGAAGGTACCTATGATTGGATGTTGTATGGACCTCCTATTATCACTAAATGGGGCAGCTTTCCCAGAGCTCTATGCAACGACGCGACCACGATACAAGACTGCAGAGGCCTTGGAACTATCCTCCGGACCACCCTCCTCCATGCGGGTCAACGACGAGGCTCTGTCACAATCGGATGTGGCCTAGGAACGATGGAGAAAGTGGCGGTCGGCTACTGGATCTGGTGAGTTCGGGAGAGTTAGGATAAGTTAGTTGTAATGGTGGAGGTTTAGGTCATTAAATAAGGAGATCAATGGAAGTTAGGTAAAGATCGAATGGTGGGCGTGTAAGAGGGATGTTAATCGAGAAGATGGAGGGTTAGGGTCAAATATTGGGTGAAAGGCACAACAAGAAGAATGAGGTGAAATAGGTCTGGTGGTAACAATCTCTTCTTGAAGAAGAATTCAGGTTTTGACACGTGTCAGCACTTGGTAGGCTGAAATTTAAATAGCATATAAAATAATTAATAAATATCAAATAATGTTAGTTTAAAATATATAAAAACAAAATGTGTGTATAATTAAATTAACTAATTTATGGTATAATTTATTCTTATAAATAATAAATATTTAGTGGAATATAAATATAAGATCAATAAATAGGTATAAAGAATACTCGATAAATAGGGTTTTGATTTTTAATTTAATAATTTAACAAATAACACATTATTTTATATTTTTAATTAATAGAATAATAAATAAGAGATGTGTGAATTTTTATAAATTTTAACAATTTAATTTATATCTCTAAATAAATACAGGTATATGTAATATAGTTCAAATTTATCAATAAATTAGGGTTTTTGATTTATTTAAAATATTTAATAATGGTGAAAAATCATGAAATAATTTATAGGTAATCCACAAGATAAAAAAATAATTAAAAATTATAAAATCATTAAAAATATAAATAATATGTTCTGAATAAAATAAATAGCCCAGAAACGCAGTTGTCGTTAGGTCTAAAATCGACTTTTTGCAAACGAACTCTTATTTTTTTTTGAAATTACTTCATTAATTAGAGAATATTTTTTTATGAACTTTAAAAGTGAGTAGAGTGAAATTGGAGTTTGTATGAGGAAGTTATGATGTTCAAAATTTTCAAAATTAATAATTTGAGTATTAGATTTCTTGGCATATATATTGAATGGGTTTTTTAGGATTTTTATATATTTATATACATTTTTAGAAATAAATAGAAGGAGAGTTTGGTGAAAATTATATACAAATGAATTAATAAAAAATCGGTGAAGTTTTGATAAATAATGAATAATGTGTGAAATGTATAATTAATTGTTTTTGTGGTTTTCTTCATTATCTCCCCCTACTTATTTATTTCTCTACCAATCGGTGCTTACTTGGTCTCGGAGGTAAGGTTATATAAATATATCCTTCAACTATATTTATATTTTATTTAGTCACACTGTACATATATACATATTTATAGTCTGCCTCTTTTTATTTTCTTTCTTTTTATTCTTTTATTTATTTTTATGTTTTAATGCATAAAAGTGCATTTTTATTCATGAATGATATTTTACAAGATGTGGAAATTAATGGATATTTACATGCATTTTTAAGGATTTTATGACAAAATACGATAGAAGTATTAATGAATCATGGATTCATCAACCCCCTATACTTAAACTTTGTTAGTCCCTTAGCAAACACTTATTTGGAAAATATGGGAGAAAGAAAGAAAGAAAATTAGAATGAATTTGTTTTCCTAAACCAATTATTGAGAACAGACAGACGACGGAGCTTGGTCGGGCCTAAAACAAGCATTTTGTCGGAGCCTTAACTAGGATTAGGATTTTAATCTCAACTGTCCTCAAGTTTCACAAATCCTGATTTAGGTTCACCTCAACAGTCAGCTCAGATCCACTTATACATATCACAAACTCTATCAACCTTGAATTCAATTTAGTGTGTGTGAATTGTGTTAGCTTTTCCTGCTCAAATAAGCGAAGAAACCACCCATCCCAATGATACACACCCATTGGTTCCTCATCCAGTTACTCTTTCCTCGAGGAGGGGGGTATTTCCTTCTAAGGTCAGGTCATGCTGTTTCCACAACCAAATAGAGAGAGTGTAGAAGAATGAGAAAAGAACTGGAGTGTGACTAGTGTTGTCACTTCTCCTTGTGAAGCTCAACCGGTTTAGCTAGGTCTCCACTAAGATGAGCATGATTTTTGGAAGCTTGGACCATTGTGGTCATATCTGGTATTTTGTGGTTTGCTTCTTTTTGGTAGATTTTGTAATGTTTCTTGCACTGCGTCAATCTTTTTGTGCCTTGACAAACATCTTTTCGTTCTGTCCTTTTTTGAGGTCTTGAAAAAATTGTGCCACCAGATCCTTCCCTCATCCAAAGCTTTATTTCAACCCTAGAACCCTCATCTTTAGATGTTTGCGTCACTAGACAAGGATGAAAATGCACCACTAAAATGAACTGCCCTTCGCAACCCCATGCAAGTCGAGTTCAGTGCAAAGTGCATATGTCCAAAATTGGTTCACTTATGAAGAGTTAAACAGATGACACCAAGTGTTCTACTTAGATAAGTTTAAGTTGACTTCCCAAACATGGTCTCATGGAACTCAAAGAATTAAGCCAAAGACCTGAAGAGTCTAAATCCCAATTCCTAACTAGGCTCCTTACAATGAAGGTCAAAGGCCATAATCAAGCTCCATCCTTTAAACTATTCCCAATCTTTAGTTCGAGAAATCAATTTTATTCTAAAAAATGCTAATGCAACCCTATTTTTGTGAAGTAATTTTTATGAGTTCTACTCATTTTTATGGATTTTAAAGATTTTTGCATTTTTTATGAATTTTAAGACTTTATATTTTTTTATGGATTTTTCAATTTTTATAAACAAGCATATGTACAAGAAGTTTACAAGATAAACTGCCAATATTTTATTTGAATTAAATAAATAATATATTTTACAAGTTTTATATACAAAGAATTTTAAATATTAAGTTATTTATGCACATATTTTAATAAATAAGATTTTAAATAAACATTATACATATTAAATATATATTTTAAATACATATTTTAAATTAAAAATTTTAAATAAAAATTTTATAAATTATTTACTTATTTACAAGGATTTTATAAATAATAAATACACAGATTTTAAATAAAATTAACCCTTACCCACATTTTATGGAATTTATAGATATAGAAATACATAAAAGTACGAGTTATGTACGAAAAAATACATAGAATATATACGCTCCCTTATACTTTGTTTGTGTTATGTCCTCATAGCATGAAAAGAGACAAAGGATGACATAACTCATGCTAAGTAAAAGTGGGTGAAAAAGATGAAAAGAAGAAGTTAGTCGACCCCAATATACTTATGATTTGGTCATCGTATGTATAGTGGAAGACAAAAATGAGGTGAATGAGAAAAAGGAATAAACAAATGAAGGAATGAAAGAAAAAGAAGAAAACAAAATCAACGAAATCACTCGGACCCCTTATACTTAGGATCAATCATCCTTAGTATAGAAAAGAATGTGGCCCAAATTAGGTACCAATGATTAGTGTAAAGGAAAACAAGAGAAAAGTAAAAAGAACAAGATCAAAAATGCAAATCAACGAGAAATCAGTCCCCCCTATATTTTGGATCCGATATCCTAAGTATATAAAGACGAGCAAAAGAATGGGGATGATTGAGGACAACGAAGAATCTACAAGTGGTGTACTCCAAAAACTGCATGGCTCACATGTCTTTTGTACAAGACAAAATGAAGTAGAAGAGTAGTCACGTGTCATGTGCAAAGTAGATCACCTCAACTCGGGCTAGATGATTAGTTGTCTCCATGAAGTGCTTCAGCATCTGCTCGTTCCACCACGAATGGTTTTGCACCGGGTGACACATCTAACATAGCTATACTTTTATTGTCGTGCACCATTATGACTATGTACGATCCTTTCCATTTGCTTTTTAACTTGCCAGGAAAAATTCTCAATCGTGCATTGAACAACCAAACTTTCTGACTAGGGACAAAGATATTGTGATAAATATGTCCATCGTGCCATTTCTTCACTTTGTCCTTATAAATGAGGGTGTTCTCGGCCTAATTTTGAATCTCTACTAGCTTATTCAGATCCATCTTCCTCTTGGTTCCTGCTCTCCGCATATTAAGTGAAATCTCTCTAATGGCCCCTTCAAGATTTGTGTATGATCTCTACGAGCAAATGGCATGGCTCCCCACAAACAGGCTGAAAGGAGAAGTACCAAAGGGAGTTTCGTATGTTGTACGTATGCCCAAAGAACTTGGTCTAGAAGATGGGATCAGTTCTTCATATCTAGTCGTACTAATTTATGAAGAATTGATTTCACCTCCCTATTTGAGACTTCAACCATGCCATTCATCTGTGGGTGGTAAGGAGAAGCTATTCCGTGATCAATGCCATAACTCTTCACTAGCTTTTTCACCTCCTTGTTAGTAAAGTGGCTACCCCCATCAGAAATAAGAATGCGCAGAATACTGAAATGTGAACAATATGTTCTTTCAGGAACCTGCACACTGTCTTGCTATCAACAGTTCATGCAGGTATAACCTCCACACATCTACTAACATAATCTACAACAAGAAGAATGTACTTAAAGCCGCTACTCAAAGGAAACAGTCCCATAAAATCTCTGTCTTATGCGTCAAAGATCTCACAAATGATAACTGGTCACATTGTCATTGCATCTCTAGCACCGACTGTCCCTACTGCTCTCTGACAATCCGGGCAACTCTTCATGAATGTGCATGCATATTTAATAGGAGTCGGCCACCAAAATCTACTCTGGAGTACCTTCTATGTTGTCCTCTTCCCTGAATGTTGTCCCCCTACGTCTAAAGAATGGCACATAGTGAGGACACTATTATATTCCTCCCGAGGAATACATCGCCTGTAGACACAATCCGGTCCCTCACGAAAAAGTATCGAATCTTCTAATGGTAGTATCATGCCTCATAAACTAGCCTGTGGACTCGGTCCTTCTGCCAACCCTGTGGACTCTTCTATGTAACAGAAAGTTCACTATGTTTGTAAACTACGGAAGCTCCGTAACTGCAAAGATACTCTCGTATGGAAATATCTCTGTAATATCTGATGTGCACTCATCTGAAGGCTTCTCTATCTGTAATCGGGAGAGGTGATCAGCTACCACGTTCTTTACCCTAGGTTTATCATTAATGTCCAAATTAAATTCTTGAAGTAAAAGAACCCATCTAAGAAGGCGTTCCTTGGCATACTTCTTCACCATCAAGTATCTGATAGCTAAATGATCTGTGTAAACTGTGACTTTTGAATCAAGAAGATATGAACTAAATTTATCCAATGCGAATACCACTACCAACATCTCTTTCTCTGTCACTGTATAATTATGTTGAACGTTGTCTAAAGTCTGATTGGCATAATGGATGGCAACAGGAAGGCCATTCCTCTACTTCCTAATATAGCCCCGACTGCGAAATCAAAAGCATCCGTCATGATCTCAAAGGGTAGAGACCAATCAGGTTGTTGTAGGACAAGAGCATTGATAACCATCTCCTTCAATGTGAGGAAGGCACAAAGACGTTTGTCATCTTCCAAGAACTTGATGTCTTTGCCTAATAATTCAGTTAACGGTCGGGAAAATCTTAGAGAAATCCTGAATGAACTGTCGGTAGAAACTGACGTACCCTAGAAAAGTCCGTAATTGCTTGATGTTGGTTGGTGGCTTGAGACGCTTGATGACATCCACTTTGGAAGGGTCAACCTCTATAACTCACTTTGAGATGACATGCCCCAACACAATTCCATTTGTAACCATAAAATTGCTCTTTTCTCAAGAAAAAACAAGATTCACCTCACAACATTTCTGAAGAATCTGGTCTAGATGTGCTAAACAATCGTCAAAGGACTCACCGTAGAAAAATCATCTATAAAGACCTCGAGAAAATACCTACCATGTCTACAAGATGGCAAGCATGCACCTCTGGAATGTAGCAGCGGCATTGCACAAACCAAAGGGCATCTGTCTAAGAGCATTTATGCCAAAGGGACATGTAAAGGTAGTCTTGTCCAGGTCCTCAAGAGAAATAGTAACCTGATTGTATCTGGAGTAACTGTCAAGGAAAGAGAAGTACTCTTTCCTGCCAACCTCTCTATGACCTGGTCTATAAGTGACAAAGGGAAGTGGTCCTTCTTCGTCGCGGTGTTCAATTTCCTGTAATCAACTTGCATTCTCCACGACGTGGTTACTCTCTTTGGAATCTCCTCTCCACTCTCATTCTTAACCATCTAAATTTCAGACTTCTTTAGGACACCATGTAATGGGCTAACCCATTCATAGTTGGAGATGGGATAAATGAACCCTGTGTCGCACCATTTTGTAATCTTCTTCTTGACAGCATATCATAAAATCAATTTCAGCCCACGCTGAAACTTTTTAGAAGGTCTACTATCTTGATCAAAATAGATATGGTGAGAATACAAAGTAGGATTTATCCCACGGAGATCGGATACAATCCACCCAATGGCCCTGTGGTTTCTTTCAAGAATCTCCATCATATGAGATTCTTGCTCTTTGGTCAAAGATGAGCTGATATTGACTAGAAACTATCGATGTGGACTTGCAAGGAAAGTATATTTCATATTTAGTTGCAAGGTCTTCAGTTCTGTCAAGGTGGAATCTGGTTCTGTTGTATCCTCATCTATATTTGTACTGGGGTCTGTGTTAGCGGTAGATGTGTCTGCAATATGGTTATTCATCATCTCAATATGCTCTGGAGTTAGACTACAAAAGATGTCTAAAACATCATCCGACTCTCTACTGTGCTCATCCTTAGAATGACTAGAGGAAAATAACTCGACTAAATGGAAATCAATATCTAGCTCATCTGAAGTCGAGGAATCATGTAAACTCTCAAAATATGAAATGTTTGCAATAAAATCATCAGGTGTCTGCTCCATCTGCTCATCATCCCGGCTAAATTATAAAGTACCATCGGAAGAACTGCCAACTGTAGTCTCAGACCCATCCTATGTTAGGATATCACAAGTCTCTACCTGATACCTCTCAAGTTCGTCAAAACAAACCTCATCCATGTAATCACATCTGGCTAAAGAACTCAGAGCATCTGAATTGGCTGTAGCGCGGCTCTAGATGTGGATGATTCTCTCTCCATCTCTATTTGTACCTTTTCACCCTCGGCGTAAAAAGATACCTTCCCTGGGTCATAAACGAAGAGGGCCTTCATGGTCTCCAAGAAAGGCCTCTCAAGAATAATCATGGTAATGTGTAATTGTGTAGGGTAATCCATTTCCAGGACAGTAAAGTCCACTGGGAACTGCATGCCCTGCACGATCACGATAACATTCCTTAAAATGCCCCTTGGTCTCTTTATAGATCTATCAACAAACTGAAGGATCACATGGGATTTGTAAAGAGGACCTAACTCGAGCTTGTCGAGTAAACAAGTTGGTAACAAATTGATTGAGGAACTGTTATCTAATAGAGTACGATCGAATGCTGCATGAGAAATCTCACATCTGACAAAGTGTGATCCCAAATCTTTCTTCTTCTTTGGCAATCTAATCTGTATGACACAAGATGTAGCCTTGGACAATATATACTTCTTTGTATGTGATTTCTTCTTCCTATATTTGGTACATCTATTCTTCAACTATTGCTTGAGCGTGGGAAAGTGATCCAATGCATCATGGAGTGGGATCTTCAAAAAGATGTGATCTTTAAGCAATTTATCTATCTTAGGAGTAACTTTAATCTTTTTGGATTTTCTTTCCTTTTCCATAAAAAGCATCAGGAAAAGGAACAGACTCATGAACAACAAAACTTTCTTTTTTAGTTTCATTTATATCAACATGAGAATCAACATGTACATCAGGAGTCTCAGAAGTATGTACAAAACTCTCGAATGTAGGAAAAGAAATAGAATCATCAGGAGTGTCTATATGGCGTGGCATGATATCATCGTATGAATCTCCATTGTCCATATGAACAATGTATGCATCGCTCCCTTGAATGCTATCATCATGGACATCATGTTGGTCCTCATCATGGTGATCCTCCTCCTTATTGTCAGAATGTGTAACATCAAGATTGTCATGGATTGGCTCTTGCTCCTCATCATGTGCCCTCTCCTCTTCTAGACCACATGCTCGTGGATGTCTACCGCTCTTAAGATTAATGAAGTTATATAAAAAAATCAAGAAAAGTGACCATACATGTAACGGTGTCTACCTGATCTGAATGTCGCCTCTTGTTATTCAGGTTCATTTGAGGATGTGTTGGGAGTGGTCTTGGGCGCGGGTAACTCATCTAGATATTGGTTAACCTGCTCCATATCAGTCCTATGCGATGTCTAAAGCGTGCTCAACATATCCATGATCTTGTTCAGTGCTGGGGACTGTGAAGATATCTCTGACTCAGTGTGTTGTCCTTGACCATCTACTCTCTCCTGCCTAGGAGTGTGCTGCTGTGGTGTATAAGGATGAGGAGACCTCTGTGGTGTAAAAGAATACTACTGCTGCTGGTGATGATAAACATGTGAATGTGTAACTTGATACCGATATGAATGTGGTCTCTGATAAGCATGCTTGTGAGACTGGTGTTGCGTGTAGTGCTGACGCTACTAGGAATGTGGCGATGGGCGTCCATGCTATGGATGTATATGTTGTTGCTGCTGGTGTATGATATGAGGAGTAAAGTGTGCTGGTGGCTGAACAAGTGTACCATATCCCATTGATCTCAAGAGTGGAGTGAGAATCAACATCATCATCTACAGGACTAGTGATACGACTCATGTTGTCATTGGACATATCCTCATGCCAATCCAACTGTGGAGGCTTAGTAGGCTGGCTGTACCAGCTTGTTCTGAATGTACTAAATCTGACAGGTGGGAGGAGTGGGTAAAGATCTCCGTACAGGCTGAGATGTAGAATAAGGGCACGACTGTTAATACTGAAGCCACAGTTTGGTCACCTTCTTCATCAAGTCACTCAACTACTGAGTAAGTGATGAGAGTTTCCCCAACTCTCGCAACAACTATAGTTCTTGGACTTGCTTCTGAATCACATCGACCAGTGTAAGATTCTCACTAATGAATCCCATGTCAGATCGTGAATCAGAATCAGAAACATGTGACGCCTTATAATGATCTCTCTGGTGTGGTGGTTGTGGGCCCTTCTGAAATGCCCGAGTATAGTCTACAACACGTGAATTCTCCGTAATCTCATCAAAGATGGACCAAACTAACTTTGCATCAATATTCATATAGCTACTGCCATATGCGATGCTTACTAGGCCTCGAACATCCGAATGGAGTCATCCAAACTAATTCTAAACAAGCACGTTCAAAAGGTGTCTCGTGATGAGGGCATCTCTCAGTCAATCCTTGAATCTATCCCATGCCTCATGGAGTGACATGTGGAAACTGTGAAAAGTTGGAGATCTTACTCATCAACATATTCGTCCATCTCAGAGGGAATTATTTACGCAGGAATGTGGACTTCAGATCGTTCCATGTAGATATCTCCCTCCCCAAATGGCTCAACCAGTAAAGCACCTTATTTGCTAAGGTTAAGGGGAAGGCCTTGAGGCATATAGCCTCTTGTGTATCTCATGGATAGCTCGCCATTCCGCATATCATCTCAAACTGCTGTAAAAATGTGAATGGCTCCTATGAAGTGTTCCCATAAAACATGGGAAGCAATGAAATGAAGGATGGTCTAAGATCATATGACCCTTGATTCAGTGTTAACCGAATCCAATGGTGTAGTGTCCAAGCTCTCGGGTCATACTCATCTCTCAATGTCACAACAACCATGGCAGGTGGCGGTGGGATCCGACTCCAGCTCTTAGCATAGTGATCTCAACTCTAATATCATCCTGGACTATACACTGATCTCTGATATGTATGCCCATCTACTAGAGTGTGTCTAGAATCCCCACCATGATATCCGAAGCTGGATCAGGTCTCTCATCTGTACATCTCTCATTGACATGTGGTCTCTCCACAATAACTATGTCCTCAACCAGTGCTCTCTGGCCATGTTCCTCGAATCCTTTGGGAAGGAAAAAGTCTCATAAGAACTCTGTGAAAGACATGCAGGAGAAATAAATGAAAAATCAAGGCGAGGGTCTGCCTCGACTGAAGGGCTAGGAGGCAAGGAGTTTGGGTTCGACTCACCTTGTGACTATGTGGGATCGAATCGGGAAGAGGGTTATCCCGAGACTGTGAAGACATAAGATACACTGTGGAACGTCGAAAGCTCACAAAGTTAGAACGTGAGATCCATCTAGTCATCATCCTTGATGTCAAAAGAGTAAGGGAGATAATACGATAACCAAATCAAGAACACGAGTGCGAAGGCATATAAGACGCTGAATAACACACACCCCGCAAACAAATTCAATGCAACCATAGATTCACCACCTTCATATGGTGGAGACCATAAGAGTTCACTCTTTTATCTTTTCAATTTTATTTTTGGTTATCAATAAGTTGTATTAAATAGATTCAGAGGTGGGGTCGCCCTGTCACCTAGCATACTTCCTCACAATCTCCCAAACAGTGGTACCATCTGCCTGGGCTATCAAGTTATATCACGTCCAAAGGCAACTATAAGGCGGAGCACACCAAAATGACTTTCGATGGTCAGAGAAAAGTGCTCAAGGCATGCATCGAAAAGTGATGCTACTTAAGGAACAAGTCCAGGGATTTTTGGCTCTAATCCTTATGGCTGCGTCCTCACCCACTTTGTCTAGAGTTTATTACCTGCAAATAATGAGGGGTTTGCTCTCCCAATACAAGTTAAGTCTAGTTTTTTTTATTATTTTGGTCAAGTTTTTAAAAAAGGAAAAAGTTTTTTTAAGTTTCACTTTTTTGGATATTTCAACAATATATAATGGGATGCCAGTTTCCTTTTAATTTTCAAAAATGTGTCTCACAGATTGGGAATCACATAATGCAACAGAAAACGTTGATGAATGCCAAGATAGTAGGCGCACCTTTCTCCAGCACTCTACATGCAGGATGATCCATACATAAATTTAAAACCTAGTCTAATGCATGAAAAGTCGTGAAAATCGATTTCTAATTCAGCAGCTCTATCATAAGAACAGATTAATTTTCAAAAATCGGTTATTCATGCCTAAGTGTTGATTAGGGATATAGGTTCTACTTAGTCATTGAATTACTCATGCATACAACTCTAGGATTCATGAAGTCGCATGAAACAAAAAATGATGGGAAAAACTGAAAACAACGGTGAGGTCCCCCAAGTGCACCGACACCTAGTGAAACAAACCCCCCTAAAAAAATCTAAAGCCTGTTGTAAAGTCGGGATGACCTTAGTGGACCACTTGCTACAAAAAGAAAAATGGGCAAGCACCCCTTCCTCTCACAAAAATAGAAAAATGGGCAAATGCAAAACAAAAAATGGAATGTCTAAAAAAATTACACAAAAACCTTCTCTGCCGAACTCGCTCCGCTCCTCTACAATCGGCTCATAGAAGTTTGAAACAGTGTCTGCATCCTTAGTTGAGTCTGCTTCCTTAGAAACTGGCAAATCATGCAAGCATTGCAAAGTGGGTTAGCTTAAACAGATAAAAGAAGAAAAATAAAAAAATCACAAAAAAATCAAGGACAAAACATGACTCAAAAACTGAGAAAAAGACTCAACAAAAATCCATTGAAATCTGATAAAAGAAAAACAAGAAAATCATTAGAAATAAAAGGAAATAAAATCACTTAGAAACTATGAAGAAATCAAAAGAAAATAAGCGAGAAAGATTTTAAAAATCATAAGAAAAGGAAACACTCTAAAACCATGAAAAATCGAGAAGATCAAGAAAACATGAGAAGAAGAGAATATCGAAAGAAAAATATCGCAAAATTAAATTAGAAAATCTAAAGAGAGGATATGCCTCCTCGGCAACGGTGCCATCTTGATAACTGAATTTTGTAGTGGTTAAAAGTGTGTCAATTGTATAAAACCGCTCGGAACAAAATTTAGTTGATTAAACAAAGATAAAAAACATCAAGTATGAAAGAAAAATCAATGTTTGTTTCACTATTTATTTATCCAGTAAGTGTTCCCAGGTCGAACACAAGGAGGTAGAAAATCACGCTTTATTTTTTCGACTGAAGAAAATAATTTTATGAATTTTATTTTTCTTTTCTTCTCTTGTTCATTGATAAAACACTTTTTCAAATTTTAGTTTTTATTCTTTTTAGTTTGATTTTTATTTTTTTTCCAAAATTGTTATTTAATTTTCAAAAGGGATATTTTTCAATCAATTTATCTACAATATAGTATGTGAAATATAGAGTATATATGTGATACTATATAGTAAATAAATCGCTCAAACAACGGGCTCGAGAAAGATGACAATAAGAACTCAAGATGACTCAGAAGTCGAAGATCAAAATCCAAAGAAATATGATGAAAATCTTCGAAAACCGAATCAAAGTAAAATGTAAAAAAACTATATTGATATAACAGTGTCCACGAGTCCAAAAAGTGTCCAAAATAGTTTACGAAGTAATGTAGCAGTATATAGAGGAAAATACAATAAAATAAAATGCAATTCTATCAATTAGGTCCCTGTCCAGGGACTTAATTGAAATAAAATGAACTAAAATCTTTACACATAGGTCCCTAGTCAGGGATCTAAATGTAAATATTTTATATCCTAGAGGCGGCAAGTAAATATTTGGAGCTTCTGGGTTTACTATGCAATATTTCTACCGGTTGGCCTCTACAACTGTGATTAGATGAAGCGGGCGATCGTGGTCGTCTAGATGCTTCAAATGGCATCAAATTGCGCATCGTTTGTTCTAAATGTTCTTCCCCAAATTGAAGGGCGACGATGGCGTTAGAGATTGGGTCGAGCTCCTCCGCGACCAGCTGGTCGGAGGTGGGACTGGAGAGGGTTCTCCTCACCCTTTCGAGCTCTACCACTACGAGAGGAGTCGAGGAATGCTATGGAAGATCAACTGCAGGACATGGAGATCCGACTGCTAGGGTTTGGTTATGAATAACGACTGCATCTCGACTGCTCAGTGAAATTGCTCCATATGATGAAGGAGTTCTCAGAAGCTATGTTTTATCATGCAAAGGAATTTATAGAGCTCGATTATCTATGAATAAGACAAGATTATTAGGTGTATGTATGTGTAAATAAAGTTCCAGGACATGGATGATATTCAGATGAAGTTGATTATGAATCGAATTGAAATTGAATATGGAATTGGGTGAGAATCAAAGTACGATGATTAGGAGATACTAAGAACGTGATTAATTAGACTAATTGGGCGACGAAATCAAGGAATCAAAGCTAGATTAAGAAGGTACCTGTGACTGGAGGTTGTATGAACCTCTTGTTATCGCTTGACGGGGCGGCTTTCTCGGAACTCTACGCAGCGGTGTGGCCACTATACAAGGCTGCAGAGGCCTTAGAACTATCCTCCTGACCTCCCTCATCCACGTAGGTCGACGACGAGGCTCTGTCACAGCCGGTGGTGGCCTAGGCACGACGGAGAAGATGGTGGTCGGCTACAGGATCTGGTGTTCTGGTTAGTTAGGATAAGTTAGTTGTAATAGTGGAGGTTTAGGTCAAATAAGGAGATCGGTGGAAGTTAGGTAGTAATTAAATGGTGGGCGTGTAAGAGGGATGCTAGATTGAGTAGATGGAGGGTTAGGATCAAATATTGGGTAAAAGACATGGGAGGAAGAATTAGGTGAAATAGGTCAGTTCGTAGCAACCTCTCAACAACCTCTTCTTGACACGTGTCGGCACTGGTAGGTTGAAACTTAAATAACATATAAATTATTTAATAAATATCAAATAATGTTTTTTAAAAAGTTATAAAAACAAGAAGTGCGTATAATAAATTAAATAATATATGGTGTATTTTTTATAAGTAATAAATAATTAACGGAATATAAATATAAGACTAATAAATAAGTGTATATATATGGTTTTGATTTTTAATTTAATAATTTAATAAATAACACTTTATTTTTATATTTTTATAATTAATAGAATAATAAATAAGAGATTCTTGAATTTTTTCTGAATTTTAATAATTTTAATTTAGATATATAAAAAATACATTTATATGTAATATAGTTCAAATTCATCTATAAATTAGGGTTTTCGACTTATTTAAAATATTAAATATTAGTGAAAAATTATGAAATACTTTATAGGTAATCGACAAGATCAAGAAAACAATTAAAAATTATAAAATCACTAAAGCTACAAATAATATGTTCTGAATAAAATAAATATACCAAAACCCAGTTGTCAATAGGTCCCAAAACCGACTTTTTGTAAATGAACTCTGATTTTAATGAAATCACTTTCATTAATTAGAAAATATTATTTTATGAACTTTAAAGGTGAGTAGAGTGAAATTAGATTTCGTATGAGGAAGTTATGAGAAATTGATAATTTGAAACATGGATTTCTTGACATATATAAAGGATGTGATTTTTTTAGGATTTTTATATTTTTATATACATTTTTAAAAATAAATAGGAGAAGAGTTTGGTGAAAAATATATACAAATGGATTAATTATAACCAATGAAGTTTTGATAAATAAGGAATAAATAATGAATAATGTGTGAAATGTATAATTAATTCTTTTTATAATTTTCTTCCTTATCTCCCCCTACTTATTTGTTTGTCGACCAATCCATGTTGACTTAGTCTTAGAGGTTAGGTATATAAATATATCCTTCAGCTATATTTATTTTGTATTTAGTCATACTGTACATATATACATATTTACAGTCTGCCACTTTTTATTTTCTTTCTTTTTATTCTTTTATTTATTTACATGGTTTAGTGCATAAAAATGCATTTTTATTCATGAATGCTATTTTTATATGATGCGGAAATTAATGGATATTTACATGCATTTGTTAAGGATTTTAAGACAAAATGCGACAGAAGTGTTAATGAATCATGGACTCATCAATGGTTGTATTAACCCCTGCCTCGACTGAACGACTTAGTACCAGCAAATTATTCATCATCCGATGCTTTATTTCAACCCATAATCTGATATGTAGATATCCACGCTACCAGAGAAGAAGCCCACACAGTCTTCTTACACCTTGCCTGAGTTGAGCTAAGTTCATAGTATTATAGTACATATTAATTATCCATTCAGGCGTCATACTTAGAATGAGGCAATCAATTTATACACTAAGAGCCGAGGTCTGAACACTGTCATGTGAAACTCGGAGATTTAAGTCCAATACCTGAAATATTCTAAAATCCTACTTCTCGGTGAAGTTCCTCTAAAAATTAAGTGAATTAAGGCCAAGTCAAGACCACTCCTAGTTTTTTCTCACAACTTGGTTCAGAATTGAAGAACTTTTCATCAATCCATATGCATGAATGATGAATGAGGTGCAAATACATGAGATGCAAACACTTTTTTTGAATGAAAATTTTCTGAATGGAAATTTCTATTTTTTGTGTTTTTATTGTTTTGTGATTTTTCTTTTTTTAAAGATTTTTACATGTATTTTACTTATTATAAACATATTACAGATTTTAAAAAAATTACATGAACTACTCATTCCCCATATTAAGTTAGTTCTATATATACAAAATACAATACCATATAATGCAATGCAATGCAAAGTATTTACACGAATGCAACTCTCCTATCCTATACTAGCATATAATAAGTATAGAAGGGTGCAAAAGAAGAAAGGAGAGGGGTAGAAGGCAGCCACTCCCCATTACGTAGGCTTTAGTCAACCTAAGTATAAAAGAGAGCAAAAACCGAGGGGTCGAGGGAAAGGGGAGGAATGATGAGTATAGATAGGGTGGGCATCAGTCCCTTCTATACTTAGGACTTGGCCTAAGTATAGAAGAAGTAAAAGGGAACTGATGGGATCATGCAGAATGTACCGAATGTGCCTTGGCCTTGATTAGTGGAAGCTCTAAGATCTGGCTTTGTTAAATTCTTCCATTTCTGTGATGTCCATTTTTTTGATTTTCTGATTTTTCAAAATTTTGGTGTTTTTAGTAGAGTCAATGGAATAGTCAATGGGTTGGTCAGTGGTTTCTGGTATTTGTGTCTGCATATATTGCACATGATGTGTCTCAAATTTGCTTTGTGATGTCCTCACTCCTCCTACTCTACTCGAACCTTTATGCAAAATAATAAGCAAAATAGAATGAGAAATAAATAGCTAAAATAGAAAGCAAACAATCAAACATATATAATGATTAATAAATCTACTCTACCTGAACCATTGCTTCCCCGATAACGATGCCATTTGTTGAAATCAGATATCGAGAGGGTCTAGTGTTCCTAACTAAACTAGAACACAAGTCGATGTATTGAACACTCAATAGATCTGAATATCAGACATTTAAAATCAACCCACAATGAAAGGTAAGGTAAATCTAAGTGTATTCTGTGAGTTAGTACTTTTATTCAACTCTACTATAGATGTATAGGTGTAAGTATGGTAGAGTGTCGAACCAATAAGAAGCAAACTGAGGAAGAGACAACTATAGTCGATTAATTAATGCTAATTAATGAGTATTTTTTGGTTTTGGTTTTTTATCTTTTTGTAATATTTTGTTTTTGATTGTTATTATGAGTTTTTAATTAATATACAATTTTTGTGTTTTTAATTAGTTTTTGTATTTTATAAGTTTAAATTTTGGAAATGTTTTTAATTAATTTTTAGAATAAAATCTAAGTTAATATATGTGAGAAATATAAAAGAGAGTGAAAAGGATATTTTTGTATTTTTAAAATATGATAAATAAACTCAAAATGCTCCAAATAAAATATTTACGGGTTTATGTATTTTTCTCTGTTTATGGTATTTTTAATATTTTTATGGTTTTTTAAAATTGAAAATAATAAAATAGTGTTCAACCTAAATGCAAAAGATTGAAAGGGGTCTAAAACATATTTAATAGAAACCAAATTTAATTTTAAAAGAAACTAGATGAAACAAAGAAAATTCAGAACTTTAAAACACAATTTTTATATTTTTTTGATAATTTTACAGATTTTTATTTTTATAAGTTTTTTCAGTGTTTTGCAATTTTAAGCTTTATGTTTTGTATTTTTTTATGATTTTTGGATATGTGTTAAAATTCTACGAAATCTAGATATCCAATTTTTTTGTGTATATTTTAATTTTTATGACTTTTGTGATTCAAAACAATAAATAAAAGCTTGTTGTTATTTTTTTATAAATTGGAAAATAGTGTTAAATACCTTAATATATATCTGATAAAATAAAGTATATGGTATTTAAGTTAATTTGCCTATAATATTTAGATACAATTAAGTTATTATACTAATTAAAACAAAGAAATACAATTAAATTGATAAGCTAGGGACCTATGGGCAATAATAAGAACCTTAACATGCATTCACAAACAAAACTCCAAACTCCAGGGGCATAGAAGCTATTAATTCAATTATATACAACTTTTAAAAATAGCCTAGAAGGACCAATATGTAATTTCTATGAACAGTCAGCGCATTTAGTAACATCCACAAAAAAAACCCAGGGGCCAACATGTCGTTGTGCCAATTAAATTCACATTTAATTAACACTTGACAAGGACTAAAATGTAATTACTTTAAAACTTGTCCTTATTTCATAATAGGTCCAAAAATCTTAGGATAAAAACCACAAAATACCCCAAAAGGAAAATCAAATGGATGGCCATGCGAGGTGACCTGGAGGGGACTTAAATGCAAATACAAGTAACTCAGAGGTTCAATGTGCAAATATTCCACTTATTTTTACACTTAAATTGACATTTCGAGACTAAGCATAAAAACGAAAATGGGGAGGGAACTTAGTGCCATATACCCCTTCCTTTGCGTGCTAACGGACGACTGAGATGAATTCACTTAAGAGCTGGATGATATAGATTTACTGGTATCGTTTCGTCAATGATTGGTTAGGATTAGATCCGTATCTGGATCTGATGGTTGTTGAAGGGCTCGTTCCAACGACGTTGATCAAAGTTGGGAGATGTTCTTGATCTAATGGATTTGAAGGTCCATGGATGAGATGTGAAGAATGGAGCCCCTGGGCTACTTTAATCATTCGTATCTCCGTCCTTCAGTGCCCAATCCTGTTGCTGAGATGCTCCACAAGTTCCTACTGGTCTTCCATAGCTATTGAGATGCTAAAGAAGGTATGGGCCCCATCGGTGGAGGCATGAAGCTCGATGAAGAAGCTCTGTACCTGGGACTGAGTAATAGGTACAAAACACCCTCAGATGGGTTTCAATGAAGTTCATACCTATAGATAAAGTCCATGGCTCGAGGGTGAAGGCTCCTGACGTTTTTTTTTGATGGAAATAGGGCATATGTGAGTGGAGTGGTGGTCTTCGATAATGCAACGGAGGAGGAGACCTGGTGAAACTCGATCCATGCAAAATCGAGGGTGAAGGGGGATCTGGGTGATGAAGAAGCGATGAGGGAGATGATGAAGTGGTCTATAGGGTCGAAACTGGTAGTGTGAACGGAGAATAGAGGATGAAGCCTAGTGCTCCGTCGTACTTAAAATCTTTGTTTTTAGGCTACTGAAGATGAAATCAAATGAAGGAAAAGGCAGATCTAAGACACTGGATTAAAAATGAAACTAAAAAGACCAAGATAAGTAGATCACCTGGATAGTTGACGTATGGGAGCAATAACCCAATAGTCGGTAATATGGATGGTTAAATCCATCCTCAAATGCCTTCTCCTCCCCTCAATTCCTTGAGGATGCTTCTCCTGTTACTAGGGCACCCACTCCAGTAGTGGATGGAAGGGGTTATGGTGCTCGAAAGGGAATAAGGAGCTCAAGAACATGGAGGAGATGTTATATACAAGTGACTACATAGGCACATTTTGTTAGGGTTTGCAGCTAAATCGAGTGAGAGGGATCTGAATCAAAGGATCGCATGAGAATGTGTGTGATTCGACGAACAAAAATCATGAAGGAGTCGGGACCAAAAGAGGAATGAGGTGCACGGGAAAAACATGAGAAACGACGCGTGGCAACGACCCTGACATGCCACAGAGAGGAGATTGGGTTGTTTCCCTGGGGTCAGCTGTCCACATGCAGTTATTTGACCCATGTCGACCACTAGCATACAAAACAAAATTAGAAATAAAAGAAAATGTGATATAAAATAGGAAATGACTTTATTTAATATAATTTAAAACATGAAAAGTATTTGTTATTTTATAAACAATATTGTTATGGATTTTATTTATTTTTACAACCTAATATAGGTATTTTTATTTATATACTATTATATAGGTATTATTAATACACATATCATAAGTATTTATATTTTTTATTATTTACATATAAAACAACTTAATTAAATAATTTATTTAATTATGATATTATTTAATAAATATTTATACATATTTTTTGGATTTTTATATATTTGTTTATTTTTATAGATAATTACATGCAATATACACTACCTATATTTTATACATATATACTTGTATTTATTAATTATTTTTGGTATTTTTCAAGGGTTTTAATTTTTATTCATATATTAATATGTTTATTATGATATATACAATGATTTTAAAATATAAGGACATTAAAAGTATATACACTAACTAATATGGCCAAAAATACAGATATTCATGTCCTAGTGTGCCCCAATAAGCCGACATTTGCATCTTAACTCCAATTAAATGCAAACCTTCATTTGATAGATAATTTAATTTTAAAAACAATGAAGGTGAGTTTGGTTCAATTTGAGTTCATATGGAGAAGATGCTGATCAATGAAGTCACTTTTACGGCTTTTTCAACGGACTATACATAGTGACCTATGCGTGAGATATTTTTGCCAATATTTTTTATTTTATATACATTATTATATACAAATTTCATGTTGAACACATGTTTATTTGTGGTGTGTATGCTTCTAAATAAATTAGTATAAAAAAGAGCTATTTACACTGTATTATGTACTTTGAATACTTAGGGTTTCAAGGTACATTTGTACATTATTTGGCCCTATCTCCCCTTACATTGTTCGTGGTCAACCGAGGGTTTCGTGTCAGTCAGTATGAATCATACTTCCTTTATTTTTATTTCTCTTCTTTATTCTTTTATTTAGTGTCAAATACTTGTATTTATACACTATTCACAAGATAATATACATATGTTAATTTATGTCAAATAGTGATATTTACATGTATTTATCTAAGTATTTAAAGACTAAAATGATAGAATAAAGTTGCATGAATGGAAATTCATCACTAACCCACTCATAGTATGGAGTTAAGTACCTGTGTACAAGGATCGAGATTACTCTCCCACAACGTAATGATTTTCAGTTTTTATCTAGTTTTAATTAATCAAAAGTGTTTAGCAGTCCCGATTTTATGTGGTAAACACTTGCTTTGATGTTCAAAAGTAGTGAATACTTGATTTGAAGTTCATAACTAAGCACGTCTATTGAACAATCCTATATTCCTTTAATTCTAAGTGAGAAAACACCTAGGGCGGAGTCGAAAAATCTAACGCAAGTTGGTAAAATGATGATGCATGCTCATATATAAATATTTACGATGATCCTCGTAATCTAGATGCAGGATACTGAACAGAATTGAAATTTAAACTATTTGCATGCACCAGAAAAATCACTTCTAGACATATAGTTCTATTAGCGAGTGAAGAATATGTTAATTTTGGCTAAGTAGGACATCTAGTGCATCTATTAACAGTGAATATGTGGTCCTAGGTCTACGAAATCAATAAATAAACCTAGTAGCTCTAATATATGTTTTGCATCCTAGATCTACGTCGGGCACCATAAATATTGGGCCTAATGACCAAGTATCTCGTCCATGTACAAACGTGAGAACCTCAATGAGAATCACTAGAAATGAGCAATTATTACAAATTACTTACAAAAATAATAAAATCACTCTCTCTCTCCAAAAATAAAACGCTTCTTCATGTCTTCTCAACGGGCTCAGTCCACAAAATCGCATGTCTTTGGTACCTTCGAATTGTGCCGGCCTCTGAGAAAGCCGATCCAAGTCCACAAGGTCCATCACATTAAAAATTAAATTATATATTAGAGATATATTCAGTTACATTTATAATAAAATAAATGAAAATGTTGAGAAAAATAAATAGAGAAAAATGCACAAGAAAATTGGAGGTCAGACTACACGATGCTGGAAAACCTAAAATCTAAACTATCTAAAAATCAACCATAAATTGTATACCTCCCTTAAAATGATGCCATTTGAAAGACGTGCCTCTTATCGCTCTTAATTAAAATAAATAAGCGTCAGTTATAACTGGTGATGGAGGGCAAGTCGATTAAAAAATGACCACACCGAAAATATCTAAAAATTTATCTTCAATGCGATCAATTGTTTATTTTACTTGGGAAGGCCCAGGTCACACTCAGGGAGGTAATATGAGGGGTTAGAATTAATTTTCAAACAATCTAGGGTTTAGGTTTTCATAGATGAATTTTCATGGTTCTTTTTTTTATTTTACAAATTTTTACAAGATTTAAAATAAAAGAGGTGCAATTTATTAAAGAAAAGATGGTGCATGTGATTTTGTAGATATTGTTTTTGCAAGAAAATAGTTATATGCGAGGTGAGAGAAGAAATAATACATTTTTCTTGAAATTTAAATGATGAAATGATTTATGCAAGAAGAAGCTGCCACACAATTTGATCACTGACCCCCATTGATGAATTCCAGTGAATAAAAAATCAATTAATGTCAAATTAATTCCCAAACTAATATCCCCAATTTCTCATATTTTATTGAGCAATAGAGATTAATATAAGAGAATAAGTGTGCTGAAATAATCAAATAAAATTCTCAAATTAATGATGTTAAAAAATGTCTTAAAATTAATAATGGAATGTTCTATATGGTAAATAATGAATATAAAAATCGAACAATAAATGTGCAAGTATTAATGAAGGAAGTTCAGGGTCCTAAACACACTGAATATAAATAAAAAAGTTCTCAAAATGGATCTTCACAGTGAATTGGTTGTAATTTCCTAAGTCCAACTATCCTTCCTTTTAATTTACCACATGCATGATTTTCTTTGTTTTTTCCAAGAGCAGAAGGGGTGCAAGTACATATTCTCCACCGCACGTGACATAAGTCACGTGAGGCACTAGTGGGTTGGAGGGAGGTCCGGACCGAGTCTCCACGTGTCAAGCGAATGTGGCTCCAAACTTAGTTTAGATGAACGGCTTAGTTGGAGGAGTGGTGGTGACGATCGACCATTGGATTAAACATGATCCAACGACCGACCTCTTGGCATGCTTCGATAGTGGGATGGAGAGATCCATGGATCTAATGGAAACTGTAGAACTTGGAGGGTCTCAACAGTTCCTCTTTCATCATGGTTCCTCCTTCTCCAGCTATCATAGATGCTCCTATGGCCGACACACAATCAAGGATCGTTGTGGGTGCTCTGTCGGCCGAGGAACATGGGCGTGTTTCTTCTTCGCCCTTGCCGCTAAAGGTCTTGATGATTTCTTCTATCTGAGGCATTGTAATACCAACTAACGAAGAGGAGGCTCGAGGTTTGGTGCTTCAGCCTAGGCATGATGTCTCAAGGAGAAGAGCAGGCGGAGCTCCATCAATATTGGTGTAATTGGATCCTAGTCGATGAAGGTTCACAGAAGAAGAAGAAGGAAAGCATGTGGTTTTAAAAGGTGGGGTCTTCATGGATGATCAAAGGAATGTTTGTGATGTAGACATGCGATTCATAGAGAAAAGCGAAGAAAACTATGAACAAAGAAGAAAGAAATAAGGCATGGGGAAAAGAAATAAGGTATAAAAGAGGGTACCTAGAGGTGATGTTCACATGTAGAATAGAGCAACATATGATAAATCTTATTCTCCCCTCTAGCCGTGGGCAAGGCACATCAAGTCTTGACTGCTCGCCTAATGATAGAGCAACACACGAAGCCATGCCTCGTGGATTACACCTTGTAGAGGGTGTCTTCGCTGGAGAGCCTTGACTCTTGTCACCATCCAAGGCCTTGACTCCTCCCTCTCTTGTTCTGATGGAGACAATATCGGATGAAGATCTGGTGGATAAAGGAGGGGTGCGTAAATAGGGAGAAAAGAGAGATGGGTATAGGAGGATATGGGGATTCTACCGGTTCAGGTGAGGTGATTGTGTGGTTTCTTAGAAGTGAGAGGATAAAGAGAGGGTGGTGGTAGTTGGGTTCATTTTTAGGAGAGGATAAGGAGGGTAGAGGCGTAGGTAGATGGGCTCCTAAGGGTGTCAACAGTTATGTGGTTCTCTGACGAGGTGGCAGAGATCGGATCATTGTTTTGGCCTTTGGAGGAGATAAGTTGGGAGGAGTCATGGAGGTTGGGTTCCTGCAAGTTGGAGGAGATAGAGGGATTAGGTGTTTTCTATCGAAGGACGATGATAGAGATTGATAGAGAGAGAGAGAGTCGTAGAGGATAATGGGTGTTGAGAGATGGCCGGAGATAGAGGAGAAGAGGTGGTGCTGCAGGTGACGATCGGGAGGAGGGGGAGAGTCGACTGGAGGTTGAAGGAAACTTAATAGCCATTGGATCTTGCCTTGATCCAACAGTCCAGAAGGTTAGCACGTGATGTGCTCGTGAGGAAGATGAGAAAAGGGGGAAATGATAGAGGTTGTTGTATCAAGTTTGATCCAACGACCTAGATCAAGGGTGCTATGAGACAAAGATGTTTGACCTGAGAAATGAGTTTGACCATGGGGTGAGGTGGCTTCAGTGAGGTGTCAACATGTAGCTTTGACTTTGACCATATATATGAAATGCAAAGATAAATTTAAAAAAAGAAAACGACCTCCAATACAAAAATGCTCAAAATTTAAATTGTTGCCCTAAATACACTCTGTAATATTTTTGAAGGAATCGATGGACTCAACTGTGCAAGATATGAAATTTTTTGTGATATTATATGTATATAAAATATCAAATGTATACTTTTATTTGATTTTCCTTAGATGAATAATGCATGCAAAAATTAATCTTGATTTAAAATAATGCAATGGATACAAATGCATTTTTTGGATTTTAAGGAGTTAAGGAACTGTCAGAATAAATAGATGATATGAGTTTTATAAAGGTGAATTAGGTTAAGGTACTCATGTCAGAATTGGCCATTTCTTTGATTTTTAGATTTTTTTGGATTTTTATGAGTTAAGAAAATGTCTGAATAATTGAATGATGTGAATCTTTTACAGATGAGCTGGTTATTGTGCTCAAGTTAGGATCTTTGTTTTTATGGCTTTTTAAATTTTTATATTTATATTTTTATGTAATTAGTTCGAAAATGGGACGAAATAAAGAAGTGAAAAGAAATAAATTTAAAAAGGTTCAATATGTGCATGGAATAGCAAGTCAAAAATCAGTAAATATGTGCAATTTACAGTTAGGTCCCAAAACCCAAGTTTCACAAATGAACTCCAATTCTTTTGAATTTGTTTTTTATTTGTAGATAATTGAATGTACATTAGTTCAAAAGTTAGTAAAGTGAAATTGGACATTGTATGTAAGATATGTCGGTGTTTGCAGCTTTTTGTCCTTGAATTAGGGTTTATGTATACTTCAAATATATACAAATTATTTTTTAGATTTTTTATTAATGTTAATGAAGTGTACATAATGGAATTAATTTCATGTCAACTGGAGTTAGAATGAATTAACTAAAAATAGGTGAAGTTTGATGAATATATTACAAATAAATATGGATGTATAATTAAATGCTAATTTATGTAAGTTATTTACAAGTGCATGAGTGTTAATTATGAGATATAAACAAAAGAATGCATCTAATTACTAGACATGAATCTTTATTTTCAGCTAATTTGTGTGATGAATCACAGATTCATCAATTGTGAACCCATTTTGGAGATTAATTGAACTTTTTATTATTTTTGGAATGAAGGAATGATTCTGATAATCTTTATTTAATTAAAAATGCATCTTGTTTCAAAAAAATTATGCTAAATAATTGTTTGAAGGATGATTTTATATAGAAATTTTTAGCTCCTATCAAACTGAATTTTCTTTGTCATATGCTCTCGGAATGAATTGTTGGATCATACTGTAATATCTTGAGAAAATAAAAATAAGGCTTGGTGCATATCGAATTGACCTATCATCCGTGAACTTTCAAAAATTGAATATTATGATGTGATCAACGACGAGCCGCTAAATATGATGATTAATTCGTGTTCGTTGTAATACGTGTACTTAGCGATTCGGTCAGAACCGAGAGAAAATCTCCGTGAAGAGTGTCTCGGCTTTAATTTATATCCCGGGCAAGTTTGGGGTCGAACACAGGGAGGCAAAGGAACAACTTGGGTTTAATTCAAAAGTTTAGATCTAGATTTCCGATGCGGGTTTTTTAGATTTTTTTAATGCAAAAATCAAAGCAAATGCAAATGCAGGTGAATCAAGACACTAAGAAAACACAAACAAGGCCAAATTAATTTTAATGAAAAAGAAGTCCAATTTAGCCAATTCGTATTTTTTCTAGAATCTTAATCCAGTAATGAACGCAAAACACATTTTTTTAGAATTTTAGAGGTTAAAATGCAACAACTAAAAATACACACTTTTTATGGGTTTTTTCACAATTTATCACACAAACAGTAAGCAAAAATTATGAAAAAATATAAGAACTAAAACATGATGCAAGGAAGCTACAGTAATTTTTTTTGAATTTTTTGATAAGTTATGATTTTTATGGATTTTTAGTGAAAATAGAGTGACAGTGAGTAAATAATTTCTAATAAATCCAATTATCAAATTAATCAGAGTGCGAATTATTTCAGAAAGATATTTAGATAAGCAATCCAACAGAGTTGAAATTTCGCAAAAAGGATATATGTGGATTTAATTAAAAATCAAATACTAAAAACACTCTACAATTTATTTCAGGCACACGACATCTCCATTTTAGATGAAATTTGGATAGTAAGTTAAACACTCTTCAAGGCATCACATATAATTTTTGTGGAATTTTTAGAGCAACTTGTTTGAGATATAAATTTAAGTGCTAAAAAAGGGTAAAATATCCAATTTTTCGGTTAGACAATTTTAATAAATTACCCACAATTCACAAAAATATAAATAAATATTCAGCACGTAGAAAATTAGTTGCACAACATAAGAGCATTTTTCATTGAATAAAATGATGCACAATTGAAGTCCAAGTTAATCCATAAAGATAGGGGTCTCTGTGCAATTTCAGGAAAGAAAACTTACAAGCAAACTATATACATGGACTACTTTGTAATTACGAAAACTATGAAAGTAATATTTGCAATTTTTACAAAATAAAAAAATAGAGAAGACCTTCTTCTTCCTTTTGCTGGGCGATGGAAAGAAGAACCCAAAGTGAGGGCAGCGCTGGCGGCACGGCGGGCGGCCGCGAGGGGCGGCGCGCGGCCGAGGGGAGAAGGGCGCGACGCGCTGGGCGGCGCAGGGGGGGCACGGCAGGCGGCGCGGGGCTCCAAGGAGGTGCGTGCGGCGCTGAGGGCACGGCGGGCGGCGCGGGGCTCCGAGGAGGTGCGGGCAGCGTTGAGGGCACGGCGGGCGGCCGCGAGGGGCGGCGCGCGGCCGAGGGGCGATGCACCTGGGAGCAGGAGGGGCGGTGGTGGTGGCGCCGGCGCACGGAGGTTGGTACGGGTCCGCAGAGGAGAAAGGGAGGGGGCGGCGGCGGTGCCCGCTGCTTCCCTCCTGTGTGTTTTTTTATTTTTTCTTGATTTTTTTACTGTTTTGATTAAAAAAACTGCTGTAAAAAGGAATTTTTTTTGTTTTATTTTTTTAATCTTTTTTTAATTTTCTTTAGATAGGAAATATGTACACAAAAAGATGGGAGGGAGAAATGATAGTGAGAAGATGGTGGTAATATGATGAAGGTGATGTAAAAATAATGAAGACACAACAAAGGACACAATATTAGATAAAATAAAATAACGAGAGAAATGAAGAGGAATACTTACCTGAAGTTCGCCGGATTTGCGGAGCAGCTATGCTGGACTCCTGTCGTCGCCTCGATCCGATTGGCGAAATAAAATCGAAGAGACCGAGCGAGCTCGATGGGGAACTCGTGACGCGGAGCGGAGCTCCGCGGATCTCGCCTGTGGGAGGTCTTCGCTTGAGGAAGATGTCTCGCCGCTGTCACCAACAAAACACTCCAAGCTCTCTCCCTTTTCTATTAGAATGGCGGATCAGGAAAAATGAGGATGTACATATGAATATAAAGAGAAGAAGAATGGGAGTTAGAAAGATGGTGGAGTTGAATGGGAGGTTAAAAAAAATGGTGGAGTGGAATGGAGGTTAGATGAAGACTCGGTTGTTAATGGTGGAAAATGGAAGTTATTGTAGAGAATGTTAATAAATAAATAAATAAATAATGATATAAAGTATGCTACTTTAAATACAATAAAAATAAAGAAGGGAAAAAAATAGTCGTGAATTTACAAGTAAATAAATACAACATGTACATTTTTTGTTTGCTTTTCTAATATGTATTTTTTTTCTTTTTAATAAGATATATTTACAACAGAAAAAATACAATAAAATACTATAATCAAAATATAACACATGCATGATTTTTTTATATTTTTATTAATTAAGAAAGATAAAATAAAAAAATGAACAAAGAAATGAATATATACACAATATACAATATACATCTAGGTCCCAAAACCCAACTTTTGCAAATGAGCTCCGATTTTAATGAAACCACTTCCGTTGGATAGATAATTTTCTAACTTGAACTTTAAAAATGAGTTTGATGAATTTGGAGTTCATACGGAGCGGAAATTTAGCTTGGAAGTTGGACTTTACGGCTTTTTCCCATTGGGATCAAGGAGCATTTATTTGAGATATAATTTGTTTTGTATTTTTGTATTTTTATGTAAATTATTATGAACAAGTTAGAGAAAGAATTAGCCAAAAAGGAGTTGAAATGAAATTATTAAAAATACATGAAGTTTTGGGCAATTTACATGTGAAAAACTCCTTTGATTTTGCGGCTTTTTATTATTAATTTATTTTGTACAATCTAATATACAATAATTAGTAAGTTTTATTTACAAGAGTCATTTTGTTAATTTATTGATTTTATGGACATTTTTCTGGGATTTTACTCGGGGATTTTGCTAAGATCAATATATTGAGATGATGAATAGTGGATTCATCACCCCCCTATACTTAAACTTTGCTAGTCCTCAAGCAAATAAAGAATGAATAAGTTGGATTAACCCCTGACTGTACATGTGAATACAAGACTTGATCCGTTCAAGAACTCTCAGTTTTAGAGATCCTAAAATTCTAAGCTGAACCAAACTCTAGTCAAAAGGTATCCAATTTCCCTAATCATCAGACTCTCTTTGTATACATATATAGTAGGAATATGGCTTTAAGTGTTGACCGCAGTTACAAGAGTAGAGTCACAACGTCACACAAGGTTCCAGTCCAAGAGACTCTCCTAAGGACCCGATCCTCAACACTAGGGAATAAATCATTTCTTGCATCCAATCCACCGTCTCTTTAGTTGTCAGACTTGAAAGTGTAGATGGAAGTCCAGTTGATGGAGGGCATAGGATTGTGTCATTTCTTCTCTCCCTCTCATTAGAACAAGGATCCTCTCAAGTGCCTTATTACGCAACGCATATTTTTGGTGTTGATCAGTGCCTCCGTCAAGAGAAGTTGGACCCGTCTGCACTTGTTTTCCTGGGAGTACACCGGGGTGTGCCTTTTTTGAGTACCTATCATACCTTCTACACCCAGACTTGTAGCATTTACGATGCATAGCCCTTTTTTGGTGCAAGCCCGACTCCTGGTCCTAATAGCGGTGGTCCAAGTGGACACTTTGAAATGGTTGGGAGTGCTCGCCTTTGGTGGAAGCTCTTTTGATAATTGACTTTGTAGAATGAGAGATTTTCTTTGACATTTCATTGCTTTGAAGTATTTTTGGCTTGCTCCACTGCTTTTACCAAGAGTTGGTGCACACTGATCAACATTTTTTTATTATATCACACCCTGGCACATAGGTAAATGTCAAGAGATAGTACAAGAACCATGTTCTCATACTGGCTAAATGTGCTGACACTTAGTTTTCATGAAGCCTTCATTGATTTTATCCCATCCTCGAGCATCATTAAATCAAGTCCAAACTGAAATCCCTCATCCCAGTTCCTTAAGTGAAATTTCAACTCATCTCATCATAACTGTAGTCGTGTACGTGAGGTGCTGATCATATTCTTAAGGTAGAGACTAAGCATGCAATATAGCACACAAATCTTTCAAACTAGGGAAATGTGAATAATTAAGTCAAGGACCCTAATGACTAAGGCTGGTTAACTCAAAATCTCAAGACCTCATATACCAAGTGTTCTTGAACATCACTAGTCTTGTGTGAAAGTGAATGGTGTCAGTGATTAAACCAACTTATTAGTTAGTTTTTTTATGATGATTGATTGATTTTTTTTAAGTTTTAGATTTTTTTTCAAACAAAGGCAAAGAAGTTTTTTTTGTTAGAAAAGTTTTGCTTTTTTTTTTCAAGAGTTTTTTTTGAAAAGATAGGTAAATAAGAAAAGACTTTTTTTTTGAAAAAGTTTTTTTAAAGAGGATTTTTTTAAAAAAAAAGTTTTTTTAGCAAATAAGGAAAAAGAGTTTTTTTAGGAAAAAGTTTTTTTTGTTTTGTTTTGTTTTTTTTGTTTTTCTGTTTTTTACCCACCCCATAATTATTGTATAATATATACAAAAATACATGAAAATACGAGCTATGGGTAAAGTATATATGTAATATATACACGCCCCCTATACTTAGCATGTGCTATGTCCTCATGGCACTAGGTGACAAAAATACATAGCTCGTACTAAGTATAAGTGGGTGAAAAGAATAGAATCGAAGAAGAAAAAAAGGAAAAAAAGGTGGATAATACACAACGGGCATCGACCCCCCTATACTTAGGCTCTGGTCAGCCTAAGTATTGGAAAGAACACAAGAATGAGGGACCGATGAGAATAGGAAAGAATATACAAAAAGAAAATAAAAAGAAGAGATGGAGCAACTCGGGTCACTCACCCCCCTATACTTAGGATCTAGTCATCCTAAGTATAGCTACAAAATGAAAACGATATGGAACTGGGGCGAGTGATGCGAATCACGAGGGAGGGAGGGAAATAAAGGAAGGAAAATATGTACAAGGAGGAGTGAGAATATACAAGGATCAAGAAGGTTTGTGACGGACCTTCTTGCGGGAGCGACGGGGAGGATAGTATACATGTGTGTCGCTGTCAGAATCATCCACAGAGGAATAATAGTGAGGTGTGGGGAACGTCCAACGAGGGTCGACACACGGCTGCTTGCTCAAATATGGCTTCAGAACAACCGAACTAAGCTCACTCATGTAGATCACCTCATCCGGACCTGATGAGGACTCCTCAGAAAGTTCCTTCTCTGGAACATCGAAGTTAACCTTCTTAGTCGGTTTTCTAGAACCTGAAGCATCGAGAGGAAGAGGAGATTGATACGTCTTAAGGAGTTCGGGGGAACACCTCAATGAATCAACACCCGTCTTCTTCTTATCAGATGACCGACTAGAGGATGGAGCACCCGATTTATCAAGATTGGTCAATTTGGTCCCAGCTGTCTCCTTTGATGTATGTCCTGGATGTGGTGTGTGTGAGGTTCTGACCAGAGGTTCATCATCAGATGAGTCACCGTATGCATTGTAATACTCCTGCAGGGTCAGCACACGTCTCTGATAAGGCACAGCGTTCTCAGTTGGCTTGACATTGTTGGGTTCTTGTGTCGGATCATCGAAATGATCAAGGCAATCCACAAAGGTCATGTCCGACTCAATGATAGCTTCTGGTCGTGAGTCCTCTCTAGAAGCTGTCGCGGTGGTGGTGCAAGCAGTAGGTGGTTTGTGGTTGTAGGAAGTCTCTAAACCAATGGTCGTCTGGACAGTCGGTATCTCAGGTGTAGTAGAGAGATGGGACTCAACTATCTCTCGAAGGTCACGACTGTCTGCAACTTTACGGGTTACCTTGGAATATCGTGTGTCCTCAAAGATCGGGTGAGGTTGGAGTGCTCCCAATGCAGAGAAATCGATTTTTCGAGTCTCACAATCTATAGTTGCCTTAGCCAAGGCTAAGAACGGCTTCCCAAGAATGATCGGAGACTGGGTGAACTCTCCTCGATGCTCAATGTCAATGATTGTGAAGTCTATCTCCAGTAGAGCACCTTGGAAAGTGACGATGACTGAAATGGTTCCTCTCGACCGTTTAATGGTCCGATCTGCCAACTGAATGATCTCTCTTGACTTTTTGGCAGATCCGAGTTTGAGTTTGGAAAACACGGAGGTCGGGAGGATATTAATCGGTAAGTCATCATCGATTCTTGCATGGGTGAATGTGGTATCTTTGATTTCACAATCAAATCTAGGTAACCGCTTTACTCTGCGGCTCTTGGTTTTTCTCCCTATCATCAAAGATGTGGTCATAGACACTATATGTATCTCAGTCCTTGTTCTCTTATTGCCCGACCTTTTAGGCATCAATTTATTTCTCACAAATCTTTTAAGGTCGGGAAAGTGCTCAATGCCCATTATTAAGGGAAGCTCAAAAATCAACTTTCTATCCAATGCTTCCCTAACCGCAGGATCCAATTTTTTTAGGTCTTTTCCTTTTTCAATTTTTATGGTATTTTCTGAGTTTTCAATTTTTTTGGTCTTTTTGGTAGGTGAAGGATGACTAGGAGAATGTACAGACTCTGGTTTGGAGGGAAAGTGGTTAGTAGAAGAGGGAGGTAGAAGGGACTCCAGCTGTACATGATGTGTGGTCAATCCGGTGTCTTCCAGATTTTCGAAATTCAATCCGCAAGATCCATGATCCACATTCCTACCTGGACTCTTGATCGGTCTACAAATGTCATCCTCCAATAAGTTCTCATGACACATCATGAGAGAAGTCTGCTCAGTTGGAGGATACCGCTGAGAACTTGGGATCTTATACTCAACACATCTTGACTCAGGCGTGTAATACTGGGTTGAGTATGACCTATCTGTATGGCAGATATTGGTCGGAGCCTCATCTGGTGGAGTTAGTAGACAAGGGGTCTGTAAATTAGTCGCATGAATCCAATCCCCTGTATATATCGGCTCTCCGAATGGGTGATATGAAGGTTGGTCAATGTGGTCTCTATCACTCAGGTCAATCAAGTCAGGAAGATCGTACGGTGCAGGCCTCTCCATTCGATTTGTCTGGTCGACCATGTTGTACCCTAAGGTTAAGTCGGGATGTGTATATGGAAATTGTTGTTCTGTCCCAACTCGAGGTGAAAGGGAGGTATGTGGGGTCAACTGATTATGCCAATCATTCATATCATCAGTCGCTTGCTCTTCGATTTGTTCCTTGATTCCAGCAAGCGGACGAGAATATAGTGAGTCAATCCAGGGTGGTTGTGGGTCAGGGGTGCCAAAATGTGGGGTATGTGAGAAGGACGAAGAAGTGGAGAAGTCAGTCGGAGTTCTGACTTTGCGGTCGGTGTATGGTTTTGAGGAGGAATAAGTGGGTGGAGATGATCGGAATATGGTCGAAGAAGGGTGACTTGGATATGATGACCAAAATTCTGATATCTTGGAAGGGAGATGGGAGAATGAAGCGGATCGAGGAAGAAAGCGTGCAAGTGCACCGAATAACACACAAACAAACAAACAAACACAAGAGCAAACCTTGAGTTCACCTACTCAACACAGGGATGGTCGCAAAAGTCCGACCGTTTATTTTCAGTTTTAATTAGGTGATAAATCAAGATATAAATCCAATTACGCAAGGCTAAAAACTAGGTTTTGGGCACTATCCTAGGGATTCGTCCTCACCTCTCAACAATCACAATTAGCCAAGCATACAATGAGGGTTTTACTCTCCCAAAACAAGTGTTAGTTTTAATCAGTTTTTTTGGTCAACTCTGATTAGCAGTCCCGATTTTAAGATTGGTTATCACTTGATTAGTCCACCAAATAAAGCATGCCTAACGATCAGTCCCGATTTCCTTTTAACCTAAGTTTCAAAAACCAAGGGAAGGGAGTTGAGAAAAGCTGATGCAAATAATGAAATCAATGATGCATGCCCAGTTCAGAAGACTTACAGTGGTCCTCGTGCTCTACATGCGGGATGCAAGGCAGAATTGAAATTTTATACTATATGAATGCAAAAGAGAAAACCGTTCATAGACAGGCAGTTCTATTAGCGAGTGATGAACAAGTTAAATTTGACTAATAGCCATGCGGTCTAAGTGTGTCTCGTTAAATGTGATGTGTGGTCCTAAAAATTACGAGCACAAGCAATAAAGATATTCTAATAAAATTGCTCTGAGAGCCGTGAGTGCAAGTCCTATTCTACGTCAATCAACCACACGACCACGAGCGGGTCCAAAGTCCAGTCCGGATACAAACGCGAGCTCTCAAACAAGAGCTGCTGAAAAGAGCGAATACCTAAATAATTACAACAATTATTACAAAAAGTTCTCTAAAAAATAAATAGTTCTCCTCGCACTTCAGCAGTCAACTCGCGTCGCGTCCGTTGACCTCCGATGCACTCCAAGTCCACCAGGCCCTCGCAAGGAAAATAAGATTTATGTTAGAGAGATAAAAACAAAATATATACAAAAATATGAAGAGAAATAATTGCAAAAAAATGGAATGAATACAAGTGGCTCGGGGGTCAGACTACCCGAGTAGAGAAAATCTAAATCCAAAATTTTAAATTAATCCCTAAGCCGTTTGCCTCCCCGGTAACGGCGCCTTCTGACGAGCCACTAAATACGATGATTAATCCGTGTTTGTTGTAATACGTGTACTTAGCGATTCGGTCAGAACCGAGAGAAGATCTCCGTGAAGAGTGTCTCGGCTTTAATTTATATCTCGGGCAAGTCCGAGGTCGAACACAGGGAGGCAAAGGAACAACTTGGGTTTAATTCGAAAGTTTAGATCTAGATTTCCGATGCGGTTTTTTTAGATTTTTTTAATGCAAAAATCAAAGCAAATACAAATGCGGGTGAATCAAGACACTAAGAAAACACAAACAAGGCCAAATTAATTTTAATGAAAAAGAAGTCCAATTTAGTCAATTCGTATTTTTTCTAGAATCTTAATCCAGTGATGAATGCAAAACACATTTTTTTAGAATTTTAGAGCTTAAAATGAAACAACTAAAAATACACACTTTTTATGGGTTTTTTCGCAATTTATCACACAAATAGTAAGCAAAAATTATGAAAAAATTACTGGAACTAAAACATGATGCAAGAAAGCTATAGTAATATTTTTGGAATATTTTGATAAGTTATGATTTTTTATGGATTTTTTAGTGAAAATAGAGTGACACTAAGTAAATAATTTCTAATAAATCCACATTATCAAATTAATCAGAGTGCGAATTTTTTCAGAAAGATATTTAGATAAGCAATCCAGTAGAGTTGAAATTTCGCAAAAAGGATATACATGGATTTAATTAAAAATCAAATACTAAAAAACACTCTACAATTTATTTCAGGCACACGACATCTCCATTTTAGATGAAATTTGGATAGTAAGTTAAACACTTTCAAGGCATCACATATAATTTTTGTGGAATTTTTATAGCAACTATGTGTGAGATATAAATATAAGTGCTCAAAAAGGGTAAAATATCCAATTTTTCGGTTAGACAATTTTAATAAATTACCCACAATTCACAAAAATATAAATAAATGTTCAGCATGTAGAAAATTAGTTGCACAACATAAGAGCATTTTTCATTGAATAAAATGATGCACAATTGAAGTCTAAATTAATCCATAAAGACATGGGTCTCTGTGCAATTTCAGGAAAGAAACTTACAAGCAAACTATATACATGGACTACTTTGTAATTACGAAAACTATGAAAGTAATATTTGCAATTTTTACAAAATAAAAAAAGTAGAGAAGACCCTCTTCTTCCTTTTGCTGGGCGATGGAAAGAAGAACCCAAAGTGAGGGCAGCGCTGGCGACACGGCGGGCGGCCGCGAGGGGCGGCGCGCGGCCGAGGGGCGAAGGGCTCGGCGCGCTGGGCGGCGCGGGGATCCAAGGAGGTGCAGGCGGCGTTGAGGGCACGGCGGGCGGCGCGGGGCTCCGAGGAGGTGTGGGCAGCGCTGAGGTCACGGCGGGCGGCCACGAGGGTTGGCGCGCGGCCGAGGGGCGATGCACTAGGGAGCAGGAGGGGCGGCGGCGGTGACGCCGGCGCGTAGAGGTTGGCACGGGTCCGCGGAGGAGAAAGGGTGGGGGCGGCGGCGGTGCCCGCTGCTTCCCTCCTGTGTGTTTTTTTTTTTATTTTTTTGATTTTTTTACTGTTTTGATTAAAAAAACTGCTGTAAAAAGGAAATTTTTTTGTTTTAATTTTTTAATCTTTTTTTTAATTTTCTTTAGATAGGAAATATGTACACAAAAAGAAGCGGGGAGAAATGATAGTGAGAAGATGGTGGTAACATGATGAAGGTGATGGTGATGGTGATGTAAAAATAATGAAGGCATAACAAAGGACACAATATTAGATAAAATAAAATAACGAGAGAAATGAAGAGGAATACTTACCTGAAGTTCGTCGGATTTGCGGAGCAGCTACGCTGGACTCCTGTCGTCGCCTCGATCCGATTGGCGAAATAAAATCGAAGTGGCTGAGCGAGCTCGATGGGGAACTCGTGACGTGGAGCGGAGCTCCGCGGATCTCGCCTGAAGGAGGTCTTCGCTTGAGGAAGATGTCTCGCCGCTGTCACCAACAAAATACTCCAAGCTCTCTCCCTTTTCTATTAGAATGGCGGATCGGGAAAAATGAAGATGTACATATGAATATAAAGAGAAGAAGAATGGGAGTTAGAAAGATGCTGGAGTTGAATGGGAGGTTAAAAAAATGGTGGAGTAGAATGGAGGTTAGATGAAGACTTGGTGGTTAATGGTGGAAAATGGAAGTTATTGTAGAGAATGTTAAAAAATAAATAAATAAATAATGATATAAAGTATGCTACTTTAAATACAATAAAAATAAAGAAGGGAAAAATAGTGGTGAATTTACAAGTAAATACATACAACATGTACATTTTTTTGTTTGCTTTTCTAATATGTATTTTTTTCTTTTTAATAAGATATATTTACAACAGAAAAAATACAATAAAATACTATAATCAAAATATAACACATGCATGATTTTTTTGTATTTTTATTAATTAAGAAAGATAAAATAAAAAAATGAACAAAGAAACGAATATATACATAATATACAATATACATCTAGGTCCCAAAACCCAACTTTTGAAAATGAGCTCCGATTTTAATGAAACCACTTCCGTTGGATAGAAAATTTTCTAACTTGAACTTTAAAAGTGAGTTTGATGAATTTGGAGTTCATACGGAGTGGGAATTTAGCTTGGAAGTTGGTCTTTACGGCTTTTTCCCATTAAGATCTAGGATCATTTATTTGAGATATAATTTGTTTTGTATTTTTGTATTTTTATTTACATTATTATGAACAAGTTAGAGAAAGAATTAGCCAAAAAGGAGTTGAAATGAAATTATTAAAAATACATGAAGTTTTGGGCTATTTACATGTGAAAAACTCCTTTGATTTTGCGGCTTTTTATTGTTAATTTATTTTGTACAATCTAATATACAATAATTAGTGAGTTTTATTTTCAAGAGTCATTTTGTTAATTTATTGATTTTATGGATATTTTTCTGGGATTTTACTCGGGGATTTTGCTAAGATCAATATATTGAGATGATGAATAGTGGATTCATCAATCAAAAAATCAAAAATATCATTAATTGAGGGATTCATGCTCTCACAATTTTAAAGCATTCATATCCCATCTAAAAATTCCAAAATGAAATTGTTGCTGCAACTTTTCATCTTATACTTGAATTGTATAATTTTAATTTCATATTTTGTTAATGTTAGTTTTTAAAAAAAATAAAAAAACAATTCTCGCATCCATTCACATTCATTTTCATAATCTTTCATTTTTCTTTTCAAAATAATGATAAATAAAAATTTACAGCATAAAAAATTAAAATATTTATTCCTATGAGAACCTAACATTTTATTTTCTACATCAATCTTGAGCTATCTATTTTTCTTCCTTGTTTTGACCCTGGGGCTTGCAAAACATTGATCTAAATTCGTTATTTGATTTGTTTATCTAAGTTTGGTTTATCTTTTAGTAAGCACTAATTTTCCAACTACAACATTAAAAAAGGACATATTAAAAAGAGAACTCAATGTTTATAAAATGACGTAGTTACTGAAGCAATTAGCTTAGGATTGATTTAGAAAATTAGTGTTTAGGTTTTCCATCCCTCAGGTAGTTTGATCTTGAAATTTCTTGTGAATATTCTATATTTATTTTCTTGCATGTTTTTTATTTTTCTTTGCTTGTATATTTTGTATCTCTTTATTATATCTCTTTCTTTTCGTGCGAGGGACTAGGTGGATTGAAGCAATTTTCATGCGAGGGACTTGGTGGATCACAATTGTGTAGACCGAGCTCGATGAAAAGGCATTAAGATGGAAACTTTTATATTGGGGAGAGGAAATAGTTTGGTATATTATTTTTTAGACATTATGTTTATAAATTAATTACAATAGTTCTATTATTTATAAGGATCTTTGTTTTAAGACCCACATGTGTAAATAGACATTGGACGTGGTCTGCTTGGAACCCAACTGTGTGGTTGGTGCCCTGTGTTGATTGTTGTGGTATGTGACTAATGAACGTGAATTTGTCTACATTAATATCATCAAATTATAATATGATCTATTTCACGTCACATCAGAAACCGAACCTTAAATATCTCCACGAGGAGGGGTCGATTTAATTTATTTTTTATTTTACCTAGGAAATCCTGGCTTGATTTAGGGACATGACCTACCTTAATGACAATTCAGAAATTAATATCTTGATTAAGTGATTGATTTATCTACCTAAACAAATGCTATGCAAAATATGATGTAAACCATTGTATGCATTTCTGTTTGATTTTATGCAAGTTAATTTAAAGTCAATATGCAACATGATACGATGCATTGCAAACACAATGATAGTAAACAATACATGCCCCTATATGATTAATAAATTGAGTAATGAAGCTAGATCCAGTTACATTAATAATTCATCCATAAAGATAATCCGATTTCATTCAATGGCATTTAAATATCAAGTATATGACACAAAAGATATCCAATGAAATTCCTACTGTTAAATGTGTCAAATAAGTAAATAAGCTATGTCGTTAGATAAAAAATTAAAATAACATCAAAATGAAATTGAAATTCTCGAAAGGGGGCATGTGCTCAAGATATTCAAGAAAGAGTCTAGGGACATAAACGTAAAAAAACAAGCAAAATATTTACAAATCATCACGAACAAACCCTTGGAGGGGCATTTTTGCAATAATATAATTCTACAAGGTCTTCCATGTAATTTTGCCAATTACATAGGGGAATGCAATTATAAGAAGTCGGTAGGGACCCTGCACAGTTCCCCCAGCACATGCGGAGGACATGAGTGTAAATCTGGAGAAGATGTGGGCATCTACTACAAATTTTCCAAGCTTTCACATGTGAGGCACGCGGGGTGGAGGCTTGGGCAAAGGGTCGGGCTGATGTAGGTGCCTCAGGCCATGTGGGTGGCTCGAGGTGACTTAGGGTGAGACTTGGTCCCCCCAAACCTCTCGTTTCGGTGTGTTGGCATGGCATCTCTAAAACTATTAGATGAACACCGAGAGTGTTCAATCTAATGGCACCTGTATATCGTTGCTTCTACTCCTCCGCCCCTTCAATGGCAGCGATATTGGATCTCTGGTGAAGAAGGTATTTCTCCTCATGGCTCCTTTGGTGCGACTGATGGATTAGGAAGCTTCTTGAGAAATCGACGAAGAAACTCGAGCATCGGAGAAAGGAAGATGCTTGCCTTATTGGTGTGTCCATGAAAGCTCACCGGAGGAGAGGCTATTGAATAGAGCCTACTATGGAGTTCGACCAATAAAGATACATCCTAAAAAACAGTTAGGGACTAAGAGCCGAAGCTCTATGTGTGCATGAAATGGAGCGTGGTCCCGAAATGGCGTAGAAGTGGCGATCCAAGGTGGTTTCTTCTCCATCATGGTCAGAGAAGATTGCCTGGAGCAGATTAGGTTCTGGAGGAGGGGATATGGTGAACGAAAGGTAGCGTAAAGGTGGAGGATGTACAACGAAGGTGAAGGCGTGTGTATGTGCCTAATTAAAACTAAGCAAACGCAAAGGGAAGTTAGGGGAAATGACATGGAGATCAACGAGGCCGTCGGAGGTGAAGGCATGGCAAGGGATGAGCTCCTGAGGGTGCTCCAGTCTTCGGTGAACTCCCCCAGTGATTGATCGTTGATGTGTACCCTAATTAATTTAAATGTGTTGTATTTGTTGTAGTTGGGCAATCAAGACCGATCGAAAATTAACCGCACGAATCGATGGAATCAATTAATTAACTAACGTGTAGTTTGATGTATTTTTAACTTGGGAAAGCTCTAGGGTCGACTCAAGGAGGCAAAAGAACAACTTCATATCAATTTAGATGAATTTGCTCGCGATTTTCCAAAGGATTTTTTTGTAATTTTTTTATGTGATAAAAATACCAATGCACAAATGCAAAAGAATTAGGTTATTAAGAAATCAAGCAACTTAGCCGAATTTAATTTTAGTACGAAATTAATCCAATTCATCCCAGATGTATTTTTCCTGAAAACCTAATCCAATGATGAATGCAAAATATTTTTTTTGGAGGTCTTGGGAATAAGATACAACAATGAAAAATACAAACTTTTTAGGGATTTTATTGCAATTTTTCGTACAAACAGAATGCAAAAATTATGAAATTTTTAATGGAAGTGAAAAATGATATAATGAAGCTACACTAATATTTTTTAGAATTTTATGACAATATATGATTTTTTTTAATAAAATTTTAAGGAAAACAGAGTGACTGCAAGTTTTTTATTTTTAATAACTCCACAAAATCAAATATTCAGAGAACGATTTATCTCAAATAGATACTTAAATGATCAATACAAAAGATTTAAAATTTCAAAAAAATATTATTTGTGGATTTAATTAAAAATCAATTACATAAACCACTCTATAATTTATTTTATGCATAAGATAACTCCAATTTAGATGAAGTTTGAGAATAATTAAAACACAACTAGAGGCATCAAATCTGAATTTTTCACAATTTTTGGAGCAGTATTTAATTATGTGCGAATTTCAGCGAAAAAATGGGTAAAATATCTCTAAATTTCAAACTTTGATTTTTAATAAAATATCTAATGCTCACAAAAATGCAAATAAATATCCAAATGATAAGGAATTAGTTTCTCAATAACATGCTATTTTTCATTAAAATAAATGATGAAAAAAGATATCCAATTTATCATGGAAAGTCAGGGGTGTATTTGCAATACAGGAAAATAAAATAAATAAATAAACTGTGCTTAAGGACACTTTTGTAATTAAAGAAACTTAAAAGGGCAAAACTACAATTTTTACCAAAAATAAAAAATAAAAAAAATGACCTTTTAAAACTAAACTTCTAGGACACACACGATCTGAGCGGGCGGAGGGCGTGCTATGTGCACACAGAGGCGCGGAGTGGGCAGGAGGTGCGCGGGCGGCGGGCGGCGGCCGTCAATGAGAGTCTAGTGAAGCGGGAGCATCGTGCGGTGTGTAGGAGCGCGGTCGGGGGCGGCTCCAGGAGAGAAGGAGGGAGGCACGACTGGGGGCACGATGTGCGACGGTTGGTAGGAGGGCGGCGCAGGGAGGAGGCGACCGCACAGGGGTGGAAGTGGCGCAACTATGGAGACAGAGGGTGTTCTGGAGCTGCGTTGTGTGTCTGGATGGTGGCGCCTTGTTTCTGGCGTGCGAATGTGGTAAAGGTGGACGCGCAGGTGAACGACACGCGAAGGCGCGCGACGGTGGAGGTCACGCGGGTAGGCGACTTGGCTGCCGGAGATGGACTTGTACGGGCTATACCGGAGGATGTGGCCGGCGGCCAGGAAGGCGGGGCAGAGGCTGACCGTTGCTTGGAATTTTTTTGTGTTCTTTATTATATATTTGTTTTTCAATTTTTTAACAGGGAATCAAAATGTGGGGGGATGTGGTTATATTTAGGTACGATAATGATGATAGTGAATGAAGATGATGATAGAGTGGTGGTGGTGATGGCGTGGTAATGTTGTGATGATGAAAAATGCAATGAAGATGAACAATACAAACAAGTGATGTTAGATAAAAAATGACAAAGAAGATAGAAAAATTACCTAGAATGTTCTCGCCGAGTTGCGGAGTAGCTACGCTAAAACTCCGATCGTAGCCTCAATTAACTCTAGGCAGAGTCGGAGCAGAGAAGCTGGACGAGCTTTGAAGAAACTCATGACCATGGCACGGACTACCGGATCTCGCCTTTGGTCGGAGGTCGTCGCTCGATGGTGGGTCTCAGTAGCTGTCACCTACAGATAGTCGGAGCTCGCTCTAACCTCTCTCACATGTAGAATGTCGGATGAGGAAAAATAAGAGATGAGAAAAGAATAAAAAGGAGGAGGAGGGAGTTAGAAAAGAAGTGGAGAAAGTGGAGACTTCGAGTAGGGAACAAGTAAAGAATAAGTAAAAGGAAAAAAATATAAAAAATAAATAAAGTAAATAAGTAGGCTACTTAAAAATAATGACAAGAAATAAATAAAAATAAATAAATAAATAAAAATAATTAATTGATTAAAAAAATTATAAATAAAATAATAAATATATAAAATAAAATACAAAATTAATAAATAAAAAAATAGGGTGACATGTGGCAGCTCCAGGAGCTGCCACGTGTCGCTCCTAGAAAATTCAAAAAAATTAAATGTAAATAAAAATAAAAAAAGAAATAACAAAAGAGGTCAAATCAAAAGGTGGTCAACATAAAAGTTGCTCATCTCAACGAGATCTACAACTTCCGTGAAGAACTGAAAATCAAAAGAAGTCGTCTGTACAACAAATATTTTTGGGTTGTATCTTATAAATATAAAACACCATATTTTTATCTTTTACAATTTTTTGTCATTTCTAAATAAGAGAAAAATCAAAATAAAGTTAGAGAATATATGAAAGGAATATTTACAACTTAATCTATTTTTTTGGATTTTAATATTAAGTAAAATAAAAAGATAAAAATGGAGGGCAGTTTAGTCAATATGCACAATATACAATAGGGGTCCAAAACCCAAGTTTCACATATGACATCCGATTTTTTTGAAATTGGTCTTGTTTTGATGGTCTTTGAATGTATATTACTTTAAAAGTGAGTAGACCTAAATATGACACTGTATGAGAGAGATATGTGCATTTTAAGGTTCATAGTCTCAAACTTGGATTTGGGTTTTATCGGACAATTTTACAAGTTATATTTTTTTTGTTATTTTATCTTTATTAGTGTAGTAATATATACACTATAGAGTTGAATTTATTGGATTTGGAGTTAGTAAAAAATAGATACAAATAAGGGATTTTAGTTAATATACAGGTGAATATTTACAAGTGAATTTGGCTCCTTATTTAATGCAAATATGAATGCGAAATTGCAGATATTATTTACACATGCATGAATGCTAATTATGCATTATAAGTGATGAAATACAACTAATTACTCTGGAACAAAGCTCTATTTTCAACTTTTAGAGTGGTTAATCACAGATTCATCTCCCAGCCGTGGGGAGTAGCTCGAACAGTCGGATACGACCGTAACATGGTCTGCCGACCATGGGTCAACTCCAAAGATGGCTTCCTATCGTAGCTCTTCGATGCAACCTCCCCTTGTCATGAGGAGGCAATGAAGGATAGGGAGTAACTCCCACAAAGGGTGGATAGGTTGGAATAACAGTGGAGGAGATGGATATGAAGAGGTGGAGCAACAGTTCCAAGTGATGGAAGTTTTGTGATCAACTGCTGCTCCACGCTATAGTTTAGGAGGAACATAGGTATAGAAGTGAGCACGTGATTGAAGGTGACTGGGGATATTTAGGGGAGTTGGAGTGACGTGGAAAGGAGGTGTGACGTAGTTGGGAGAAGTGAGAGAAGGAGGAGGGTGGCGAGGCACGACATGGGAGAGAGAAGGTTGCGTAGGAAGATGATGGTCCGCAACCATTGGATCTTGTGATCTAACGACAGGGAGAGAGGTGTAGATGGAAGGTGCGTATATAATCTGATCAAGTCGACCAGATGGGTGAGAGACGGGTGGGCATGGACCAAGCTCAACCATCTGATCCAACTGATCAAACAACCAAGATGGAGGGCAATGAGGAAAGAAGGGCTAGTGCGAGGCAGCACACGATTGGGCCACATGGCCTAATCAGAAAAATCTCAGGATAAAAAAACCATGTAATCTATAAACAATTACTTACAGGCCACAAATGAAAAAGTGTAAAACATGAAAGTTGTAGATATTTTTGAGATCTACAAGTTTTATGTTGAACCCAAAGTCAAAATATGCCATATATACATACTTATATTTTTGAAAGTATTTTAAGTATTTTAAAACACTTGTTTTGAATTTCTTTTGTGATTTTTTTGTATTTTTAATTTTTACTAAATTTCAAAACAAATATTTACAAAATTAATCAAGTTTTATGTGATTTTTAATATTCGGAAAACATAGAAAATAAGGCACCAATAATAGAGTTAATTATATACAATAACTAGGGTTAGTTATAAACAAAGGGTTAATCCTTAACGTTGGTAATAGACTTAAACCTTGCTCGTCCACGTGCAAATAAAGAACGAGTAAGTTGGATTAATCACTGATTGTGCATGCGTATATTCAAGACTTGATTCATTACAAATTCTTGGTTTTAGTTGTCCTAAAATTCAAAGTTGAACCAAGCTCAAGTAAAAAAGAATCCAACTTCCCTAATTATCAGTGTCCCTGTGTATACATATGGCATAAGGGTATGACATTAAGTGTGAAATGCATTTATGAGAGCCGAGCTGAAATGTAACTCAAAGTCATAGTCGAAGAGACTTTCCTAAGAACCAATCGTCAACTATAGGGAATAGATCATTTTTTGCATTCAATCCACCGTATCTTTAGTTGTCAGACTTGAAAGTGAAGGTGAAAGGCTAGTTGCTAGAGGGCATAGGATAGTGTCTTTTCTTTTTCCCCTCTCATTGGAACAATGATACTCTCGAGGGCCTTATTAACTAAACATATTGAATATTTTTGGTGTTGATCTATGTCCGTTAAGAAAGTGATGAGTTGTCTGCAATTGTTTTTCTAAGAATGCACTGGGGTGTGTCTCTTTTGAATATCTAAGATACCTTTGACACCTAGACTTGCATTACTATACGATGAAGAGCCCTTTCTGGGTGCTACCCGACTCATAAAAGATCTAAATGTTGGTCTCTTTGATTTGATTTGAAATGTAAGAGCTTTTATTTTCATTTTTAATTTTTTGGCTAGTTCCAATGCTTTTACCAAAAGTTGGCGCACACTAATCGACAATTTTTAGATTTCCTCACACCCTGACACTTAGGTAATTATCAAGAGATTGGTACAAGAATCTTGTTCCCATACCGACTTAAGGTGTTGACCCTCATGTTTCATGAAGCCTTAGTGGATTGTATACCATCCTCAAGCATCATTAAATTGAGTCCATACTCAAATTTCAATCCTAGTTCCTCAAGTGAAACCTTGACTTATCTCATCATCATTGCAGTTGTACATGTGAGATGTGGGTCATATTCTTTAAGGTAGAGATGAAGTGTGCAATATAACACCCATATCTTTCAAACTAAGGAAGTGTGAATAATTAAGTCTCAAACCCTAATGACTAAATATGGTTAACTCTGAATCCTAAGACCTCAAAAACCAAAGTTTCTTTAATTTCTCAAGTATTGAGTGATAGTGAATGTATCAGGGATACATCCAAATCATAAGTTAGAGTTTTTGTGATTTTTGATTTTTTTTCAATTTTTGTGTTTGAAGAAAGTTAGATTTATTTACAAACACAAGTTAATCTCTTTTACACCTTCATTTTTGAAAAGTTTTTTGAAATCATTTTACAAATCATGTCACATAAATATAGATCTTCAAAACATTTTACAAATAGTTTTAAAAACAAGTAAAATCCTCATTTTTCAAACCAGTGTAAACATTTTTCAAAATAATGTTACATAGTTAGAAAAATTTTCAAATCATTTACAGGCTTTTTTATACAAATTAGTTCAAAAGTACTTTACCCTAGCTCAAAAAGTTTGAAAGTTACAAAAATATGGGCTATGGATAAAGTATATATGAAATATACACGGTATACCCCTATTCTTAGCTTGTGCTATGTCCCCATAGCACTAAGTGATATGAAACAATAGATCATGCTAAAAAATATAAAAGGATATATGAGAAGCAACTTGGGTCTCCCCCTATACTTAGGTTAGAAGTAACCTAAGTATAAAAAGAGGACCAAAATAGGAGTCAAATGAGTTAAGAATATGAATGGATGGGGACTAGGTTCCCTCTATACTTACCCGAGAAGAGCACAAGTAAAGAGATGTGGAGCATAGATGGAGGGACCCAAGTTGAACAATTAAAGAGACTAGGTTCCCCATGTACTTATGCTGATAAGGAGCCTAAGTATTTGGATAAGGAACTAAGAATGGAGAACCAGGACACTGGTTAGGGTTTGATGAATCTTATTAGATGAATGAATCTATGGAGATGGAAGGAGTTATGGTTTATGGGAGGATTGGAGAGAATACACAATCATGGCTTAGCCAATCAAACAATACCCCTTGAGTTCACCAATTCACACATGAAGAACGACAAATGTTGTTCATTCTAATCTTGTATGTTTTATCGGTGATCATCAAAATAAAGGTCCATTTACGCAATGTTTGATGTGGATTTTGGGCACTATCCTAGGGTGCATCCTCACCTCTCAACAAGCAAAAATCATCCTGCATACAATGTAGGGTTTTGCTCTCTCGAAATACAAGTGCTATTTTTTACTCCATTTCATTTAATCAACTTGCATAATTCAGTCCCGATTTTAAGCTTAGTTTGTCGCTGCTATTAATGTGAACAAGCACTCAAGTAATTATTATCTACTGTCCAGTCCCGATTCCATTTAAGTCCTAAGTTGTAAATCAAGATGGAAATCGAGAAAAGATGATGCAACGAAATCATGATGCATGCTCGAGAAAGAGATACTTACAATGCTTCCCAGATCTCTCCAAGTGTTATAAAAGATATAATTTAAGTCTACCTTACATGCATACAAGTCGATTGAAATCGCTTCTAAACATGCTACTATTAAAGGGATAGAAATCATTTTTTTGGCTAATTGAATCAATGTTATGGTGTGTCTCATGAGTCTATGGAGATGAAGTGAATCCCCTAGATGATTATTAGTGTGTACTACCTACAATCAAGCATAATATGATATGAAATAAATAAAACCCGATAAGCCCTGTGCCTAACCTAGGTTGAACACTCATGTGGAGCCCCACTCGGGTAGGGGTGAAACATGCTCCATACAACACATAATGTCCAAGTCCAAAAATACATTCGCGAGCCCTCAAACGAGGACCGCTATAAATGCGATTATTACACACATAGACAATAAATAAATACAATAATAAATGACAATTATTTCTTTATTCTTTAGAGTTTCTTCTACGACTCCTCATAGCAGAAGCTCCGGACTCCTCGCCTCTGCGTCTCCCGAACGTCCTCATTCCTCGCGAGCCCTACCACAAAAGCTAAACATTAGACATACGATCAAGAAATATAATTAACATACCACAAAGTGAGACAATGCAAAGACATCACAAAACAAATATTGACCTAAATATCACAATCATCAACTTAATTTAATATTAGAATCTTATAAATAAAAAATATAAGTTGTGTCCTCGGTAACCTTGCCATCTGATTAACATAAATTTAGCTACGTTAATATCATCAAATTGTAGTATGGCCGATTTCGAATTGCATCAGAAAGCGATCCTTAAATATCTCAGCGAGGAGGGGCTCGGTTTAATTAATTTTTTTCTCTTACCAAGGAAGTCCAGGATCAAACTCAAGGACACAAGCTACCTTAATGACTATTCAAAAATTAATATCTATATTAAGTGATTGATTTATCTACCTAGGTTAACAATGCGTGAACAAATTCTATGAAAAACATGGTGCACGATACATAATGCATTTCTTTTTGACTTTATGCAAGTTAATTTAAAGTTAATATACAACTTGATATGATGTAATGCAAACAAAATGATAATGCATAATACATGCCATAAATGATCAATAAATTGATCAATAAAGTTAGATCCAATTTCATTAATAATTCATGCATCAAAGTTAATTCATTTCATCCAATGGAATTTAAATATCAATAAAATAATACAATAGATATCCAATGAAATTCCTACTATTAATGATGTCAAATCAGTGAATAAGCTACACCATTAGACAAAAAAATAGAATCAAAATGAAATTGAAATTATCGAAAGAGGAGTCCATGTGATCAAGATAATCAGGAAAGAGTGTATAGGCATAAACATAAGAAAAACATGTAAAATATTTACAAATAATCACAAACAAGCCCATGAAGGGGCATTTTTGCAATAATATAAAGCCACAAGGACTTCCTAGTAATTTTAGAATTTGTGTAACGGCATAAATGCAATTATAGGTAGTCAGTAGAGCACCCATTCATTTCCCCCCAGCACGCCGTGTGAGTCACATGCGAGAGGACCTGAGTGTAAATCTACTGAAGATGTGGACGTCTAATGCAAAAGTTTCGAGCTTTCATGTGGGGGTTATGCGAGTGGAGGCTCGAGCGAAGGGTTAGACTGATGTAGGTGCCTCGGGCCATGTGGGTGGCTCAAGGTGACTCAGGGCGAGGCTCGGTCCCATTGCAGGGGGGAGGAACGTGGGTCTGGAAGTGAGCACGTAGATGTGGGTGACTAGGCCAATTTTGGCTAGTTGGAGTGACATGGAAAGTAGGTGTGAGGCAGTTTTGAGAAGTGGGAGTAGGAGGAAGGGAGGAAAGGCACGATGTGGAAGAGAGAAGGTTGTGTAGGAAGACGATGGTCCGCAGCTGTAGGATCTTGTGATCCAACGACTGGGTGAGAGGCACAAGTGGAGGGCATTGATATCTGATTGAGTCGATTGGATGAGTTAGAGATATGCAGGTGTGGAGCGAGCTCAACCTTCTGATCTAATTTATCAGACGACCAAGATGAAGGGAAACAAGGAAAGAATGGTCGATACGTGGCAACACACGATTGGGCCACATGGCCCAATCAGAAAAATCTCAAGACCCAAAAACCATATCAAATACAAAACAATTCTTTACAGGCCTCAAATGAAAAGTATAAAACAAGAAAGTGTAGATATTTGTGAGATCTACAAGTTTCATGTTGAAACCAAAGTCAAAATATATCATATATACATACTTATGTTTTTGTAAGTATTTTTAAGGATTTAAGAACTTGTTTTTAATTTCTTTTGTGATTTTTGTAGTTCTAATTTTTATTAAATTTTAAAACAAATATTTACAATATTAATTTAGTTTTTATGTGATTTTTAATATTTAGAAAATACAGAAAATAAGGCACAATAATAGAGTTAATTCTATACATTATTAGGGTTAGTTATAAAAAGGGTTAATCTTTTAAGTTGGCGAGTTTACATTTTATTGAATTAGTTTAAGTTAGGGGGTTAATAAATTAGAAATAAGAAGATAAATCATGGATTTATCACCCCATATACTTAAATCTTGTCCGTCCTCGAGCAAACTAAGAATGAGTATGCTGGATTAATCCCTGACTGTGCATGTGAATATTCAAGACTTGATTAAGAATCCTTGATTTTAGTAATCCTAAAATTCTAAGTTGGACCAAGCTCTAGTCAAAAGGGATCCAACTTCCCTAATTATCAGACTCCATGTGTATACATATAGCATAAGGATATGGCATTAAGTGTGAATTGCTTTTATGAGCGTCGAGTCAAAACAACATTGAAAGTCCTAGCCTAAGAGACTCTCCTAAGAACCCAATCGTAAACACTAGGGTACAAATCATTTCTTTCATTCAATCCACCATACATTTAGCTGTCAGACTTGAAAGTGAAGGTGAAAGGCCAGTTGGTGGAGGGCATAGGTTGGTGTCTTTTCTTCTCTTCCTCTCATTGGAACAAGGATCGTCTCAAGGATCTTATAACCTCAACAGGTATATTTTTGGTATTGATCATTGTGCCTGCCAAGAAAGTGCTGAGTCGTATGCTCTTGTTTTCCTGGGAATGCATCAAGGTGTGTTTATTTTGAGTATCTAAGATACCTTCAACATCCAGAGTTGTATTACTATACGATGTATATCCCTTTTTAGGTGCTAACCCAACTCAGAAAAGCCCTAAAATGTTGGTCCAAGTGGACACTTTAAAAGGTTGGGAGTACTCGCCTTTGGTGGAAGCTCTTTGATTTGGCTTTGAAGTGTAAGAGCTTTTCTTTTCATTTTTCTTTTCTTTTATTTTTGGCTTTCTCCTCTACTTTTACCACAAGTTGGCACATACTGATCAATAATTTTTAGATTTCATCTCACCCCGACTCTTAGGTAATTATCAAGAGATTGTATAAGAACATTGTTCCCATACCGGTTTATGGTGCTTACACTCAGGTTTCATGAAGCCTTAATCGATTTTATCCCATTCTCGATTATCATTAAATTGTGTCCATACTAAAATTTCAAATACTAGTTCCTCAAGTGAAATCTTGACTTATCTCATCATCAATGCAGCTGTGCACGTGAGGTACGTGTCATATTCTTTAAGGTAGAGATGGAGTATGCAATATAGCACCCATATCTTTCAAACTACAGAATTATGAATAATTAAGTCTTAAGCCCTAACGACTAAGGCTGGTTAACTCTGAATCCTAAGATCTCATAAACCAAAAGTTTATTTTATTCCTCAAGTCTTGAGTGATAGTGAATGTATCAGGGATACATACAACTCACCAGTTAGAGTTTTTATGATTTCTGATTTTTTAATTTTTGTGTTTCTTGAACAAAGTTAGATCTATTTACAAACACAAATGAGTCTCATTTACGCCCTCATTTTTGATAAGTTTTTTGAAATTACTTTACAAATTATGTCACGTAAATATATATTTTCAGAACATTTTACAAATAGTTTTAAAAACTAGTAAACACCTCATTTTTCTAGCCAATGTAAAACATTTTCAAAACAATTTTACATAGTCAGAAAAATTTTCAAACCATTTTACAAGCATTTTTACACAAATCAGTTCAAATGTACTAAACCCTAGCTCAAAAAGTTTGAAAATTATAATAATATGAGATATGGCTAAAGTATACGAAATATATACAGTATTCTCGCCTATATTTAGCTTGTGCTATGTCCTCATATCACTAAGTGATATGAATCCATAACTCATGCTAGAAAATATAAAAGGTTGTATGGCACTGACTCGGATTCCCCCTATATTCAAGTTAGAAATAACCTGAGTATTAAAAGAGGACCAAGAAGAGAAGTCAAATGAGTGAAGAATAGAAATGTACGGGGACTTGGGTCCCTCTATACTTTGGCTGAGAAGATCTTAAGGAGATGTGGATCCTAGATGGAGCGACCCAAGTTGAACGATCAAAGAGACTAGGTTCCCCCTGTACTTAGTCTGAAAAGGAACCTAAGTGTCTAGATTTGGAGCTACGAATTGGGAACCAAGACATTGGTTAAGGTTATATAAATCTTATTAAATGAATGAATATGGAGATGGAACAATGGAGTTATGGTTTATGGGAGGGTTGGGGAGAATACACAATCAAGGCTTAACACTTCAAACAATACGCCTTGAGTTCACCAATTCACACATGAATCCCGACAAATGTTGGCCATTTTAATCTTGTCTATTTTATTGATGATCATCAAAATAAAAGTCCATTTACACAAGCTTTGATATGGGTTTTAGGAACTATCCTAGGCTACATCCTCACCTCTCAACAATCATAAACCATTATGTGTACAATGTCAGGTTTTTTTCTCCTGAAATACAAGTGTTATTTTTTTACTCCATTTCATTTAATCAGCTTGCATAATTCAGTCCCAATTTTAAGCTTAGGGTTTCACTACTATTAATGCGAACAAGGACTCAAGTAATTATCGTATACCATTGATGAATCTCCATTTCATCACCTTTATTATTTCATTGTGGCCTTAAATCCCTAGCTAAATATATTTATATATCATTTAATTATATAAATTAACATTTATTTATTGACATTAAAATGTCGCATAAATATTAATATTTAATTCAAAAATAAAAAATAAAGGAAAGAAAAGGAAAAAGAATGAAGTGTCAAAGACATTGAATTACCCTAGACCCCGAGACACAATCATCATAATGACTTGGTCGACAAGGAATAAAGTAGGAGGAGATATGACAGAGAAGCTATACATAAAACACTCGAAAACCCTTATTTTAATTCATTAGTAAATGCCTTTTGGGCCCTATTTTACTTTCCTATTTTTATACATCAAATCTATAAACCCTCAACATGAAAGTTGTACATACAAATACATAGAAAAATACAAAATTTATTTCACATTAAAACAATACACAATGCACTAGGAACACACAAAATAAAATACTGCAAATAAAACTTCCCAAACATGTATCTCCTCCACATGAACTCAAAATGGACCAAAATCACCTTTTTTGTTCACAAAATTTAATTATTTATTTAATGAAGATGATCTCAATTTTAAGATGCAAAAGTTGGTTTCGGGTCCCTATTGTACTATATTCATGTATGTAATATTCATTATATTCAATATTTATTTTCTTAATTTCCTTATATTTTTGCATACTTGTAAATATTATTCCGAATACATTTCAATAATGAAATATAGAATAAAATCTTGAAAAATACATTAAAATAAATAAAGTATTATAATATATAGGTAAACTATACCTACATAATACATGCACATATTTATTTAGGTATGATAAAATTAGAAAAATATAGCAAAAATATGTAAATGTGTTTTAAATAAGTTATAAATATATAAATTATGTGTACATAATAATAAAATATAAAATACAAAATAAAATAAAATATTTTAATACATGTAAATATACCTATTGACGAGCATCGAATTACCCTACTAATTCAATCAGGTTAATGATCTAGTTGTCGTTTGTAGTCGGGTAAATCGAGACTTATGAAAAACCACTTTAATTAATATTCAATGAAATGCGCGTGATAGATTTTCATTTTACTTAGGAAAGCCCAAGGTCGAACTCAGGGATGCAGCTATCTCCTTAGGTGAATTTTAAGTGAATTTTGAGGTCAGATTTTCAGAAGAACATTTTTGGTTTTTTAGCAATTTTTATGCAATAAAGGAAAAATAATGCAATTCCAGGACAACTTTATAAGTTAAATAAGAAAGATAATCAAATGAAGTCCAAAAATTATGAAACTTAGCCAGATGATGGAATGCTATGAACCTAGGTGTCTACAATTTTTTTTGGAAAATTTCAACTCTAAATGAATTTACTATGAATTAAAGATGAATGCAAGGTGATTTTTGCAAAACTAATTTTAATAAATAAAAACATATTATTTCCAGATATAAAAATTATCCTAGATGTATGATGAATCCAAAAAAATTAATAAACCTAAAATTCTATGTGAATTTGGCCTATTAGAAATCAATTAAGAAAATCACTATTTGATTTATTCAGGCCTCGTGATGCGTGCAAATGCAATGATTTTTGGGCACAATGTAGAGTAAGTTATCCTAAGTCTAATGTGATTTTATGATGATTTTTGAAGCAACAAGGAATTTAATATGAATTAAAAGGCTCACAGTGGGCAAAATATAGAAAATATCACCAATTTAATATTATTAAATTCCAGATAACTCACAAAAATAAAACACGTGTCATATGAGATAGAGGACAAGTTGCACTACAACATGTAATTTTTAGAATTTAAAAATGATGATAAATGGACACCTAATTATGCGTGCAGAGACAGGGACCAAATTATAAATACAAAAAATAAAAAGTTACTTAAATAAAACGTGCTGTCAGGGACTTAAATGCAATTACCTATAATGCGGAGGGGGTGGATGCAAAATTCCCACAAAGACACATGCTCCTCACGTGACGTGCCTGACAGGGACCAATTTGTAATTTCTAAAACCTTTAAGGGCCTCTATGTAATTTACCCAACCTTCATATGAGAGACACGTGCGGGGCTAGACTCGGACGACGATCGAGGCTCGGGCGGAGGCTCGGATGGCTCTAGATGTTCGGACTTGGCTTCGGGATTGGCTCATGTGCTCTGAGCCTAAAGGTCGGGAAAGCGGCTCGGAGGAGGCTACGTGGCGTGAGATGGACTGCCAGATCAAGATGATCCGACGGCTGCTGATGCTGGATACGTAGCGTATCTGAGGACCGTTATATAGAGATGGATCTAACGGTGGAGGATGAAGTCAACGTGGCGTAATCAGGAGGCGTCAGATCCTTGTGAGATCAGACAGTTGCAGGCGCTTGATGAAGCAGGCGACGTGGTAGAGTTGTGGCCGTTGGATCCCCCTGAACCAACGGGGATGGGATGCAGGTGAGGTGGCACGATCTGGACCGTCAGATCGAGGCAATCCGATAGTGGCTGTACGTCGTGTTCCTCTGGTCCGCTGCCTCCTACGGCCGACTTGGCGGGGCTCCGGTGATGCTCTCCTGGCTCTGCCTCCTTCTCCCGTGCTCGATGTAGCTCGCCAGTGGTTCCTGGATTTCTCAGAATGGTCGTGGAGGTGTAAGGGAGCTGTCGGAGGTCCTGTATGAGGCTGGGGAGGTCTAAATGCCGGTGGAGACGAAGCTCGATGTAGCTCCGGTGGAGATTCCTGCCAATGAAGAGAATGGCACCTGAAGGGTTAGTCTGTGCAAGGGAGCGTGTGTAATGTGCTCGTGATGTGAGTGCGAGTGCAGTGGGAGGCCTGGAGCTAAGTGAAGATGGTCCGATGACTCACTCCACCGTAAAGGCGGAGCCTTGGTCGGAGGGAGTTACGAGGTGAAGTCAGAGGGAATGGAATGGCGTACGAAGATGAGAGCTCGTAGGCAGAGCTCAAGAGATGGTCAGGCGAGGATGGAAACGATCGGAGCGGTGGAATAAAATCAGAGAAAATGCGAGGAAAGGAGATGGAGATCGGAGAAGATGATGGAGGGATCTACCTGGGGTTAGAAGCTCGGAGAAGAGCTTCCTGGTCTTCGCTCAAGGGCGAGTAGCGTCCCGAGCTCGAGCAGCTCGTTAGAAGAGCTGCTACACGGCAGAGGTGTGTTGCGGATCTCGCCGGAGGTAGTCGACCGTCTTCACTCGATGTCATGCTCAATCACTGTCACCGATGAGGAGAGTAAAGCTCAGGGGTGCATCCAGATATGGCGGATAGGGTCGATGGTGGCCAGATGTAAAGGATATGGGAAAATCCTCAAGTGCATCACGGAAGCGTGAGCATCGTATCCAATACGACGAAGAATGACTAGTCAGACTAGTTGTTCTATGCAACGGAATTTAAAACATTTTCATACGATGAAACCATATGATCCAAGAACGATTCTCGGATCGTTTCATCTAGAACCACATAAAGTATAAAGGAATACCTCTTGTAGCGTGGTTGATCGAGTCTCTATGAAAAGAGACCTCCAGTTTCAAGTCCGTTCGTCGGAGAAGACGATTGCGAGCGCGAGGATGAGTCGTGTGATCCTCGCAATCCAACAAGTTTATCCAAGAACGGTGAACTCCTGATCTCGTCACACGAGATCAAACACCTTCTTCGTGAGCGAAGCACTCCAAAGAAGATGGAGAACCGAGGAACGTCGAGGCAGCGACACAGTGGCGAAGTGACGACGAGGCTCCTCCTCTAGGGCTTGGTGGACGACCACCAATGGAGAAGAGGAGAGGCTTGACGTGTGGAAGGAGAGAGAGAGAGTTGTATCTTAATTGCATAACCCTAGAGATCAAGGCATGCCTCTCTATTAATATGATTTTTGGGATCCATGGATCACAATCCATGGGACACACAAAATCAATGGATCAGATTGATTTGTGTTTAATCCAATGGTCAAGATTGTTGTTGGTAAAAACCAACAACTAATAATTTAATTTAGATCAAATATATTTGATAAATCAAATACAATTCAATCCTAAATCAAATCAAGCAAATAAGGAGATAATTAGCATGGAGATAATATCTCCCCATAAAATAGGTGGGACGACCACCAATTCCATATAGGACTTGGTAGCCGTCCACTTATTTTCATGGTGGAGGCAATCTCATGTAATCTCATGAGATTGCATATCTCCATGAAAATCTCCATTATTGTTCCAACAACTTTTGTTATGAATTTATTCTACGAAAATAATTCATAATTAATTTTTAGAATATTGCAATCTTACCATTGGAAGTTTGTGAATCACATTCACAACCCCAAAACAAAAATAATTTATATTTTCAATTAATTATACAATGTGAATCCAATTCACACCAATAATTAATTAACAAATGCAAATCATAATAAGATCTCTCTAATACATTATAAATCACGTTTATAATATATTATGAATAATTGGATATTGCTATCCACATTATTCTTATCCACAATAATTAAATCACATTTAATTATATTGGATAATTTCCACATGCATCAAGATAATTAAATCACATTCAATTATCCTTCTCTTAATGCTTAGATATAATTCAACTATGGAATCATTCTTGAAACCTTTCAAGAATAAGGCGATTTCTCCGCAGATACTTGGAGATAAGGACATGGCGATTGTATTGTTCCACGTATAGTGACTTGGATATTAAGATCACATCTCAAATCCAGATCTCATGGACCTCGTACAGATGCTTGATTAAATCAAGGCCATAGACCTAATCTTCTCATTGCATCTGAATCTCATTCAGATCAATGTCCAATACATAGACTAAGATTAGGTCACTTCTCTACTGAGAGGAGTCACTAAAATCCAAACTTGTTTCATCACTCCCTCAGAATGGAAGCGTCATGGTTATACAATTGTTTTATGATCACATCACCCTCAGTATTCCCAACACCTGCACATCCTGCATACTGGAAGACCTATGATCATCCTGAAGATATAGATCAATTTTACACTGTCATCTTCAGGGTTTGATAACCAAGTTTCTCAATCTTGGTCATTGGGAATTAGTATCGATCATATGCTTTCCCAAAGCATATATCATACCTTCAAATTCTTGTCATGCTTTCAAAGCATGACGACCATGCATGGAATTTGATCAGTCCCAACATCTCATGAGTGAGATCATGTCTTCCGGTTCACATGTGAACCTGTATGATCCCTTTGAGAGATCGTATTACTCATATGTCCTTATATGCACACCAGCTCGCCGGTGTGTAGACCTTGGTTAGGTCATCAACCTATTGGTCTGCCAAATGTACATACTCAGACATATAGTAACACATCTGTTTTTGGTCAGAGGATGCATGCCTATGTTGTGACAGTATTCAACATAGGTCTTTGGATATCTCGATCTTGTTAAGTCAACCCATTGACTCAACTAATCTGACGCCTCCGAATCACTATTCCCATGCAGAGGACCTGCATCAAGAGGTCGGTCAGATATCAGCCAAATGAGAAAGGATTGCCATCTCCTACTCCGACTGGAGATCATTTCTTAACAATCATTTGACGGTGTTTGATGAGTCCTCAATCTAACTCCTTAGATATCCATCCAAACACCAGCCTCTGTGACTCAATTATTGAATCAACAACTGTATGATTATCAAGATGGCCAATGTACATAACCCTAATTGTATAGAGGGACCTATTATGCAAATTATTTATTCTTCATTTCAGATTAGGAATGATTTTCGCAATAACATTTATTACAAAAAGGTTTGCCGTGGGCTCGCATGTCCAACAATCTCCTACTAGCCCAAAGAGCCATTAATGGGCTAATAATTTAAACCCACACTCATGTGACAATCATAGGCTATTTAGAAAAATAGCTAGGTAAGCTGATAAGTCACTCTGTTCCCGAGAGACTATACCAAGTACTTTTACGGCACTTGCATATTCCCTAGAAACAGTGCTCGCACTCAATGCGAATGTTGCGTCTTATGCAACCAATACTCAATCTTGTTAGTTATAGTGTCCTTGACACTATAGCTTAACAATTAATATAACCAGTAAGTAATTATCCTTATTACAATGCCCTTATTCCTGGAGATCTCTATCTCCCAAGGTATTCGTAGTTAAGACCTTTTAGATCTTCATCTATAAAGTCTTAATTTCTTGAATATAAGACTTAGAGATCACTATCTCTAAAATCTTGTCATCTTTGAAGATATTGTAATTACTGCAATCAAGTGTTTTATTTCCATAGTAGGATTAGTAACAGTTACTACTCCCACTACATGGCAGACATCTGGCTTTTGTAAATATTTAGTATACACTCGGCTTCTCGGAACTGATGCACAAAGGCAAACAGTTTTTAGCATTCACATCCTCAACTCTTTGAGGTGCCATCCCTTTAGATAGGTCAGTACCATGTCTTTAGGGAAAGAAGCCTTTCTTGGAGTTTTCCAGAAAATGGAATATGTCCAAGGTGTACCACTAATGCAACGGTCCCAATACCCTCTTTCCTTGCTTCTGAACAACTTCAGAACTAAGATCTAAGAGGTATCATTGAGATCATACCAGATATAAAATACTAATTATTATCCATATATCATTCTAAATGATTAGGATATTATCTACATTTAGCATGATGAACACAATGGCACTCCCATTAAGCTTCACACGGTTCATCAAGATTCTATCTGAAATCATAACATTTATAATTTTATCAAATCTTATGTTCTAACTACAAGAAGCTTATTTGAGTCCATAGATGGAGCTCTCTAGCTTGCACACCTTGCTTTCCTCAATCATGAAGCCCTGCGGCTACTTCATGTGAATATCCTCAAAGAGGTATTTATAGAGGAATGTAATATTGACTTTCATCTTGAAGATGTCACAGCCAAGTTGTGTAGCTATAGTTAGCAATATTTTGATGGGTTCAAGCATGGTCACTGAAGAGCAAGTCTCATCGCAAGCGATGTCTTCTCTTCGGTGTGTAGCTCATGGCTATGAAACATGCTTTGAAGGTCTCTACCTTCTCATCTGGTTTCCTCTTTTTTCTCTTGAAGATCCATTTACACCTTAATGGGTCTTTTACCCATATAGGTGGATCTTCGAGGGTTCATATACAACATTTGTATATGAAGTCTACTTTAGACTTTATTGCTAACATCCATCTTTCCATGCTATGATCTTCAGAAGCTTCATCACATGAAGTCAGATCATTGTCATATTCAATTGACACATGGAATCCATCTTCAAACTTATTCGAAGAGGTATTAGTGTTTTATCTTTAATTTTCCTTTTAATTTCGAATTTTAGGAGCCTCCTTATCTTCTCAAGACTTAAATGAGTTCCTTTACTTCATTTTCATACTAATTCTCAAGAGTCTTATCATTTAAGAATCACATTCTCAGATATGAAATCTTTTAAGAATCTCAAGGTCATAACGTAAGTATCCAATACCATCCTTTACTTTCCTAATAAAATAGCATTCTCTAGTGCTAGATTCCAGTTTACCAACATGGAACCTTATAAGGATATATATTGTAGTCTCTACTACATATATACCTTGGAAATTAAGAGGTAATTATGCTAAGAATCATCATTGATCAAATCATACCATACATGATCCAATTGTATCTCCCACAACTCTCTTGAGTTTAGATGTGTTAGGAGGAGTGAGATAAAAATATTATTCATATCTCTATAAGGTATTCCATGAATTCATCTAATATGTACTAACTACCTAGATTAGATAAAATTCATTTAATCTTTTTTCAAACTTTGGTTCTAAACCAAACTTGTGAAATCTTTGAACATTTCAAAGGTTTCTAGGTGAAGAGAAGAAATCTCATATCATAACTAATCATCAATAGATATCACATATCCATAATGTTTATTTTGATATAGATGATTCACATACATCAATATGCATGAGATCTTGAATACCTTGACATCTTACACCATTCCAAGGAAGGGTGCATTGGACATTTTTTACTTTTGAATACAATATTCACAAGTATGTAAGATTTGAACCTTTAGACAATCTAAAGTTTCATCTCTCACTTGTCTATTGACCTCATCAACAGACATATGTCCAAGACATGATGCCAGATCATTGTCAAATGATCTTCATCCTCATATTGATCTTTAACGGTTTAATTTTTAGTATTAGAAATGTTAATGAACCATTCATTAATTTTCTAATTTAGTAGAGTCCACTATTAGATTACTATCTGAAATATCTCCATCATAACTCTTTATGATAGATCTATTACATTATTCATGTTTATTTTCAACATTTAGAAATAAACAATGATTGTATTCTGATATCTAGGTCATAGAGACATTCTCTAAGACTAAAGGCTCTCCCACTGAAAATAAACAAGTCCATCTATCCAATAGAGATTGTTGCAACAATTGCATCAATGTCTATGTGGATGACTATTAAACCTTAAAATCGAAATTTATAGTCTTCTAATACATATGCAACTAATTGCAAGTGTTATAAGAAGAATGAGATATAATTACTAGACTTTTATATTATCCAATAAGAAAGTCAATTTCAATGATTAAATGTAGATATTCTGATGCACTATCCGAGTCCTTTTCTAAGGATCTAGATAGACTAGATAGTCACACTATCAATACATCGGCTTATTGTAGTATTGGCATTCATCCAACTATTTGGATGTCATATGGAAGTCACAGAAGTACGGTCAACTCTTTGACTTTCCTTCTTACTTGGGTCCAACCCAAGCTTCCACTACACTCCCTTTATCTATAAACAACCATTGCTTTAGACGAAGGATCTCTTATGCTGAATTAAAAAGATTTCAATATAAGATCATTTCAACATTTGTACATGCTTCATTCAATTCATACAAATATGACTATTCTGAAGCTTCATGAATGACTAGAGTATAGATAGTAGCATGATGACACTCATCGTATCTACATCCATCTAAACTCTTAAAACATTGGTTCAGGTAGGTGCTCAAACAATTTGAATACATCATCTCTTATAGAGCTAACATTCTGCATGATGCAGAGAACCACATCATTCATGATTAAATGTTGAGAGCACATATGTATGCCATAACATCTTCTTAGAATTTCATAAGGATTATTTGACAATTACGATCATCATCGACATGTCACTTCCAAAGTACATTCGATGAGAGATCAGGACTATAGAGACATACAAACCCTAGGGTTGAAGTCCTATTGTTTATTATAATTGTCATTCCTCATTATTATGAGGAAACTTACACATTGCAACCACATACAATATGTGTCCAACTGCAAGTACAATATCTTAATCAAGGATCCAATCCATGATATTTTACTAGTTATTATTGTGTATAGTATTAAGTGGGTTTAATGAAGATTTATCTGAATTAAGAATTTTGCATAAATATATATAAATATATATAAATATATACACATACACACACATTTTACTTTGATTTAGTAATTTTTATATCAAAGTTGTCTTGCCTTGTCAACATTGAAAGTTCATTCCCTTAATCACTTTCAATGTAAGAGATATACTTACCATTATATCTCAAGCAAGATCTGGGATCTCCTTCCTTATCTTTGTTACATCCCAATAATATGAGAACCTGTAACTCCGATAAAAAGAAGCGGGAACATATTCTGCCTTGCAAGTCCGACTTGCATCTCCTCATTCGGTCTTTAACACCCGGGCCCACCGCCCCTAAGGTGATGTTGACCCGTCATTAATTGAACCAACCATCAACAAGAATACAACTCGCTATGCACAATCCAATATCGCCCCAATAATATGAGGACCCGATATTGGGGCCACTACGCATACGTCCTTACTCTTTCGAGAAGTGAAGAGCCCGATCCAAATGGATTGTATGCAGGAGCTGTCACTTCAAATAGACGTTTCCTATATACAATATCTGGCGACGGAACCCTTCGCCTTGACGGGAGACTATGGATGTCACTTATGTGATCCTCTATTTCATATTCAAATTTTAATTAATTATCATGAATATATTCATATAATTAATTCTTCCAAGAGAAATACATATCTATTCAAAACAGAGTATTTTAATTGGATATAATTAATTCAATCTCATTAAATCAATCATCAATCCAATTCAATCAACAAACATGATTGGTTTTACTTGAATATGTATATGGTATTATCTCAAAGTACGTATTAATTAAATTTTTAATAATTAGAAAAATACACCTTGATTTCTCCGGCATTATTGAGTCCCTACCCACTGTCATGGCCAGTACCGACGAGAGTGGGACGGACCGCAACCGGTGCGACCCGCTACCCCAATACTCCCTGACTAGACACCATATCCACCTCAGGAAAGGATAATGCCAAATAGATCAATGTGTACTTAAGATGATCATCGATTCTTCAACCGAAATTATACCATATAGTAATAATCAAAATATTTTTGATTATAAGGAAATTTGCTATACAAATTCCCAATCCTATTTAAGCAAGTTGTTTGTTGATTATGTTTCCAATTATGATCTAGATCAAATCTAATAAATTTATTGGTTGAGGCCAAGTAAATTAAGGAAATAATCATCATTAAATATTTCTCAAATATTTTCATAATTATTTCATGAAATCAATAATTAATTTCACTAACTGACAATCACTTGGTTCTTGATTAGAAATGTAATTTTAGCAGTGACCCCTACTTACTAAAATTAACATATCTCAATCAAGACAAATCTAAATTATGTAAAATCAATTTCCAAAGATTGCTAATTTGATTTAGGACAGAACCTAAGTGATATTTCACGCATTTATAAGCGGATCAAAATAGTAATTAACTCATTAATCATGTTAAGATTCGCAGTTCCCACAACAGTGAATACATGTTCATTAAAATGACCATATCACGAGCAAACATAATCCAAATTACGTAAACTTAGATCCTATGGTTTTCTTATTTAATGGGTAACAAAATCCAAGTGATTAATTCGTGTTTAAACATTTTAAACAGGTCCGAATTTATTCACTAAATAGAGGTGCGAAAATAAAATGTGACAAAAACTTTCGAAAAATTAACAAACCCAAGTCGTCCTAGGTTTACGTATCGTACACAAAACCTTCGACCTAAGGCTTTGATACCACTTGAAGGATATGGGAAAATCCTCAAGCGCATCATGGAAGCATGAGCATCGTATCGAATACGACGAACAACGACTAGTCGGACTAGTTGTTCTATGCAGCGGAATTTAAAACATTTTCATGCAATGAAACCACATGATCCAAGAACGATTCTCGGATCCTTTCATCTAGAACCACATCAAGTATAAGGGAATACCTCTTGTAGCGTGGTTGATCGAGTCTCTATGAAAAGAGACCTCCTGTCGCAAGTCTGATCATCGGAGAAGACACTTGCGAGCGCGGGGATGAGTCACGTGATCCTCGCAATCCAACAAGTTTATCCAAGCATGGTGAACTCCTGATCTCGTCGCACGAGATCGAACAACTTCTTCGTGAGCGAAGCACTCCAAATAAGATGGAGAATCGAGGAACATCGAGACGGTGACACGGTGGCGAATCGATGACGAGGCTCCTCCTCTAGGGCTTGGTGGATGACCACCAATGGAGAAGAGGAGAGGCTTGACGTGTGGAAGGAGAGAGAGAGAGAGTTGTATCTTAATTGCATAACCCTAGAGAGAAAGGCATGCCTCTCTATTTATAGGGTTTTTGGGATCCATGGATCACAATTCATGGGACACACAAAATCAATGGATGAGATTGATTTATGTTTAATCCAATGGTCAAGATTGTTGTTGGTAAAAACCAACAACTAATAATTTAATTTAGATCAAATACATTTGGTAAATCAAATACAATTCAATCCTAAATCAAATCAAACAAATAAGGAGATAATTATCATGGAGATAATATATCCCCATAAAATAGGTGGGATGGCCACCAATTCCATATAGAACTTAGTAGCCGTCCACTTATTTTCATGGTGGAGGCAGTCTCATGTAATCTCATGAGATTGCATATCTCCATGAAAATCTCCATTATTGTTCCAACAACTTTTGTTGTGAATTTATTCTACAAAAATAATTCATAATTAATTTTGAGAATATTGCAATCTTACCATTGGAAATTTGTGAATCACATTCACAACCCCAAAACAAAAATAATTTACATATTCAATTAGTTATACAATGTGAATCCAATTCACACCAATAATTAATTAACAAATGTAAATCATAATAAGCTCTCTCTAATACATTATAAATCACATTTATAATATATTATGAATAATTGGATATTGCTATCCATATTATTCTTATCCACAATAATTAAATCACATTTAATTATATTGGATAAGTTCTACATGCATCAAGATAATTAAATCACATTTAATTATCATTCTCATAATGCTTAGATATAATTCAACTATGGAATCATTCTTGAAACCTTTCAAGAATAATGCGATTTCTCCGCAGATTCTTGGAGATGAGGACAGGGTGATTGTATTGTTCCACGTATAGTGACTTGGATATTAAGATCACATCTCAAATCCAGATCTCATGGACCTCCCACAGATGCTTGATTAAATCAAGGCCGTAGACCTAATCTTCTCATTGCATCTGAATCTCATTCAGATCAATGTCCAATGTATGGACTAAAAATAGGTCACTTCTCTACTCAGAGGAGTCGCTAAAATCCAAACCTGTTTCATCACTCCCTCGGAATGGAAGCGTCATGGTTATACAATTGTTTTATGATCACATCACTCTCAAGTATTCCCAACACCTGTACATCCTGCATACTGGAAGACCTATGATCATCCTGAAGATATAGATCAATTTTACACTGTCATCTTCAGGGTTTGATCACCAAGTTTCTCAATCTTGGTCATTGGGAATTAGTATCGATCATATGCTCTCCCAAAGCATATATCATACCTTAAAATTCTTGTCATGCTTCCAAAGCATGATGACTGTGCATGGAATTTGATCGATCCCAATACCTCATGAGTGAGATCATGTCTTCCGATTCACATGTGAACCTGTGTGATCCCTTTAAGAGACCGTATTACTCATTTGTCCTTATATGCACACCAGCTCGTCGGTGTATAGACCTTGGTTAGTTCATCAACCTATTGGTCTGCCAAATATACATACTCAGACATATAGTAACACATCTGTCTCTAGTCAGAGGATGTATGCCTAAGATGTGACAGTATTCAACATAGGTCTTTGGATATCTCGATCTCGTTAAGTCAATCCATTGACTCAACTAATCTGACACCTCCGAATCACTATTCCCATGCAGAGGACCTGCATCAAGATGTTGGTCAGATATCAGCCAAATGAGAAAGGATTGCCATCTCCTACTCAGGATGGAGATCATTTCTTAACAATCATTTGACGGTGTTTGATGAGTCCTCAATCTAACTCCTTAGATATTCATTCCAACACTAGGCTCTATGATTCAATTATTGAATCAACAGCTGTATGATTATTAAGATGGCCATGGTACAAAACCCTAATTGTATAGAGGGACCTATTATACAAATTATTTATTCTTCATTTCAGATTAGAGAATGATTTTCACAATAACATTTATTGCATAATGGCTTGCAGTGGGCTCGCATGTCCAACATGAGGCGGGGTATTTATATGAAGGAGATGGAGGTTCAAGCGATGGAGGCGTGGTGTTTGTGGGGTCCGTGGAGCGAAGAGGAAGGGAATCATGGTGGTTGTGGGTTCTGACGAGGATGAGGGTTGTCGGGGCTACGTCGTGGTGGTGTCGATGGGTGGAGATGGTGGCTGTAGTGGTGCCTAAAATAGAAAGGGGGAGAAGGCAATGCGAGGTGGGAGACGTATGCGAGGAAGTCGGCTGGAGGTGGAAGACGAGATCTGGTCTGTTGGATCTCATGATCCAACAACCCAGATTGAGGCGCTAAGGAGTGGACTGGATCAGATCGGAGAGGTGTGATCGAAGGGGTAGGGGTGTGACACATGGCGGGCGTAGGAGCGGGCGCTAATAGACGGTGGAGATGGGAGCTGGTGTAGGATCGAAGGGTGCTGGATTGAGCGGAAGTGAACGGCTGGGATGAAGTCATCGGGGCTACAATCCAGTTGTCGTTAGCGCGACACGTGTCGTGTTGGAAACGTGACGCTAACGGACGACAGAGATTAGATCATGCGAAGGATTGAAGGGCGGTGATTGAATGGACGATGAGCAGGTGAGATCTAATCATCATAGCAAAGATCCGATGGCCATGAGCTTGCCACGTGGAGAGAGGAGGATAAGGCACTGACGTGCGGTCTTGATGAGATATGGGGTTGAATCGAAGGTGGAGAGATGATGCGGGATGGAGGGCCCATATCTGGAGGGAGAATGAATGATCGGACGGCTCAGGAAAAGGGAATGCGTGGCGGGCAATGGAATGGGCCGTGTGGTGCAATCAGAGGACGCCACGTGGACTGATCTGAATGGATGAAAGAAAATGTGAAATAAGGGAGAGAAGATAGCCGAATTTGGAAAAAATGCAAAACATGAAAGTTGTAGATCTCGATGAGATCTACAAGTTTATGTTGACCAAAAACGGAAATGAAGTCAAATAAAGTACTAAAATAAAAGGGTACAAATGTTCATACATATACTATTCAATGGGGTCCCAAAACTCAAGTTTTGCATACGAGCTCCGATTTAAATGAAATTGGTCTCATTTTGAAGGTCTCTGAATGTATATTAATTTAAAAGTGAGAAGACCTAGATCGGAGGTTGTATGAGAGAGATATGTACATTCTAATGTCTAAGGTCTCCAACTGGATTTGGGGTTTTATTGGGTAATTATTCAAATTAGAAATTTTTGATATTTTTCCTTGTATTAATGTTAGTAATATATACAATATGAAGTTGATTTTATTGGTTATCGAGCGAGTATAAAATATATACAAATAGAGTGAATTTTACAAGAAATTTGGGCTTCTTATTTAATGCAGATGCAGATGCAGATGCTAAGATGCAAATATTATCAATGTATGCATGAATGCTAATTGTGCAACATAAGTGGAAATATACATCGAATTACTCGGAAACAAGGCTCTATTTTCAACTTTAGAGTGATAATTCACAGATTCATCAACCCCCAATACTTAAACCTTGCTCGTCCCCGAGCAACTAAAATGAAATGCAAAAATGAAATGAGATTGGGTTCCATACCAAGGTCATGAACAAAAGTTGAAATTGGATCTTGTCTCGACCTTTGGATTATTTGTGTGGCAGAACCTTATTGGGATCTGAACTTAAGACCTAACAGACTTCAAGTTCCACAAGTCTTTTATTAAAGACTCCTCAATAGTCAGGTCAAAACAAATCCTCAAACACAAATTTCTGATGACTATGATTCTTACTTGTACTGTGTAAGTGTAAAATAGCTCTACACGTCAAAAAGGGCTCAGAAGCAGCCTCCTCTAACAAGGTAACTCTAATTCCCCGATCTAGTAACTCTTCCCTCAAGGAGCGGGGTATTCCCTTCTAAGTTCAAGTGCGACCAACTCAAGAGGAGGGGGTAGAGAGAAGAATGGACGGTAGCCAGTGTAGCTACCTATCCTAAGATGCTTGACCAGTGTAGCCTAGTCATTCAGTTGCAGACTTCTTGCTAATATACATACTCCGACAGGTATTTTATTTTTACTTTGACCTATCTTCTTTTTTTTGGAGTTTTTGCATTTTTTTCAAACTATATACAAGGTGCAACATGTACATCAGGAGTTTTTCCTCCTGAGCCAGTAGACTATCCCTCTTTTGAAGCATTATTACAGCCCACAATGTCCCGTCTTTAGATGTCAATACAGCCAAACTAGCTTGAGATGCACTACCCTTCCTAGAGGAGGACGGATGTTTCCACCCGTGTGCTACTCCAAGCTAAAGGATTCTACCTCCTCACCACCTCATCAATGAAGAGCTACGTGCATGGTGCTTGTCCAAAGTTAGGGCACTGTCTAAAAGAATCATGCACGTGTACGAGATATTCTATTTAGACTAATCAAGATGACATGTGAACATAGACTTGCATACTCAAAGAATTAAGTCACTTGACCTGAAAAATCTTAACTCCAGTTCCTATAAGGTTCCTCTGAAATTAGGTAGATTAAGGTCAAATCAAGTCCCTCCTCAACATCTACTCATAACTTGGTTCAGAACCCACTAGCTTTTCACCTTGCATTTGCAAGATATGCAAATGAGATGCAGATGTCTGATGAATCTCCATTTCATCACCTTTATTCTATCATTTTGGCCTTAAAAACCCCAGCAAATGCATGTAAATAGCATTAATTTGTATATAATAGCATTCATTGTTTCTTGTATTTATTGTACATTAAATAAGGTTTTTAATGCCAAAATTATAGAATAAAGAGAAGAAAAGAAAAAGGAATAAAATATTGCAAATATTTTATGACCCTAACCCCGAGACCAAGGCCAGCATGGAATTGGTCGACAAGGAATAAAGTAGGGGAGATAAGGGCCAATAATACAATAAATACCTCATTTATTGATTCACTTATTTATGCATTTTTGACACCTATTTTGTACATAATTATTTATTCATCAAATAAAGAAACTTTGTTCATGAAAGTTGTAGATAATATTGTAAATAAAAATACAAAATTGAGTTTGAACAAAAATCATATTCAGTGTACATTTTATACACAGAATAAAAAGCAAAAATCTCAACTTCACAGACCCATATCTTGCAAATAAAAACTCCAAATCACCCAAACTCACCTTTAATTGTATATAGCATTTCAAGAACTATTTTATAAAATTAGTTTCATAATTTTTGGAGTCCATCTGTGGAAGTCAGTTTTTTGGCCCTTCTTGTACAAAATACCTGATTAAAATATTCATTTTATTCAATATTCATTATTTTTATAAATTCATATTTTTAGAATTTTGTAGATAATGTATATAATTCATGTACATATTGACATTAGAATAAAACCAAAAAAATAATTTGTAAAGTAAAATAAGCCTAGGTAATACCTAGGCAAAATACCTATGCTACCTATATGTACATAAATAAAAGGGATTTTTATTCTTTTATTCTTTATTCAGTTATATTTTTATAATAATGTATATATCATATATAACTTGTTAAAAATACAAATACATAATAAAAACAAGTAAAATACATTAAATAAATAAAATGTATATAATATATAGGTAAACTACCTACAAGTATACCTACATATACATAAACATATTTATTTAAAAATGTAAATAAACTCATAAAAATGAAATAAAAATATATTTATACTCATAAAAATAAGTTATAAATTTATAAAATAAAAAAAGTAATTAAATAAAGATAAATAAATTAAAAATAAATATATATATACTTATAAATACATTATTTTAATAAAACCGTAATAAAATACTTCAAAAAAATAAATAAAAATCATAAATAAATACTATATTAATTTATAAACAATTTTTATTTTATAAGTAAAACCTAATTAATTCATTTATTAGGGTAAAATAATCAGTCAACTTCTTGTTGACGTGGACCAATCAGGACCTTGCGTTTGTTGACCGCTCGGTCAACTGCGCCGCCAGGCGCCTGACTTGACGTGAACCATCTTTTCCCTGATATTCTTGCAATTTTCCCGCTCGACACAGTAATCAATCGACAACAATCACTTCACGATATTTACTCCCCCTTCATCCATGATTCCGCCGATCATTTAGATCCTTTGTACATAGCTCGTATCGTCGGCTACGGCCCGGTCAATAAGGGTGCCCAGTTCGTTTATAAATAAGGAACCTCCTCCTCCTCTGCAAAATTTGGTCAGCTTTCAGCCAATCCCTTCCCCGAATTCGGTCCCGACGATGTTCCTTGTGACAGGAGGAGCTCGCCAGCACCTTGAATCGATCGGAGAGGCGGAGGTTGCACCCACGGCGGCGCTCCGGCAGCCGCCCTGCTCCCTGGAGTCCCTTCAGGTATAAGAGTTGCGCCTTTATATTTTGAGGTAGATTTTCATATCAGTATTTTATTCCTATCATTTATTTTGCATTTAGATTCGTAGATTAGCTTCGTTTAAGTAATTCGAAGTTCGCCGGAGCTCAGCTCCGGCGACCTCCCCACCGTACCCCCGCCTGTTTCCGAATCGCTTTCGCCCTCATTTCGTTCCCTTTCGCCTTCTCCACCTTCCAGCCACCTCCTATCAACCGGAGCCTCCTTGGTTCCGTGAATCGAAGCTCCTCCATCACCCTTCGCCGGAGCTTCCTCGCCCATCATCATCCTCGTGCTTTCATCTTCAAACCCCGGGTCGAGGGTGACGCCCTGGAGCCCCTCTACCTTCCTGTGCAGGTTAGGTGCGCCAAAGAGCACCAGGAGTCGATTCGCACGCGGGCGGAGGTACGTGGAGCCGCGTTTCTTCACCGAGCTCGTGGCGCCGCTCCAGGGCACCTCCGGCTGATCTACCACTTCCAGCAGATCAAGAAACCTCCCAGGAAGCTTTTGGGACCTTCAGGTGCGGCGAAGACCGGCGAGGGAGCGAGATCGAGGAGGAAGAAGCTCGCCCCGGCGAGCTTTCCTCCCTGTTCTTGCATGTGCGCTCCCAGCCGTTGGATGAAGACGAAGGCCCCAGTTTCAATTACTGCCGTCCGATGGAGCATCGCTCTGACCGTCAGATCGCCTTGGGTGATCTAATCCTCACCGCTCATCGGCGAAGCGTCATCGGCTCACGTGGAGGCACCACGTGGATAAGTCACGAAGCTCAATTATTAGACCCAGCGCCTGTGGGGGTAATTTTCACTTGTACCCCCTCCTTTTTGTGTATTTAATTTTTAATCCTGTAAAATAAATAGCACGTTGTAAATAATGTGGAAATTTTGCATGTGACCCCCTGTATTGTTTTCATATTACACTTGGGTCCAGTCCACGTCACCTCACGTGTCGTCCCACGTGAGGTGGTAAAATTGCACAAGTCCCCCTGTATTTTTGCATATTTATCTTTAGTCCATGAAATAAAATATAAAGTGTATTATTTTTGTTAAAATTGCAACCAGGACCCTGTAGTTTCTGAAATTGCGTTTTGGTCCCTGTGAGTGCGGATCACGTGTAGTCCCACGTGATGGTTAAATTGCAAGGGGGCCCTGGCTAGTTGTTTTATTTGGTTTTAGTCCTGAAAATTGCAGAACATGTTATAATATTTTGGTGTTTTTGCACTGAGGCCCCTGGAACTTATTTTAATTGCGAAAATACCCCTGCCAGGCTGTTTGATTTTTGTATCCTTTATGCATTTATTAAAAATACCTATGAGGATTCTAAAAATCTAGAAAAATTAGGATAAATGCTTCATGCCTTGTATTTTCACGCCCATATTTTATTTTGCATTTTTTGCATTTTTACTAATTATTAAAAATGAAAAAGAAGCCCTTTTTGCACTGTTTAAATTAGAAAATACAAAAAAAATAGAAAATGATTTTGAAAAATTCCAAAAAAATTATATAATGCATAAAGATATATTGAGTCCAGAAATTGAAAAACCCTAAAAATATGAAAAACAAAATTAAAAAAATCATAAAGCTCCAAAATCCAACAAAAAATAGAAAAAAATCCTTAAAAACCCCAAAAATATATTTTTCTCTTTTATAATTATTTATATATTATTATTAATGTATTAAAATTAATTTGGGAATTTTTGGAGTTTATTTTATATTTTTAAAACCCAAATTATATTCGACCAGTTAATTAGTCCTATATTAGGGACATTTTTGAAATTAAAAATACATAAAAATTAGAAATATTCCAGAAAAATAACAAAAAATTAGAAAAATATTAAAAAGCTAAAAAAATTATATCTATATATATTTCAAGTATTTATGTCTATATATATCTATATACTATATTATTCCTCTTTCTCTCTCTCTCTTCTTATATATACATCTCTTTATATGTATCTTATATATCTTATATGTATATATATGTATCTATATTTATATTACTAAAAATAAAAAAATATATAAAATATAAAAACAAAATAAAAAAATACATAAAATCCAAAACCCACAAAAACAATAAAAGGACCTGAACAATTGATGGAATAATTAAATGATACCTCACATACAACCATTTTCCTCCCAGTGTTCGACCTCTACCTGTACTTACACCTATACACATTTACATGTAGAGTTATAATAAATTTTAACTCCACATTTTTGGATATTCATTGCATATATTATTGTGGGTTAATTGTTGATCGATTTGGGATTCTTTTGTCGGTCACCTCAGCACTGTGTTCCCGCTTTGTGTGGAATGCAAGACCGATGGAAAACCCCTGTCATCAAATGGCGCCGTTGCCGGGGAGGCAACGGAATTTGTATGATTTTGTGAGCGTATTTGTTTATTTATTCAATTATTTGCTCATGTCCATCATGCAGTGTTTATTTGTTTGGTTTTTATTTCTATTTGATATAATTTGATTGATTGCTCTAACCACTTCTTTCTTTTGTCTTTGATGCGAGGGACCGCCAAGCGAAGGAGGACCTCTTAGGAGGACCTATGCACCCAAGCAAGGTGGAGTTGGCTCTTCTATGCCAAGCCAACAGGAGAGAGCATCCAGGACAGAAGAAGGAGAAGTGTTGAAGACAGTCTCTATTTCTATGCATTTGATTTTATTTCATTTTACTATGTAGATTCATGTGAGAGAGTGGCACTTAGAAACTTGTAATAATACATGACTCTCACAGGTACACTCCGACTCCCGAGGTCCAGTGCCCGAGGGATTGTTCCCTTGGGGGCCTCGATGATTTTGACTCTTTTTCTTTTCTTTATTTTATTTTCATTATTTTGTGTGAATGAGCCTTAGCTTAGGAGTTGCTTGCTAGTAGAGTTAGGTCCAAACACCCTAATATTTGCATGTACCTATAGTTCGCTTTGGATCTAGATCAAACTCTAAGCAGCCGCTCATTTATCTCCTAGCCTTTGTGCCACAGCGAGCCCCGCAAAGCGCTTTCTCCTAAGCTCAAGTGTGTTGAGCACAAAGGAGGGGTGAGCCAAGACTGGACTTTTTGAGGCTAAAGGAGAATGAGCGACGTGTGGTGCTTCACGATAATAGCAATTTCTGAACCCAGGGCGATTTCTTCGGTTTGCATTTGCATATAGCATAGGTTTCAAATTCTATTATGCATCCCGCATGGAGAGAGATGAGAGGCACTGTAAGTCTTCTTACTTAGCATGCATCATCGTTTTCCGACTTGCATGGCTTTTCCGATCTTCTCCCTCTGATTTTGCCAACCTAGGATGCTTAATGGAAATTAGAACCTCGATAGGTACGTGCATTAAAAATACCCAAAAAAATGATAACTTAAATAAAATCGGGACTAATAACTCTATTTGACCTAAAAATAAAACATAATGGACTTCCTTGTCTTGGGGAGAGCAACCCCCTCATTGTATGCGTTTTACTTGCTCACGTACACACTAAGGAGTAGAGCCCAAACCTCATTAAGCCTCCTAAGTGATTGTACAATTTTTGTGATTCTCACCTAACTCTAAAAATGAAAAGATAAATGACCGTCACCTGATGGTCTTCACTGTGTTGAGTAGGTGAATTGGGGGTCTGCCTTGTGTCTTGATTGTGGCTTGGAGTCCATTGTGCTTTTCATTTATTACTAGAGTAGTCGGTCCCGTCCGTATGAGTCATGCATTTTTCAGCTTTGAGTCTCTCTACCTCTCTTTTACATATATCTCTTCATTTTCGCATCGAGTCGTGATATTGGCGCTTGAGCTCAATCATTTCTTCGCCAAGTCCTTTGTTTCCCGCTTCTTCACCATCTTCTATGTATCCATCGCACCATCTTCTCTGGTTCGAGGAGAACACTCTCTTCGGACCACCATTTTGACGGTGTTCCCGCCTTGTGTGGAACACCCAATTTTGTCTATGTTCCGATCTTCTCACCCGCCCTCCTCGTTCCCTTTGTATCACCTTTCTACCACCCACGATATTGGCACGACCGCTCAATCAGCTTCTCCACTTCCCTTTGTGTACCCTTCTTATCCATATTCCTCGTGTCCCTTGTATCATCTTTCCCTTTACTCGAGAATGCTGTGCATAATAATAAGGCACGCATCGAGGATTATTTATACAGATTATTTGTGTAAGCCGGGCCTATGATGTTGAGGTTGCTGAGAGCGATCTGGTGGATTTGATTTTGGATACAAGCATATGGGCTTCTTGAGGATTTTTGTTGATGCATAGAGCATGGGTGTGATGCATTATTGAGGAATTCTAGTTCTCTTACACCGGATTGAGGATGTGGTATGATACGATGATTTGGTGAAGATTTCATGAGTATTGATTGAACTATCTGTCTTGAGGATCCACCCATCTTGATTTTGAGGATTGATTGATTATTCTAATTTGGACTTCCTGATAAGGTGTGCGGATCCTGCATGATCTCTCGTCTTTCTGATTGACCCATCCTTGATCTCCTGACTCTCTATCCACTCTGGCACTTAGAGGATTTCTGACTATCTTTCATGCCATCTCAGCTGACTGGATTGACCCAAGGGAGGTTTGGTGAATGACATGATTATTTGTTCCCTTGCTTGATCTTATGCCCTCCGGATGATTGAGTGATTTATTGCTTTTGAGGACCTGAGATGACTTGCCAGCATTCCCATAACTTACATTGATATAGCTCGCATTCCTCCCCGAGGACTATCTGCGGGAGAATGCGATAATTTCTAGGACTACGGTTTCATTCACTGCTTGGGTCGCCATTGTGATGGGACCCGAAACCGAGTCAGATGATATACTTGATTGGCCTCCCCCTGTGATTGTGTGCCTAACCTGTCGGTACACAGGGCCAAGGTACTAGACCCATCTGAGTCCGCTCTCCTTGACGGTCCTCGCAAGGCAGAGCTCCACTTTTCTGATTATTCCATGCCTAGTTCATAGCTCTCCGAGGGTTATCTGCGAGAGGCTATGACACAATATAGCTATCTTGGTCTCTTATGCTGGTAGATGATCTGTCATCTATCGAGGCCATATTTAATCTGGATCCGTCTGATGGGTCCGGCTCCTTTGAGCCCTCGCTCTCCTTGACGACCCTCGCAAGGTAGAGGCACTTTCTGACTATTCCTTGACTAGATCGCAGTACTCTCCGAGGACTATCTGCAGGAGACTGCGACACTCTTTATGCTCGGTTCCCACTTCTGACTGTGTATCCGATCTGCGAAGCACGGAATCGAGTCGTCTGATATACATGATTTTTGGTCCCATCTCAAGTTGTGTATCCGATCTGCGAATCATGGGACCTATCTGATTAGACCCCTTTGAGTCTGCTCGCCTTGATGGTCCTCGCAAGGTGGAGCTTCGGGTATCTGCTATTCCCATGACTAGTTGGCAGCATGCTCCCCGAGGGTTATTTGCGGGACGCTGCCACACTTTCTTGATTTGACGAGCGCTTCTGCTGGTAGCCGATCTGTCGCCTACCGGGACCGTTTCTATGATCCGTCTGATGGATCAGGCTCCTTTGAGCCCGCTCTCCTTGACGACCCTCGGAAGGGTGAGCTTCTGTTCTGATTATTCATTGACTAGTATGTACCATTCCCCGAGGGTTATCTGCGGGAGGGTACATCACCTTGTAGGTACTCGGCTTCATTTCTGGTGTCTCCTATCTGTGGGAGCACGAAGCCGAGTCTTCTGAGATTTTTACCCGGTCTCCTCCTTGGTTGTGTCTCCTATCTGATGGAGCACAAAGCCGAGTGCGCTGATTATTTTCTGATTTTGCTCACCTTGAGGACCCTCGCATGAGTGAGCCATGTATTGTGTTGTTCGGTGTATTCTTGTGACTTTCAGATTATATCACCACCGTGCATCACACAGTCTCATACGCTTTATGTCATATCTATCTGAGACTCTGATTGACCGGAGGAGTTTGTATTGCTCTTTCTTCCTCCTGGTCTTACGGTATCGGCTATATTTCCTCATACCGACCTTCTAAGCCGATAGATTGCTTCACGCTACCGGTACCTGATTTACTTTCCGATCTGATTATCCCCGGTAGCCGACACCCACCTGACTGTATATCAGGGTGTCTTTTCACCTTCTGGCAGCGTCCTCGTTCTCACAAGGAGACGACGATGATAGTACGACAGCCGCTTACCAGACACCGTCCTGTACTTCACTCGTTTTTCACCGCTTGTATATATGTGTACCTTATTCATTCTTTCTCCCGTATGTTATGTGTACCCCAGATCTATCGCCATATCTTTGTGTCTACACTTAGGACGTACCTGGTCCTAAGTATAGGGGGGCACACACCGCGTTGTTCTTTCGTTTTTCAGTTTTGTCACTTCTGTTGTTGCCTATACTAAGGGATATCTCACCTTGAGTGTAGGGGGAGTGATGCGTATATTCTCCACGATCATTTCATCTATCTGTATATATCTCTCTTTTCTTCTTTTCTTCTTTTTCTTTTCATATTTCTTTATCTCAATAAAAGGTGTCGCCCCTTTGTGTCCGTTTTCTGTACGTAGGACGTACTTTGTCCTAAGTATAGGGGGGTGTACCCCTGATTTGTTCATCTATCTATTCCCACCCTTGACCCTCCCTGATTTGTTTGCAGTCTGCTATATTTAGGATTACTTGATCCTAAGTATAGGGGGGGGCGGTCAACTTCTCATTCATTCATCTCTTATTCGTATATTCTTTAGACTTGTCTATACTCAGTACGAGTTATGTCTTCTCTTTTCTTTCCGACCTATGAGGACATAGCTCAAGCTAAGTATAGGGGGGTCGTATATACTCTATATATACTTTAGCCATAACTCGTACTTTCGTAATATTATGGCTAATAATTCTTTAAAATTCATTAAAAACCCTTAATAAAAAAATGTGTGGTTCTTCCTCAAATTCTTTTGTATATGCTGATTAATAAATCAGGTGAAAATGTTTTTTTGCAAAATGTTTGAAAAATAGTGTGAAAATCTTCGTGAACATTTATTGAAAACTATTTTGAAAACGTTTTGTTACATGTTTTCAACCTGCGTAAAATGTGTGGCTTGTAAAATTTATTTTCTTTGTGTAAAATAAAATGTTTGAAAAATGATTTGCAAATGGTTTGAAAAATGGTTGCAAAAATATTTTGAAAATCTATATATACTGTTTTGAAAAACCTTTGCAAAATGATTTTCAAATGTGTGTATATGTTTGTAAAAATGTTTGTAAAAATTATTTTGGACTATAGTTTTCAAAAATTTGTTTGACAAATTGGTGTCAAATAAGTTTGAGGAATAGTCACATATAATAAAAACTAAAATAATATAAAAATCAACAAAATTCTTTAATAAGTGTACATATATACCTATAAATAAAAACTAAATTGTAAATTCTTAATTCTTGAGGCAAGCCTGTGTAAATAGTTGTACATATTGAGTGCCCAAATTATTTTATTTGCAAAAATTCTTTGTGTAAAAATTTATCTCTTTGATTTCAAAATTCTTTGAAAATTTGCATTATTCTTTGCATATTTGTAAATAGCATTTGCATAGCATTCACATTCTTTGATTGAGCTTGATGTTTGAACTAGTCCAATAAAGTCGAAGATTGGAGCTTGGTTGGATCTTACTTCACCTAACTACACTGGAACCTTATGGGAACTAGGTCTAAGGTACTTCAGGTCTATTCAGACTTAATTCTTTGAGAAATCAGGGCTGGGTTCAAGTCACCTCAGTGGACTAACTAGAACTTTTCGAAACACACGTATGACTCTTGTCGGTCATGACCTTACTTGGACACTTGCACCTTTCACTTGGCTCAACTCAGTTGGAGTGGTGAGGGGGTTGGATTTGCCAGTCTGAGACGCACACGGGTGGAAACATTCGTCCTCATCTAGGGAGGGAAGTGCACCCCAACCTGGTCCAATCGCTATGAGGTCTAACGACAGGAGATTGTGGGTTGCGATAAAGCTTCAAAAGAGAGATAGTCTTCTGGCTCAAGAGGAAAAAGTCCTTATGTAAATGCTGCTGTAAATAGTATGTTGAAAAAAAATGGTCAGGCCTGTAAAAAAATAAAATGCCTGCAAAGTATGTATATAGAAAATAAGCAAGCTTGAGCATCAAAGTTATATCATGTGAGCCTGCAGCTGGATGACTTGACTACACTGGTCTTGCATCCCGGGATAGGTAGCTACACTGGCTACCGTCCATTCTTTTCTCTACCTCCTCCTCTTGAGTTGGATGCCACTTGAACTTAGAAGGGAATACCCTGCTCCTCGAGGAAAGAGCTGTTGGATTAGGGTATCATTGGGTTGTCATTCTGGAGAAGCTAGTCTCTTTGTCATTTCAGTTGGGGAGAGCCAATATCACTTACACTGTACAAGTCAGCTTCATAGTCATAAGGGTTTGCGTATGATGTAGACTGGTTCTGACCAGGCTATTGAGGTGGGTTGAACTGAATTCTGTGACTATCGAAGGCTGTTGTATTTTAGAGCTAGTTCCCGACTAGGTTCCACACACATTCTCACACCAAGGTCTAACCTGAGCTCCAAACTTTGATTTTGTACAGATGAGTTTAATAATCATGATCAATTCAATTTATTCTTTAAATTCTTTATTTTTGCTTTTTCTTTTCTTCTTATTCTTTGTTCTTTTGTACTTATTGCATAAGTGTTTGCTAGGGACTAGCAAAGGCAAGTATAGGGGGGTGATGAATCTCCATTTCATCACCTTTATTCTATCATTTTGGCCTTAAAAACCCCAGCAAATGCATGTAAATAGCATTAATTTGTATATAATAGCATTCATTGTTTCTTGTATTTATTGTACATTAAATAAGGTTTTTAATGCCAAAATTATAGAATAAAGAGAAGAAAAGAAAAAGGAATAAAATATTGCAAATATTTTATGACCCTAACCCCAAGACCAAGGCCATCATGGAATTGGTCGACATGGAATAAAGTAGGGGGAGATAAGGGCCAATAATACAATAAATACCTCATTTATTGATTCATTTATTTATGCATTTTTGACACCTATTTTGTACATAATTATTTATTCATCAAATAAAGAAACTTTGTTCATGAAAGTTGTAGATAATATTGTAAATAAAAATACAAAATTGAGTTTGTACAAAAATCATATTCAGTGTACATTTTATACACAGAATAAAAAGCAAAAATCTCAACTTCACAGACCCATATCTTGCAAATAAAAACTCCAAATCACCCAAACTCACCTTTAATTGTATATAGCATTTCAAGAACTATTTTATAAAATTAGTTTCATAATTTTTGGAGTCCATCTGTGGAAGTTAGTTTTTTGGCCCTTCTTGTAAATAATACCTGATTAAAATATTCATTCTATTCAATATTCATTATTTTTATAAATTCATATTTTTAGAATTTTTTAGATAATGTATATAATTCATGTACATATTGACATTAGAATAAAACTAAAAAAATAATTTGTAAAGTAAAATAAGCCTAGGTAATACCTAGGCAAAATACCTATGCTACCTATATGTACATAAATAAAAGGGATTTTTATTCTTTTATTCTTTATTCAGTTATATTTTTATAACAATGTATATGTCATATATAACTTGTTAAAAATACAAATACATAATAAAAACAAGTAAAATACATTAAATAAATAAAATGTATATAATATATAGGTAAACTACCTACAAGTATACCTACATATACATAAACATATTTATTTAAAAATGTAAATAAACTCATAAAAATGAAATAAAAATATATTTATACTCATAAAAATAAGTTATAAATTTATAAAATAAAAAAAGTAATTAAATAAAGATAAATAAATTAAAAATAAATATATATATACTTATAAATACATTATTTTAATAAAACCGTAATAAAATACTTCAAAAAATAAATAAAAATCATAAATAAATATTATATTAATTTATAAACAATTTTTATTTTATAAGTAAAACGTAATTAATTCATTTATTAGGGTAAAATAATCAGTCAACTTCTTGTTGACGTGGACCAATCAGGACCTTGCGTTTGTTGACCGCTCGGTCAACTGCGCCCCCAAGCGTCTGACTTGACGTGAACCATCTTTTCCTCGATATTCTTGCATTTTTCCCGCTCGACACAGTAATCAATCGACAACAATCACTTCACGAGATTTACTCCCCCTTCATCCATGATCCCCGCCGATCATTTAGATCCTTTGTACATAGCTCGTATTGCCTGCTACGGCCCGGTCAATAAGGGTGCCCAGTTCGTTTATAAATAATGAACCTCCTCCTCCGCAAAATTTGGTCAGCTTTCAGCCAATCCCTTCCCCGAATTCGGTCCCGGCGATGTTCCTTGTGACAGGAGGAGCTCGCCAGCACCTTGAATCGATCGGAGAGGCGGAGGTTGCACCCACGGCGGCGCTCCGGCAGCCGCCCTAGTCCCTGGAGTCCCTTCAGGTATAAGAGCTGTGCCTTTATATTTTTAGGTAGATTTTCATATCAGCATTTTATTCCTGTCATATATTTTGCATTTAGATTCGTAGATTAGCTTAGTTTAAGTAATTCGAAGTTCGCCGGAGCTCAGCTCCGGCGACCTCCCCACCGTACCCCCGCTTGTTTTCCGACTCGCTTTCACCCTCATTTCGTTCCCTTTCGCCTTCTCCACCTTTCAGCCACCTCCTATCAACCGGAGCCTCCTTGGTTCCGCGAATCGAAGCTCCTCCATCACCCTTCGCCGGAGCTTCCTCGCCCATCATCATCCCCGTGCTTTCAGCTTCAAACCCCGGGTCGAGGGTGATGCCCTCGAGCCCCTCTACCTTCCTGTGCAGGTTAGGTGCGCCAAAGAGCACCAGGAGTCGATTCGCACACGGGCGGAGGTACCTGGAGTTGCGTTTCTTCACCGAGCTCGTGGCGCCGCTCCAGGGCACCTCCGGCCGATCTACCACCTCCATCAGATCAAGCAACCTCCCAGGAAGCTTTTGGGACCTTCAGGTGCGGCGAAGACCGGCGAGGGAGCGAGATCGAGGAGGAAGAAGCTCGCGCCGGCGAGCTTTCTTCCCTGTTCTTGCATGTGTGCTCCCAGCCGTTGGATGAAGACGAAGGCCCCAGTTTCAATCACAGCCGTCCGATGGAGCATCGCTCTGATCGTCAGATCGCCTTGGGTGATCTAATCCTCACCGCGCATCGGCGAAGCGTCATCGGCTCACGTGGAGGCGCCACGTGGATAAGTCACGAAGCTCAACCGTTAGATCCAGCGCCTGTGGGGGTAATTTTCACTTGTACCCCCTCCTTTTTGTGTATTTAATTTTAATCCTGTAAAATAAATAGCACGTTGTAAATAATGTGGAAATTTTGCATGTGACCCCCTGTATTGTTTTCATATTACACTTGGGTCCAGTCCATGTCACCTCACATGTCGTCCCACGTGAGGTGGTAAAATTGCACAAGTCCCCCTGTATTTTTGCATATTTATCTTTAGTCCATGAAATAAAATATAAAGTGTATTATTTTTGTGAAAAATTGCAACCAGGACCCTGTAGTTTCTGAAATTGCGTTTTGGTCCCTGTGAGTGCGGATCACGTGTAGTCCCACGTGATGGTTAAATTGCAAGGGGGCCCTGGCGGGTTGTTTTATTTGGTTTTAGTCCTGAAAATTGCAGAACACGTTATAATATTTTGGTGTTTTTGCACTGAGGCCCCTGGAACTTATTTTAATTACGAAAATACCCCTGCCAGGCTGTTTGATTTTTGTATCCTTTATGCATTTATTAAAAATTCCTATGAGGCTTCTGAAAATCTAGAAAAATTAGGATAAATGCTTCATATCTTGTATTTTCATGCCCATATTTTATTTTGCATTTTTTTCATTTTTCCTAATTATTAAAAATGAAAAAGAAGCCCTTTTTGCACTGTTTAAATTAGAAAATACAAAAAAATTAGAAAATGATTTTGAAAAATTCCAAAAAAATTATATAATGCATAAATATATATATATATATATATATTGAGTCCAGAAATTGAAAAACCCTAAAAATATGAAAAAGAAAATTAAAAAAATCAGAAAGCTCCAAAATCAAACAAAAAATAGAAAAAATCCTTAAAAAACCCCAAAAATATATTTTTCTCTTTTATAATTATCTATATATTATTATTAATGTATTAAAATTAATTTGGAAATTTTTGGAGTTTATTTTATATTTTTAAAACCCAAATTATATTCGGCCAGTTAATTAGTCCTATATTAGGGACATTTTTGAAATTAAAAATACATAAAAATTAGAAATATTCCAGAAAAATAAAAAAAATTAGAATAATATTAAAAAGCTAAAAAAATTATATCTATATATATTTCAAGTATTTATGTCTATATATATCTATATACTATATTATTCCTCTTTCTCTCTCTTCTTATATATACATCTCTTTATATGTATCTTATATATCTTATATGTATATATATGTATCTATATTTATATTACTAAAAATAAAAAAATATATAAAATATAAAAACAAAATAAAAAAATACATAAAATCCAAAACCCACAAAAACAATAAAAGGACCTGAACAATTGATGGAATAATTAAATGATACCTCACATACAACCATTTGCCTCCCAGTGTTCGACCTCTACCTGTACTTACACCTATACACATTTACATGTAGAGTTATAATAAATTTTAACTCCACATTTTTGGATATTCATTGCATATATTATTGTGGGTTAATTGTTGATCGATTTGGGATTCTTTTGTCGGTCGCCTCAGCGACTGTGTTCCCGCTTTGTGTGGAATGCAAGACCGATGGAAAACCCCTGTCATCAATGACATGTTATGTAAATGAATGAAATGTAAGACTCTTCTTTCTTAAGAGATAATGTGCAAGAGTAAATAAGAAGCCTTTGATTTTGATTTTTCCATTTTTTTCAAAAATTTGGTATACCTCCTGTGTTACAACAATAAGTATTATACAAGTGTTATATAATATATAAGTATACAAGTATTTTAAAAAATTTCTCCACTTTTACCCATCCTCGTAATTAGTGCATAATATATACAAAAATACGTGAAAGTACGAGCTATGGGTAAAGTATATATGTAATATATACACACCCCCTATACTTAGCGTGTGCTATGTCCTCAGAGCATGAAAAGCGAGGAAGAAGACATAACTCGTGCTAAGCGTAGGAGAGCCAAAAGGATAGGAATGTATAGAAGTCGTCCTGCCCCCCTATACTTAGGCTCTGATAGCCAAAGTGTAGAAGAAGATAAAAAATGGGGTGGATGAGGTTGAGAGGGGAAGTGGACGAATATATACAAGATGGGCATCGGTCCCCCTTATACTTAGGCTCAGGTCAGCCTAAGTATAGGACGGGAGTGGTATGAGGACTGATGTGATATGGAGGATGTACAGTTAATGGACTCAGGTGACTCTCTCCCCCCTATACTTAGGATCTGGTCATACTAAGTATAGTCGTAGATGAAAATGTATGGAGTTGGGGTGAGTAATTAGAGTCACGGGAGGTAGGGGAAGAATGTACAGGAATGGTGGGTATATACAAGGATCATGGTCTGAATCTTTCTAGATGTTGCTGATAGTGAGAGTTCACTGCTGCAAGGTCTCATGCGCGGCTCTATGTGTATTTGCTGAATCTGTCTCGCGCATGAATACAATCTCCTCAATATGGACTAACTGTTCATTGGGTTCGACGAAGTGCTTCAACAATTGTCCATTGACTAGGAATATCTGTGCGTCATCTGCAAGATCTGAGATCTTAACACATCCACTATCATGCACAACACGGACAATGAATGGGCCCGCCCACTTAGATTTCAGTTTGCCTTGGATAACCTTCAGCCTTGCATTGAACAACCATACCTTCTGTCCAGGAACAAAGTCTTTCGTCTGATATATCTACCATGCCAAGGCTTTACTTTATCCTTGTACACCAAACTGTTGTCGTATGCTCGATTTCTAACTACCACAAGCTCATTCAGATCCATTTCTCTCTGTTTCTGCCCTAGGTGTGTGTTCCAATTGACCTTTTTGATTGCCCACTCTGATTTGTGTACTAACTCTGCGGGCAAATGGCACATCTTCCCAAATACCATCCTGAATGGGGAGGTTCCTAACGGTGTCTTGTAAACTGTCCTATAAGCCCATAGGACTTGATCCAATATCTGAGACCAGTCCTTCCTGTCTAGGCGGACAAGCTTCTGCAATATGTTTTTCACCTCCCTATTCGACACCTCAGCTATGCCATTGGTCTGTGGGTGGTAAGGACTAGTGACACAGTCTTCGATGCCATAATCCTTCAAGAGCTTCTTTACATCTCTTTTTACAAAGTGGCTACCCCCATCTGATATCAAAATTTTTGGGATCCTGAACCTAGAGATGATGTGATCTCTAATGATACAGACAGTCCTACTGTCTACGTCTCAGGTTGGGATAGCCTCCACCCACCTTGACAGATAGTCTACCGCCAGAAGGATGTATTCGAATCCGTGGCTAACAGGGAATGGGCCCATGAAGTTGATGCCCATGCGTCAAAGACATCACAAATGATGACAGACTACATCGGCATCTCATCCTTGGAACCAACGGTTCCTCCCATTCACTGGCATACTGGGCACAACTTCGCAAAGGTGATGGCATCGTGAAACAGAGTCGGCCAGTATAAGCCACGCTGAAGTACCTTCCATGCGGTCCTCTTCCCAGAGTGGTGTCCTCCTGCCTCCAGACTATGGCATAAACAAAGGACACTCTGATATTCCTCCTGAGGAATACACCATCTCCAGACACAATCCGGTCATTCAAAGAAAAGGATCGGATCCTCCCAGTGGCAGTGTCTCGAATCCAACTTCAGTCGGTCTATGTGTCTCTTGGGCCAATCTCCGGGATCTTTCTTGGAGACAAGATAGTTCACGATATTGGCGTACCATGGGAGTGAGTCAACAACAAAAATCGACTCGTCAGGGAAGGAGTCTCGAATCGATGTATCCTCAGAAGCATTAAGATCCTCGAGACGGGAGAGGTGATAAGCTACTACATTCTTCTTTCCAGGTTTATCACGAATGTCAAAATCAAACTCCTGGATAAGCAGAATCCACCTAAGAAGATGCGCCTTCGCATCCTTCTTTTCCATTAAGTATCATAGCGTTGTATGGTCTGTGAGCACAACTACCTTTGATCCGATTCAGTGAGATCTGAATTTATCCAAGGCAAACACTACCGTAAGCATCTCCTTTTCCGTAACTGTATAGTTATGTTGAGCCGTATCAAGCACTTTGCTTGCGTAGTGTATGGCGAACGAGACACCATCCCTCCTCTGTCCTAACACAACCCCAACAACAAAATCTGATGCGTCCGTCATGATCTCAAAAGGCAGAGACCAATCTGGGGCTTGTAGGATCAGGGCGTCCATGATCATTCCTTGTAATTGCTTAAAGGCTTCAACAAATTTGTGATCAACAATGAACTCCATGTCCTTGCCTAGAAGCTCAGTTAGCAGTCGAGCGATCTTAGAGAAATCCTTGATAAATCTTCGATAAAATCCAACATGCTCGAAAAAAGACCGCAACTATTTCACGTTGGTTGGTGGCTGGAGTCGTCTGATCACGTCCACCTTGGCAGGGTCATCCTCCATTCCTCTCTTGGAGATGACATGCCCCAACACAATGCCCTCTGTAACCATAAAGTGACTTTTCTCCCAGGAGAGCATCAGATTGACCTTACAACATCGCTTGAGGACTTGGTCTCGATTCCTTAGACAGGAATCGAAGGAATCGCCGTAGATCGAGAAGTCATCCATGAAGACTTCCAGGAATTCACCGACCATTTCGGCGAATACATCTATCATGCACCTCTGAAAAGTACCAAGAGCATTGCATAACCCAAAGGGCATGCGCCTGAAAGCATAGGTACCGAAGGGGCATGTAAACGTGGTTTCCACCTGGTCCTCAGGAGCTATGGCTACTTGATTGTAGCCCGAGAACCCGTCTAAAAAGCAGAAGAATTCTTTCTCCGCTAAGCTCTATAAGATCTGATCAATGACTGGTAGGGGGAAGTGATCCTTCTTGGTCGCAACATTCAGGTGTCTGTAATCCACACAGATGCACCACGACGTGGGTACTCGTGTCACGATCTCCTCTCCGTCCTCATTAGTGGTCGTCTGAATTCCCAACTTTTTCTGAACAACATGGATTGGAGCCACCAATTTGGAGTCGGAGATGAGATAAATAAAACCTGCATCGCATCATTTCTCTATCTCCTTCTTCACTACCTGTCGTAAATTTGGATTCAATCATCATTGGAAATCACGAGAGGGTTTAGACTCATTCTCCAAGTAGATATGGTGCGAACACAGAGTGGGATTTATCCCGTGGAGATCGGAGATGCTTCAGCCTATCGCCTTGTGATTTTTCTCCAAGATCTCTAGCAAGCGAGATTCCTGCTCCTCGGTCAATCGTGAGCCGATGATGACCGGATACGTCTTCTCTTGTCCCGCAAGGAAGGCATACTTAAGCGTTGTGGATAAAGGATTGAGCTCAGGTAATGTGTGATCATCAAGGAAGTCTGGCTCAATCGAATCTAGCTCTGTTCTGGTAGTGGCTGGATCTGTCCGTGAAATTGCTGCTACCAACTCGTTCGTCTTTGGAGTCGGATCATCAAAGGTTTCCAAGCAATCAGTAAAATCCACATCCGACTCATCATCCTCATCTTCTGATTGTCTTAAAGAGGGAACGACTGATAATCCCAGTTGGGCCTCTAAGTCATCGAAGATGTAGGGGGATGCATATTCTACGCTGCACTCATTTCTAAGGATCTCGCAAACTGACTCATGCACAAGATCTTCTCCGGAGGAGAGGGACTCATCGGTGCTAGTTGGGTTCTGTCTCCATGGCCCAACGGTGTCTAAATGAATACAATCTGCTTCGAATGAAGAGTTCTCAGTGCTGGATTCTGAATCCGATCTCTACCATCTGGTCTGCTTCATCTCAAGTTCCTCATCCTCGCCTGGAGTTTGGAACTGTATCTTCCCCATCTTGAAATCAAATAGGGCCCCTGCTGTTCTGAGGAAGGGCCTTCCTAATATGATCTGCTAATCTCTCTAATTGCGAGGGGTCTCCATATCAAGGACTGTAAAGTCCACCATGTACTCCTGACCCTCGACTTTGATGACAACGTTCTGTAATTCTCCTTGGGACCTCTTCGTTGATTTATCTGCAAACTGAAGTAAGGCCCTGGATTTCCTAAGAGGTCGGAGATTAAGCCGCTCATAGAGGGCTATAAGCATCAAGTTAATTAAGGATCCGATGTCAAGGAGAGTGCATGCAAACGCAGTATCATCAACATGATGATGAACGTGATATCCGACTCTTTAATAATCGATAATTGTAGTATAGGAGGAGAAAATCAGTCGATCAAAACACCACAATCTTTGAATGTTGTGGAATATTTTTTACTTGGCAAGTCTACCAAGGTCGAATACAGGGAACTGTGATTTTTATTTGCATGGTCTTAAATTAAATTAAATAATTAATCAATGCTCGATTAATTTCTATGTCAAAAAACTATAATACAATGCAATGATGAAGATGCGATGCAAAGTAAATAAACAGAGACGGTTGTGCTCAAGATATGTGATTTGAAACGTATTAAATCCCCAAATAATAAGACCTATAATTTCACAAGATTAATCAGAAATCAAAGTGGATCGAAATCAAGACTGACTCAATGCTCAGGTTAATCAATTGATGCTCAGAATAATTTGAAGCAAAATATGCGGCCTCCAAACGTCTTTGATTCAAATCCTCAAATAGTCGACAATAATCTTAGAGAAATTGATCTAAATTAATCCTTGTGAAACTAAACTATTGAGAATAATTAACAATGATTACAAGGGTTTAATCTGATTAAAATCATCATCCGAATTCCTGCAAAAAATATCATTAATTTCTCAAGCACAAGTATGTCAAAATTAGCCTGCATATGTCAACAGAGATCCTCAAATTATAATTATCAATAAACAACTTCAGATGTGTTCACAAACTATGTTAAGTGGTAGAGCATGAAAAGAGCTTTAAAATGACATATTGTATGCTAAAAACAGAGTTCGTATGAGAAAGATATGCTAAAATGAAATTGCATGGACTAAAATGTAATTAAAATAAAATTTTTCTTTCAAACATTTCCATGGAGGGGCTTATCTGCAATTTCGCAAAGTCAGCGGGGCCCTTCTGTAATTTACTCCAGGCGGGGTTATATTTGCAATATCTAGAAACGTCGGGGGCCTCATTGTAATTTTTCCACTACACACGTGCGTAACACGTGCACCAGGAGGCTCGGGGGAGGCGGTTGAGGCTCGGGCGACCGAGCCTGTGGTTCAGCCTCGGGCCTGAGGCTCGGAGCCCCGAACCAGAGGCTCGATGACGGAGCGGAGGCTCGGTCTGAGGCTAAGGCTCAGACGGACCGAGCCTCCACGCGGCTGGAAATGGGCGGCTCGGGGATGCCGAGCCTGGTGGTGTGGGGGCTGCTGACGTGGCGACATAATGACCGTCAGATCAAGGGACTCGTGCCTAGATCCGACAATGGCTGTGGAGTACGGCTCTGCCTGGCGGCAAGCGGCTAGCGGTCAAGGTGCTCGGAGGACAAAGGCGGAGCAGCTGATGGCCTGCGGCCTGTGCACAGGCGGGGAGGCAGTGGCGACGAGGCTTCGGCCTGTCGACACACGACCGGCGGAAGCATGGAGGTGTTGGAGGAGCAGCGACGGTCGAGCATGGAAATCACCCGAGGTCGGGGCTGGACGTGAGCAGAAGCACCGAGCGGCGGGCGAGTGGCTGGCGGATGATGTCGGGCACGTATCCTAAGGCAGGCGGAGCGACGGTGGGGGAGTCGCGGTCATCGATGGGTATGAAGAGGTGGGTAGTGTCGTGTACCTGCAAGTAAGAAGAGAGGCTCAAAGCTTGAAGCTTCGGCCAGAGCTGTCGAAAATACACCGAGAAAAGGGGTGCGATGGGGCTCCTGGAGCGTACGTGTTGGAAGAGGAGCTTGGCTCTGGTGGTGAACTCCACCGGAGATGAAGGGGTATGGGAGAGAGAAGGGGAAATGGAGAGGGATATATAGGAGGTGAAATCGAGGGAGGAGATGGGTCGATTGAAGGTCGAAGAGCGTGGAGCTCGTGGGTGGAAGGGCTGCCGTGTCGATTGGAGGAGAAGAGACGAAGAGGGAGGGAGGGGATCGCCTGGAGGGAGGATGCAGACGCCTTACTCTAGTGATCGCTTCAAGGAGGCGGTGGAGGGCTCCGAAGCTCGGCAACCTTGCTTGAAGCTGCCAGAGAGGAGCGGAGAAGTCCTCTAGATCGTGCCATACACAGCCGCTTTCACCGGCCTAGGAAGATAAGGGTGGATGCCGCTGCTGCGGGGCGAGGGGGCCTGCTTTATAGGTGCGGGGGAGTGGCCGTTACCGGCTGCTGGCGAGTGGATGGGGCTGGGATGTGTAACGACTGCGCATGGCGGCTTTGATGGCCGCATGAGGCGTTAAGTGCGGAGGAGAAGAAGGGTTGGTTCCGTTGGGGAAGATGACAGTGGTCACGTGTGGGGCATGTGCCCCAGGGGGTGATGGAGAGAGAACGTGGGGTGCCATGTGGCACGCCCAGGGGCTGCCACGTGGCACCCCAAAAAAATTTCAAAATTTAAAGATAAAGGAAATAGAAAAGATATAGAAGGAGACCTCAGATTGAAAAATTTCCTTCACAAAATTGTTCGTCTCAACGAGATCTACAACTTCTATGAAGGACCCGAAAGCAAAAGAGGTCACCTGTGCGAAGTGGTATTTTTGGTGGTTCTCCGTGGGTATAGAAAATCAGATTTTTGGGGTTTTGTAATTTTTTGATGGTTTTGGAGAGGATAAAAATCTAGAAAAATTACGATAAAATAAAAGAAAATTATTTACACACTAATCTAATTTTTTTTAGATTTTTAGTAAATAATAAAGTAGGAAAATAAAATAGAAGTATGAAACACACAATTTTTGTACAGACTCACAGCGGACACTTGGACTCAGTCAGTTTCTTTGATTTCAATTTTAATCTGGATTTTGAATTTTGTGTCGCTTAATAAAACTTTTATCAAAGAACATAAAAGAAGAAGAAATAAAATTAAAAGGGTTAATTATGTACATAAAAACTCAGGTCAAAAATAACAAAAAGTCAAAATACGCAAAAGAGGCCCAAAATCCAACTTTCACATACGAGCTCCGAATTTTACGAAATTGGTCTTGTTTTGAAGGTATTTGAAAATGGAGTACTTTAAAAGTGAGTAGACCAAAATCAGACACTGTATGAGGAAGATATGCTTATTTTAGTCTGTCAGATGTGAAATTAGACTTTGGGATTGTTTGACACTTATTTGAGTTAATATTTTTTTTGTATTTTTTTATTTATTCTTGTTAGTAATATCTACGCAATGGAGGTAATTTGGGGCCAATCAGAGTTAGGACGAAATAACTAAAAATAAGAGAAGTTAGCGGCTTTTTGGGCTAATTTACACTTGGAATTTTTAATGCAATTTATGCATGATGAAATGCAAATATTATTAACACATGTATGAATGCTAATAATACTCTATTAATGATTAACTGCATGTGAATTTTGGGGAACAGAGCCTAATTGACCAATTTTAGCATGATGAATACGAGATTCATCATACCCCTATACTTAGACTTTGCTCGTCCCCGGGCATGAATGAATGTCTTAGTTGAATACAATACTGACTGTGCATGTGAAATTTTTAAAGGCTCAATTCGTAGAAGACCCTTAATTTGAGTGATCCTAAAATCCTCGGCTCAATCATGCTTTAATCATAAGGAATCCAACTTTTCTAATTTTCAGACTCTCTGTTTGTACATATAGTATAAGGATATGATTTTTAGTGTACTACATTCATGAGAGTCAAGTCTAGACATCACCCAAAGTTCCAATCCAAGAGAGTCTCCTCTAGACCTAATCCTCAACGCTAGGGAATAAGTCTATTCTTGCTTCAGTCAACCGTCTCATTACTTTGTCAGACTTGAAAGTGTAGATGGACAACCAAATGATGGAGGGCATAGGATTGTGTCTAATTGTCTCTCCCTCACATTGGAACAAGGTGCCTCTCGAATGCCTTATTACTCAACACAAGTATATTTTTATTTTGATGATCGATGTGTTCGTCAAGAGAATTTGGAGTCGTCTGTACTTATTTTTCTGGGAGTACACCGGGGTGTGTAGCTTTTGAGTATCTAAGATACCTTCGACACCCAGACTTGTATCGCTTATGATGCAGATCCCTTTTATGATGTCAGCCTGACTCCTTGGTTCTAATTAGCGCTTGGTCCAAGTGGACACTTTGAAAATGTTTGGGAGCGCTCGCCATTGGTGGAAGCTCATTTGGAATTTGACTTTAGAGCTTTTCTTTGACATTTCTTTTTCTTTTCTTTTATTGGCTACCTCCACTGCTTTTACCAAAAGTTGGCACGCACTGATCAACAATTTTCATTAAGTTTAAACACACCCTGGCACATAGGTCAATATCAAAAAGATAACATATGAACTTGTTCACATACTGGCTAGGATTTTGCTGACACTCAGGTTTTCTGAAGCGTTCATTAACTTTATCCCATCCTCGAATATCATTAAATCGGGTCTAAACTCAAATCTCTAATCCCAGTTTCTCAAGTGATAACTCAATTCATCTCATCAATCATGCAGTTATGAAAGTGATTGTGCTGATCATATTATTTTTGAAGGTAGAGATAAAGAGTGCAATATAGCGCTCAATCTTTCAAACTAGTGAAGTATGGATAATTAAGTTCAAAACCCTAATGACTAAGGCTGGCTAACTCAGAATCTCAAGATCTCATAAATCAAATGTCCTAAAAAATCCTCAAGCCTTGAGTGATAGTGTCAGGGATATATCAACCAAGGAATGCATGAAATGCTTGATGAAATGCAAGACTATAAGTAAATATTTTTATGCAAAAAAGTTTTTTTTTTGTTTTTTTTCAAAAACAGGTATTATACACTTAATAAACACTACTTGTACCCATCCCCGATGTTAAAAATGATTAAAGTACGAGCTATGGATAAAGTAGATAAAGTAGATACAAACACACCCCCTATACTTAGCATGTGCTATGTCCTCATGGCACAAAGTGAAATGTAGACATAGCTCGTACTAAGTATAGATGGATTACAAATAAAAGAAGAGAAGTGCTGTATAAACAATGGTACCGGTCCCCCTAACTTAGGCTCAGGTCATCCTAAGTATAATCGGATAATTACAAATGGGGAATCGGGTAGATTTGCAGATGTACAAGATCAAGGAGGTTTGCGACGGACCTTCTTGCGGGAGTGTGGAGGGAGATAGTATGGAGATGCGGAGGGCGATGAAGAGGGGGCCGATGAAGAAGACCAGCCATCATCGGAGTCGTCCTTAGGAGAATACCAGTCGTTTGCAGAGGATCTCCAACTTTTGTCGATCAGAGGTAAGTGCCCTTGGATCAGAGCTTTACCTATTGCACTTATCTGATGAACCACATCAGGACCGGACGAGGACTCTTCATAAATCACATGGTGTCTAAGGTCAAAGGTGACTTTCTTGGTCAGTTTGTTTCCTTGAGAAGTATTGGGATGAAGTTGGATAATCTTCATCTCCCTGTCTTGAGTAACCGATGTGGCATTCGTGAGTTCCTCATCAGATGAATCCTTGTAAAAGTCGACCAATTCTTGAAGGGTCATGCACTGCTTCGGTCGAGGGAGATTGTTCCTGGTGATTTTGTGGTTTATGGCTGGGGGTGTTGATATCACTTCCGGGTGATCGTGAATTTTGGTGGCATCGGATGTTTCTAGAGTCGGTTCCTTATATGGTTCAAGTATCTCATGAATTATTGTCGCCTCAAATATTGGACCACTCAAATAATTCAATAATATGGTCCAATTCTTCATAAGCTTTAAAATCTTGATTTTTCATAGGAGCAATGATAGGGTGGTGAGAATCTGAAGTTTGTCCAACAGTCAGTCTTTTAGGTGACTCTCCTAGGGTTTGTATCAGTGTGTCATGCGGATATGTTTGATAATGTGAAATATTGATCTCCTGATAATAACTATCGGTTTCAAGTTGGTTTTCCTCAGAGCAGGTCGTGTCATTGGGGGTTTGTTCATTGTGGTCCGAGTTTGGGAACTAGATTTCCAGAGTCTTACAATCGACGATCGCCTTAGCGGAGGCTAAGAACGGCTTTCCTAAAATGATAAGAGACTCAGACAACCTTTTGGGGTGCTCAATGTCAAGGACAATAAAGTTCACTTTATGTTCTTTACCTCGGAAATTTACGACTACAGAAATGATCCCCTGCGGTCTTTTGGTAGATCAATCGGGTAATTGAACGATCACCCTAGTCTTTTTGAGTTGTCCGAATTTAAGTTGATTAAAGACGAACTTCAGGAGGATGTTTAAAGTAAAGTCATCATCTAACCGAACATGAGTGAATAAGGTATCCTCAATTTTACATGTGATCCGAGTCAACCGTTTGACTTTGCGGCTTTTGATTTTATGATTCATCACCAAAGAACTGGCCATAGATATGACATGATATTCAGTTCTTGATCGTTTCTTGCTCGTCTTTTTAGGGTTTAGTTGCCTCTTCACAAATCTCTTAAGATTGGGCACATATTTTATGGCTTTGTTCAATGGAAGCTCTAAGATCAGACTCTTGCAAAATGCTTCCATTTCAGAGTTGTCCAATTTTTTTGAATTTTCAAAATTTTCAATTTTTTTATTATTTTCTTTGATATGGTCAGTAGGGGGGTCAGAGGTCAGTGGTCGTGTATGATTGTGAGTCACATGATAATCCAGTGGTTCGCATGGTGGTGGCCTCACTTCTTCTGAATTCTGCATGGACTGGATGAGATCATATATTCTCTCAGTTAAAGTGTCTGCTCTATTATTAATCCGAACAATCTCATCCTCAAACATCTCATGACTAGTGATTGAATAATCATTCTCCACGTGTCGTGATTGTGGCATGTAACCTTGAGTAGAGTATTGATTGTTCATCATCATTATAGTATGGTCATGAGTTATATTTCCTTTACTTTGGTTTTCTCATGGATTGTTAAAGGAAAATTGATTGTACTCAAGAGGATGGTCATCCTGAGTAGGGGATGGTTCAAGAGGTTGTGAGATAATAGTAATCGGAAATCATGTTCTACTGTCAATATCAGTCACTCTATTGTTCATCCTAAATTCTGGTCTCTCTCTCATGTCCATAAGATTGTCAGAATATGAGAGAGGGCTATTCCAAGAAGAAGTGTGGTCATAGGGTGGGATGTATGGGCGGGAAGAGAATGATGGCTAAGGGGAACCTGATTTGAAGAGGAGGCTCCCCTGAGGAGTGTGAGAAGAAGGATATCGGGACATGGTCGTGGAGATCGGGAAAGAAGACCAATGTGCCGGCATCTTGTCAAGAGGGATGGAATGATCAACGGACCATGATTTGCTTGTGATTGCAAGGTCTTTGACACACACAAATAAAACACAAAACAAACATGTAGATTCACCCACTCAACACTGGTGAAGGCACGTTAGGGCTCGGCTGCTTATCTTTCCAGTTTTAATTTAATGACAAAACAATCTTGAAAATTAAGCGGAGTTGTTAGGTGCCAAAATATTTCACAAAGATTGTCCCGAGTTCATACAACTAGTTGCACCTACTTTCAGCCAGTATAGGTGTAAGTACAGACCGTTTAAACAGCTACCCGTGATACTTGAGGACAGAGCCTTCCATAGTGTCCTCTAAACCACCTACTCTGCTAAGGGAAGTCAGACCGTGAAACAACTACCCGAGACCCTCACTGAAAAGTAGCTAATTGTTTTTAAAATCAGTAGTCTGAATGATTTTTTTTCGATTTTTAGCTCTATCCTAAGTGTGTGATCTTATCCTTACAAACAATGAGTGAGTTTCTCTCCACAAGACACATGTTAATTTTAGGTCAGTTTTATTTACAGTCACCTTGATTAGCAGTCCTAGTTTTAAGGTTATCACTGAAGTTTATGTGAGCATAGAAATTCACGCCTAACGAACAGTCCCAATTCCGTTAATTCCTAAGTTGTAAAACTCAAGGAGGGAGAATCGAAAAAGCAAATGCAAACGTGAATCAATGATGCATGCTTGAGAAGAAGACTTACAGTGAATCCTCGCATTCTTCATGCGGGATGCAAGACAAGGAATTTAAAATTACACTAAATGATATGCACAGATGAAAAACGCTTTAAGCAGATAGTTCTATTAGCGGGAAGAATTGATTTCAAAATTTGGCTAATGTTGAACGATCTATAGTGCGTTTAGTTAGTGAATGTGTTGCCTAAGAGTTACGAGCATAATCAATGATAAGTAAGCAAGCGTAAATGTGCCTAAGTCCTACGCCAGTCAACTCGGGTCCCAACAATACAAGGGGTTGAAATAGACCCGACACACCATAGAAAAGTTCAGTCTGTATTACAAGGGTTCAAAGAGAGGGACCTTGAAAATAATGCATAAATTTAAACATAGACTAAGCTCTCTCTCTCTCTCACAAAAATTAAAATTTAATCTTCCTTGCAGATCCTTGATTAATATCCAAAATTTGGCTCCCAGTAGTCTGCAAAGAGAGAATTTGTGGTTAGTAGCATAAGTAAGAGAGAAATGCAAAATAAAATGTAGGAAAAAATTGACACAAAAATTAACTTCAAAAAAATTAATTATAAAAATGATTTAAAATCCTAAAAATTCGTCATTCTCTGGCAATGACGTCATTTGATGAACGCGATATCTACCTCTTTAATAATCGGTAATTGTAGTATAGGAGGTGAAAATCGGTCAATCAAAACACCACAATATTTGAATGTTGTGGAATATTTTTTACTTGGCAAGTCTACCAACGTCGAACACAGGGAACGATGATTTTTAGTTACATGGTCTTAAATTAAATAAAATAATTAATCAATGCTCGATTAATTTCTATGTCAAGAAACTATAATACAATCCAATGATGAAGATGTGATGCAAAACAAATAAACAGAGACGATTGTGCTCAGGATATGTGATTTGAAACGTATTAAATCCCCAAATAATAAGATCTATAATTTCACAAGAATAATCACAAATCAAAGTGGATCGAACTCAAGACTGGCTCAATGCTTCAGGTTAATCAATTGATGCTCAAAATAATTTGAAGCAAAATATCCGGCCTCCAAACGTCTTTGATTCAAATCCTCGAATAGTCAAAAATAATCTTAGAGGAATTGATCTAAATTAATCCCATGTGAAAACTAAACTTTTGAGAATAATCAACAATGATTACAAGGGTTTAATCAGATTAAAATCATCATCCGAATTCCTGCAATATCATTAATTTCTCAGGCACAAGTATGTTAAAATTAGCCTGCATATGTCAATAGAGATCCTCAAATGATAATTATCAATAAACAACCTCAAATGTGTTCACAAACTATGCTAAGTGGTAGAGCATGAAAAGAGCTTCAAAATGACATATTGTATGCTAAAAACGAAGTTCGTATGAGAAAGACATGCTAAAATGAAATTACAGGGACTAAAATGTAATTAAAATAAAGTTTTTCTTTCAAACAGGTCCCTGGAGGGGCTTATATGCACTTTCACAAAGTCGACGGGGCCCTTCTGTAATTTATTGCTTTGAATGCTTATTAGGGAAAAGTACAAAAAATACGAGAACTCTTGATTTTAAAATATTAAATTATTTAATTTCTTTGTATTCTGTTTTTCCTTTTATTTCAGATGAAATCTCTTAACCCACTTAATGTTCTGCTTAAGATCAATAAGTCGACCGGTCTAAATTATTCAGATTGGATCCATAATTTGGAACTCATACTTGAGAAAGAACACATAAAGTATATACCCTCATCTGTGAAGTATGAGAACCCTCAGACAAAAGATCATGTGAGTTCATAAGAAGTGGGACGAGGATCATTCGATCGTTCGTTGCTACATTCTTAGATTATTGTCCAATATGCTTGAGAAGAAACTTATAGACATTGAATTTACTCATGACATCCTCCATGAATCTGAAGGGGGTTTATGGAGATGTAAATCGCACTCTTTCTACATTAAAATCCACTAAGGATATTATGAAAAAAGAATTTTCCTCTAGTATTACAAAGGTTGTACACGATAAAGGGAAGCACAAGAGCAAGCATGGATCTCGGAAGGATCCGATACTAGATAAGAAAAAAGGTCACCCGTAGAGATGGTTGTCTTCCATCACTATAATAAGCCAGGATTCTGGAAGAGTAACCATAAGAATATCTGAAGTCCTTATAGAAGGGCAAAAGTTTAACACCATCAAATAAGAAATCTACATTCATCATTGAAACAACTTACTCATAGGATGAGATGGAAGTTGGATTATTGATTCTGGTGGTTCCGTACATGCATGAAATTAGTTGCATATGTTTCAAGACACCAGAAATCTTGATGAAGGGGAGATAGTCATCTAGATGGGATCCGATGCAACTGTTGTAGCGCTCGCCATCGGGACACGTAGACTATCATTATCTAGTGGGAGAGTCATTGATATTATAAATTGTCTCTATCTACTAGATGTTAGAAGGAACTTACTATATGTATCTAAGCTGGTTAGACATGGATACACTTTTCTTTTCTGTAATAAACTTATCACAAATATGGTAATTTTATAGCAGATGGTTCTCTAACACCAGGTGGACTCTATGAATTAAGCTTGCATGGATGTGTCGTGAATGTTAATACCACTATGAATAATAAAACCCCTAAATGATCAAGGGAGGATGGAGATCATTTAACTATAACCATGCATCAAAGACTTGGACATGTGTTTGTTGATAGGATCAATATATAGGTAAAGGACAGACCTTTGGATTTCCTAGAAGTTTGTGATTTACCAACCTGCAAACATTGTATTCTATGGGAAAATGTTCATGCACCCTTCTCTATCAAAGATGAATGATGATAAGGTATATTGGACCTGATACATACTAATATATGCGGTCCCTTTCGTATTACGACTCGAAATGGACATCAATATTATGTAACCTTTGTTGATGACCATTTGTGGTATGGTTTTCTCTTCTTATTACGTCACAAACATGAAACATTTGAAAGTTAAAAGAGTTCATGGTTTTGTTTAAAAACAAAACATGAAAGAAGATAAAATGAATTCAATCTGAATGAGGTAGTGAATACCTCTCAGACGAATTCAAAGAATACCTTAAGAATAGAGGATTTATTTCCAATCTCACTCCTCTAGGTACTCCTCAACTCAACGGAAGTGTAAAGAGATGCAATAGAATCATATTAGATATGGTAAGATCCATGATGAGTAAAGCAAACTTACCTCTCAGTTTCTGGGGACATGCAATAGAGACTGCAACTTATGTCCTAAACAAAGTTCCATCTAAATCTATATCTAAACCCCTCATGAGCTTTGGTATGGTACCAAGCCAAGCATATGACACTTGAGGATTTGGGGTTGTTTGGTCCATGCTAAAAACATGGATGTAAGCAAGATGGAATCTCGCATAGAGAGTGATATTTCATCGGATATGTAAAGAATGGCATTGGATACCAACCTTATGATCCTGAAATTCACAAAGTATTTTTTTTAGAGATGTGAAATATCTAGAAGATGAATTCCTTAGAAGCTAAGAAAATAATTAAATGAAGGAACTAATCGAATCTAATGAGACTGATGAGATTCCTACACCATAAACTACAGAGATAATTAAAAATGACATGCATGTACCTCCTAAAAGGAGTTCTAGGGTTGTAAGACAACCTTAAAGATACATATTCCATGTATTATAAGAGTCTGATGATGATCCAACTTCATTCGATGAAGCTTTGGGTGATCGAACATGGATAGCTGGATGCAAGAAATGAAGTTTGTGATAGACTCCATGCACAAGAATGGTGTATGGACCCTCGACGATCCACCTAAAGGGGTCAATCCCATTAGGTACAAATGGATCTTCAAGAGAAAGACATGACTTGATGGGAAGGTAGAGACCTTCAAACCACGACTTGAAAGAGGGTTACACACAAAGAGAAAGGCATCGATTATGATGAGACATTCTCTCTTGTGGTCATGCTTAAATCCATCACGGCATTGATTGCCATAGCTACATACCTAGACTATGACATCTGACAAATGGATGTCAAGATCGTTTTTCTCAATGGATGCCTCGAAAAGGACATCCATATGGAGCGACCCTAGGGCTTCATAGTTGAGGAAGGAAAAGTCTGCAAGCTAAAGAAATCCATCTATTGGCTCAAACAAGCTTCTCGTAGTTGGAACATCTAGTTCGATGAAACCATAAAGAGTTATTTCGTGCAGAATCTGAATGAACCATGTATACAAGAAGCTTAGTGGGAGCTCCATCGTGTTCATTGTGATTTATATAGATGGCATCCTCATCATTGAGAATGATACAAAGATGGTGACTAGTATTAAGATCCGGTTGTACAATACTTCTGAGATGAAAGATCTCGGAGAAGCCTCTTATTAGCTCTGAAGCTGTTCAGAAATAGACAAAAGAGGATACTGGGGTTGTCACAACAAGGACACATCAAGAAGATATTGAAAAGATTCAGTATGGATAATTTCAAGAAAGGGTTCCTTCCCTTAAGACATGGTATTCACCTATCTAAATGGATGGCTCCTCAAACTGTTGAAGAAAAGAAAGCCATGGTTGGTGACTTTACGCATAGGTTGTGGGAAGCTTGATGTATGCCATGATGTGTACTAGACTAGATATCTTCCATGTAGTGGGAGTGGTAACGTTACCAACCCTATTGCGGAGAGAAACACTTGGACTAAAGTAAAGAGCATCTTCAAGTACCTAAGTAGAACTCAAGACTACATCTTGGTTTGTGGAGATAACGATCTCCAAATCTTAGGATTCATTGATTCACATTTCCAGTCAGATATGGATGATAGGGAATAAACTTAAAGGTTCTTATTTTTTTGGACGGTAGTGCTCTGCGAGGTAAGTGTAGCAAGAAGCAAAACACTACGATTGCTTTGATAAAGTAAAGCATTGGTTGCATAGATGTGACAACTACATTGGATGTAGTTAATGTTGGGTATGCAAGTTTGTAACAAAACTTGGCATAGTGACCGACGATAGAGTAACTAATCAGTTTACCTGGATATTTGATAAATAGTCGATGATTAACACAATTAATATGGGGCTGAGAGTGTTAGCCATGTGAGCCCGAGGTGAACCATTCCTACAATAAATGTTATTGTAATATTTGATTTATCAATAATAGTTATTGATTTTTTCACTCCCTATCTAAGATTAAATGAATGAATGCACAATAAGATCCCTCTGCACAATTAGGGTTATGTACCATGGCCATCTTAATGATCATACAACTGTTGATTCAATAATTGAATCATAGAGGCTGGTGCTTGGATGAATATCTAAGGAGTTAGATTGAGGACTCATCAACACCGTCAAATGATTGTTAAGAGATGATCTCCAACCTTAGTAGGAGATGGCAATCCTTCTCAATAGGATGAAATCTGACTGACCTCTTGATCCAGGTCCTCTGCATGGGAATAGAGATTCAGAGGTGTCAGATTAGTTAGGTCAAAGAGTTGAGTTAATGAGATCGAGATAACTGAAGTCCTATATCATATACTGTCATGATATAGGCGCACATCCTCTGACTGGAGACAGATGTGCTACTATATGTCTAAGTATGTACATTTGAAATACCAATAGGTTTATGAACTAACCAAGGTCTATATACCAACGAGTTGGTTTGCATATGAGGGCATATGAGTAATACAATCTCTCAAAGGGATCATACAGGTTCACTTATGAACCGAAAGACATGAGCTCACTCATGAGGTATTGGGACGGATCAAATTCCATGCATGGTAGTCGTGCTTTGGAAGCAGGACAAGAATTTGTTGGTATAATATATGCTTTGGGAAAGTATATGATTGATACCAATTCCCAATGACCAAGATTGAGAAACTTGATGATGAAACCCTAAAGATGACAGTGTAAAATTGATCTATATCTTCGGATTTATCATAGGTCTTCCAGTATGCAAGATGTATTGGTATTAATAATACCTGAGGGTGATGTGATCATAAATGATTATATAACCATGACACTTCCATTCTGAGGGAGTGATGAAATAGGTCTGGATTTTAGTGACCCCTCTCAATGGAGAAGTAACACGATCTTGGTTCAGTATTGGATATTGATCTGAATGAGATTCAGATGCAATGATAAGATTAAGTTTACGACCTTGATTTAATCAAGCATTTATGAGGGGTCCATAAGATCTGGATTTGAGATGTGATCTCAATATCCAAAGTCACTATATGCGGAATGTAAAATCGCCCTGCCCTTATCTCCAAGTATCTGCGGAGAGCGCAATATTCTTGAAAGGGTTCAAGAATAATTCCATAGTTGAATTATATCTAAGCATTGAGAAATGGATAATTAAAAGTGATTTAATTATCATGAATAATGTGAATTTTGATTCATATTATTTAAATGCATGAGAATGATGATCTAATATAATTAAATGAGATTTAGTTATTATAGATAAGAATAATATGAATAGAAATATCCAAATTATTCATACTATATTATAAATGTGATTTATATATATTAGAGAGAGCTTATTATGATTTATATTTGTTGATTAATTATTGGTGTGAATTGGATTCACATTGGATAGTTAATTGAAAATGTAAATCACATTTTATTTTGGATTGTGAATGTGATTCACAAAATTCCAATGGTAAGATTGCAATATTCACAAAATAATTATGAATTATTTTTGTTGAATTACAACAAGTGTTGTTATAAATCTTGGAGATTTTCAAGGAATAATGCAATCTCAAGAGATTGCATGAGATTCCACCTTCCATGTTGGAAGGGTGGACGGCCACCAAATCCTATAAGGAAAGGGTGGTTGTCCACTCTATTACATGGGATGGTGTAATCACCATTCCATTATCTCTATATGTGATTGATTTAATTTTAAGATTAATTTATGTTGATTTATCAATATATATTTAATCTAAATTAAATTAATTGTTGTATTTTTACAACAAAATCTTGGCCATTGAAAGAAGCACAAATCAATCTCATCCAGTGATTTTGTGTAGTCCATGGATTGTGATCCATGGACTCCCAAAACCCTATATAAGAAGAGACACCCTTTGGTCTTCTAAGTTAGAACAAGTCTTGGGACATCAAGCTCTCTCCCGCCTTTCATTCTCATGCCCTCTCTCTCTCTCTCTTTGGGTAGCCGTCCACCTAAACCCTGGAGAGAAGACATCGTTGTTGTCGCATCGTCGTTGTGTTGTCACCACGAACGTGCTTGGTTCTCCATCTTCTTGATGCACTTCGCTCGTGAAGAAGATGTACGATCTCGTTTGACAAGATCAAGAGTTATTTGCTTGGATCAATATCTTGGATTGTGAGAAGCATGCAGTTCACCCTGCGCTCACAAGTGTCTTCTTCGACAAATCAAACTTGGGACATGAGGTCTCCTCTCTTAGAGGCTAGATCCCAACTACGCTACAAAAGGTATTCCTTTATCTATTATGTGGTTTAGATGGAATGATATAAGAAGTGTTATTGGATCATGTGGTTTCATCGCATGAAAAATCTTAAATTCCACTGCATCGAACAACCAGTGTGACTAGTTATTCTTGATCGTATACGATACGATCCTCACACTTTCGTGATGCGCTTAAGGATTCTTCCATATCCTTCAGAGAGTTATACACGAATGGCTCTAAGGGCTAGTGGGAGACTTTTAGACTTGTAAGCCCTTGGCGACCCATATATGCAATAAAAGTTATTGTTTCATCATGTCCATCTAAAATGAAATGAATGAATGTGAACGCACTTTACTATTAAGGCCCCTTTGTAAAATTAGGGTTATATACCATGACAATATTGAATACCATGAAGATAAGAGGACATAACTGATTTCAAACATGTGATATTCAATACAAATCTCCAGTCTAAGAAAGAGATGGAAATATTTCTCTAAAGTATGATTTCCAACTGACTTCTTGATGCTGGTCTTGTGCATAAGAATGGAGATTCAGAAGTGTTAGAATAATCTAGTCAAAGAGTTGACTTGATGAGGTCGAGATAAATTAAGACCTGAATTGTAACTATCACGATCATGCACACATCCTTTGACCTAAGACAGATATGCATCTATATGCATAAGTATGCACATTTGACAGACCAGTAGGTTGGTGACCTAGCCAAGGTCCATATACCATTGCGTTGGTGTGCATATGAAGTCTTATGAGATGTATGATCTCTCAAAGGAATCATGCATGTTTATACTTGATGAACTAGGAGACATAGCTCACTCAAAATGAATTCAATGCATGGTCGTCTTATTTATGAAACAAGATACAAATTCGAGATATTAATATATACTTTTGGAAAGTATATGATCAAATGAAAAATCTATTGACATATTCTGAAGAAGACAGTCAAGCCAAGATATAAACTTCGGATTTTTCAAAGTCTTCAAGTGTGAAGGATGAATGAGTATTGGGAATACTCGGGGTTACATCTATTGTAATGGGTCATCTACCATGACACTTCCATTTTGAGGGAGTGATGAAACATGATGGATTTATTGGCTCCATTTAGATAGATCAATTGTGATTTGATTGGATTAAATCACAATTCATTTGAGTCAATTCCAATTCCAATTTCCAATGTTGAAAACAGAAATGGTCATGGAAATAGAAATATACAAGCTCCTTGAGCTCATTTCATAGTTCCAAATGGTTTGGACTATGATTGGAAATGGTCAAGGAAGTTGGATTCAACTCACCGACACTTTGTCCACCTCATGGAGAGTGTGTGTTTCATTGAGCTCAATGAGAGTGTGAAGTGTTACAACTCAAGCTCAACATTTGTAGGTGATATATTTTTGCACAATGATATAAACCCTAATATTAGATAGTTATACACATTTCAAGTAACTATATGTAGATTGTATGATCTCCCCGATATTATCTCCAAGTATTTGCATATTCATATTTATCTCATGAGTTCTAATTGGATTAGGCTCATACCTGTTAATGGTAATATTGTAATAATTATGATTATTACATATTATTGATAAGGGTAATTTTGTGAATATGATTCACATGTATAACTCAATGATTAATGTGAATAGTGATTCACAATAATAAATATTTATATGGATATGATTCGTATAAATATTTATGTAAATACGATTTTCATAATTTTTCCAAGGAATGATAATGCGTGAATTTGATTGAGATTAATTTTGTAGTACGTAAATTAGATTTACATTTAATTTTGGGCTCATGAATATGGTTCATAATCTTTGAGGATTAATTCCATAATTTCTCTAATGTTTATAATATGATTATCAAGTAAATTAATTAGTTAATCAAATTTGCAACAACAACTTCTATTTATGGAAGGTGGTGGGCGTTGATACTAAGTATACATGGTCCACCATGTTATTAAGTTCTTATTAAATTCGGACTCTAAAGTTGTTGCTTATTTTTAAATTAATTAATATTATTTGGAGATAATACAGAGATAATCCTTATTGAATAGAAATTGCTCTTAGATGTTGATTTAAAATCTAGGGGCTACCATGTTACATGTTGGATGTGTACAACAAGTATAAAAGGAGGGCTATGCCCTCTCTTTTCACTACAATTATAAGAGAAAATTCTCTTCCAAATTTTGTGCCCCTTGAGAGAGAAAGAGTCTTGAGAGTCATCAACTCTCACAACTCTCTTCTTTTTGTCCTAGTTGATGTCCGGGTTCGTGGGAAGCTATGTGATTCATCTCCGTGCTCACGAGAGAGGCTTCTGCATATCGGACTTGATTCAGAAGGTTTCTTATTTTAGAAACTCATGTTTTAAATCTAAAACCTGATCTATCTCCATTATTCCTTAAAATTTTAGAAATTATTTCGTTAGAATTTATAACTTCTGCACGCACAATTTGTTGTGCTACCTTTTTTAGTTCATATGATGAACTAACATTATTTTACAAAATGTTTGCTAAATATTCCACGTTTTTTTACTTCCTTCATCATGTGCATCATGTTCTGGAGCAGCACAGTGGAGAGTCAACGAATACTTGGACTGAGGATAGTTCCTCTTTCCAGTGCCACCAAAACAACACTTCATCATTTGAGACAAATGTAGTAAACTCATCTCTTGTGTATGGGGTTAATGGGTTGTTTTTTAACCAAGACCCTATGGCCTACAACCGAGTTGTAGGAACCACAGGGTTCAGATACTCCTCCAACTTCCACTATCGTATCATTGACCACACCCATAGGAATGAGACGGCATAATATCAACCAAACTATACTTATATCTCATCTCACCAGTTACAACAGCCCCCCCCCCCCCCAGAAAATGCATCACACCTAGTCCCATTAGGCAACAACACTATCAGCCACAACAGTACCATCAACCAGACCAACAGGGACATGTCCATCCTCCTCACCCACCCAAGCAATAACACCCATAGATGCTAGAACTAGGGGTTGTATTTTCCTCTCAGCTTCAGCATAGTCTGGATAACAATGATGAGTACGAACACTATTGTGATAAAAATAGGATTGGGCGATTAAAAGTGATCCCACAAAAGTCCAGATATAGTGATGTCACTGAACACGTGAACTTTACTCTACTGGAGAGCAAGAAGCATGGTTTTGTGAACCTGACTTTAATCCTTAACGGTCGCCACACAAATCCTGGAAGGTACCTGAAAACAATGAGGGCTTTGTGAACCCAAGACAATGATGTTCATTAATCAGTTTTAATTAGATCAAGTTTTCTTAGCAATCCCCTTATTTATTTATCTTTTTGTTTTCATTTGTTTTTAGTATTTTTATGCAAAAGGCCTAATGAACTCTCGATTTCCTTTATTTTTCTTAAGTGATCATAGAGGGAGAGGTCAGAAATGCAATGCAAGTCAAAAATGATGATGAATGCTAAGTCAAAAGGGCTCACCTTGCTTCCCAATGCTCTATATGCGGGATGGTAGATAGAAATTTAAATTACACCATATGAAATGCAATGATGAAATCGTCCTAAGACAATAATTGTGATTACGTGTATGGCTGGCTAATGAGCCACGGCTCGATGAGCCAGGCTCGGGCTCGGCTCGATAAGGGCTTGTGAGCATGGCTCATTAAGCTGTTGAGACAAACCCAAGCCAGAATTTTGGGCTCGATAGCTTAACGAGCCGAGCCCGAGTCGAGCCTCGCTCGACTCGATAACTCAATAAGGGGCTCGATAAGGATTATATATAATATTTATATATACAAAAATAAAAGTTGCCTTTTGCAATTTTCCCTCCACTAACTTTGCCCCTCCCACAAGTCACGAGTCATGACCCAAATCTCAAAATCGTATTCCTGCCCACACATTTGCCCCTGGCCCACACATTAGAAAATTAATATTTTTTAAAAAACAAATAGAATGTTACAATATATATTATAATTAAGATTTTTACACAACTTGTATAGTGACCTACTGGTAAGGAACACAATCTTAAATAGAGTAGGTCTTGAGTTCCAACCCGTGCAAAACACTTTTCCACCAAAAAGTACCCATTTTCCTTAATGAGCTTGCCTTAGGCTCGAGCCTAGACCGGGCTCGATAAGGAGCTCATGCTCGATAAGGGGCTCGGCTCGAGCATTAGCGAGCCCGAGCCAGCTCGATAAGGGCTTGAGCTCATCGAGCCCGAGCCAGGCTAGACTTATTGAGCCCGAGCCCGAGCTAGGGATTGGCTCAGCTCATTGGGTTCGATAGCCAGCCCTAATTACGTGAAGCACAAATTAATTTGATTTAAGTTCAAGAATAGAGACTATAGGAGCATGAGATATAATTAAGTGTGTGACCTAAATTACTCGATCTAACAGATCCTAAATCTAAGAGCTCGATCGACAAAGATGTTAAATGAAAATAAGGCAGAAACACTGAAATCATGAGAAACAAATGAACTAAAGGGAAAAATAGGGAGGATCAAATAGAATTGATAAAAATCGTAAAAAGATGCAGAAAATCGATGAGGTCCCCCAAGTGCATCGACACTTGGCAAAATAGACCTCAAATTTAACTAAGTGTTTAAAAGTCTAAGTGTTTATTACAAGTTCAAAATACTCTCTCTCAAACTAAATAAAGTAAACTAATGCTAATCTAATGCTAAGCAGCTTCTCAGAAGCTCTTGGTCTCCTTTGTAGCTCTTTCCTGTTGGCTTGTATGAACAGTAGGCCTCCGAGTCGCGTGGGTGCACCGACTCTCCGAAGATCACCTCCCTCACTCCACAGACCCTCGTAACAGAGCCAAACAAAAGACGTGTGAGAAATAATTATACAAATAATAATCAAAATAGACAAGAAACAAAGAGCTAAAGACAACAATCACACATACAAAATGGTCAATGAATCATAATCTGCCCGAACTGTTGCAATCCCCACCAATAGCACCATTTGATAATCACAGAAAATCGATCAAGTAACTTGATAAATTAGATACTTAAGTCATTGTGGTAAGTAATCAATGCAACTAATCAACAATCAACCCACAACATAATATGATAAAATCAAGTAATGTGTATGTGAGTTAGAGAATTCATTTTAACTTTGCAATAGATGTATATGTGTAAGTATGGTAGAGTGTCGAACTACTGAGAATATGAAATGGGGTAGAGATAAAAAAAGCCAAAAATGAATTAATTTTGTATTTAAGTTTTATCCTTTTTAGTTGATTTTTTTATTATATTTGTGAGTTTTTAATTTATATGTAATTTTTATATGTTTTTCACTTTGTTCTATATTTTTTATTTATTTTAAATTTTTGCAAATGTCTTTAATTAATTTTAAAATATAATATAAGTAATAATATGTGAGAGAGATAAAAGAAAGATAAATATGTTTTTGTATTTTTAAAGATGGTAATTAAATTAAAATAAAATAAAATAAATATTTTTGGAATGCATGTATTTTTATTTGTTTATGATATTTTTTAGAGCGATTATATATTTTTTATGGATTTTTAAATTGGAAATAAACAAATAGTGTAAAAAATAAATTCAGGATATTGAAATGAGACTAAATTATATTTAACATGTCAAATAGACCCAATTCAATTTTAATAAAAACTGGATGAAAAAAGGAAAGATTCATGAATTTAAATAATATTTTTTTTGGATTTTATAGAATTTTATATGATTTTTTATATTTTTTTAGTTTTTTAAAATTTTTAAGATTTTTTCTGTATTTTTAATAAATTTTGGTTATGTGGTAAAATACAATTAATGATAGCTACTAACTTGTTTCGGTAATTTTTAGATTTATATTTTAATTTTATGATTTTCTAAGTTATAACAGTAATATAAAGCTTGTTTTTGTATTTTTATAAATAAAAAATTAGTTTTAAATACTTTAATAAAAATATATCTTATAGAATATAGTGCAAGGAATTTAAAAAAATTAACCTATAATTTTTGGTATAATTAAGGAATTAAACTATTTAAAATAAGTAAATAAAATAAATTCAGCACACAAAGGACCTAAATGTGGTTTCTAAAAAGTATTCATGCATTTCAAAACAAAACACTAAAGTTTAAGGGCATAACAACAATAAATATAATTAAATTCCATTTGAATAAGCATCTGGAAGGACCAAATAGCAATTAAATTAAAGTTGTAATGTTCTTCATATCATTTACATCATCTACAGGGCTAAAGATGCAATATTTGTAATTAAAACAAATACTTAAATGTGTCTAGAAGGGATCATTCTGTAATTACTTCAAAACATAAATGCATTTCATAATAGGCCACTAAAATTTTAGGATAGATCATGCAAAATTTCCCCCAAAAATACCTCACATGGGTGTCCACGTGAGGTAACCTAGCAAGGACTAAAGTGCAAAATAGAAGAACATAAAGGACCATGGCGCAAAATATCGAAGAAGGAGCATGTTTAGTTTTATATTTTCAATGCTAATTGAAGAAAATAAAGAGCAGGAGGGGTCTGATGCAAAATACCCCTAAAGTTGTGCACTCATCAATGGTTGGGGACACATCACTTAAGCTATGAATGATCTGGATCAATGCATACACTTTCGACTATCAGTGATGCAGATTAGATCCTCAGATGGATCTGACGGTTGTTGCAGCGCATGATCCAACGACTACTGAGAGACTTCAGTTGATGTTCTTCATTTGATGGCTATGAGGACCCTTGGAAGAGCGGGGAAGAACTCCAACTGTAGGCTCCTTCGATCAGGTGAAACTTCCCTCTTCAGCCACCTCAAAAGCTCGAAGATTGCCCAGATGGTTGTTGTAAAGGCCATGGTGATGCAGATACGATCAGAAGGGCCTCGACCTCACTAATGGGAGGCATGTATGTTAATGAAGCTCGAGGACCTGAAAAAGCTCGTGCAGGATCTAATCCATCAATATGAGGCTCTTTGAAGAACACACCTGAATAAAAAGATTCAAGGCTCGAGGGTGAAGGTCTTCGATCGGGTTTTAGGGTCAATAACAAAGAAATGGGGCGAAATGAGGTGTCCTTTGAAGAATATGGGATAATACTCAAGCGCATCACGGAAGCGTGAGCATCGTATCATATACGATGAATAACGACTAGTCGGAGTAGTTGTTCTATGCAGTGGAATTTAAAAAATTTCATGTGATGAAACCACATGATCCAAGAACGACTCTCAGATCGTTTCATCTAAAACTACATCAAGTATATAGAAATACCTCTTGTAGCATGGTTGATCGAGTCTCTACGAAAAGAGACCTCCCGTCTCAAGTCTGATCTTCGAAGAAGACGCTTGCGAGCGTGGGGATGAGTCGTGCGATTATCGCAATCCAAGATATTGATCCAAGCGTGGGAACTCCTGATCTCGTCGCACGAGATCGAACACCTTCTTCGTAAGAGAAGCACTCCAAAGAAGATGGAGAACCGAGAAACATCGAGGCAACGACGCAGTGGCGAAGGGATGATGAGTCTTCTCCTCAAGGGTTTGGTGGGCGGCCACCAATGGAGGAGAGAGAGGAGATGGCGTGTGGAATTAAAGAGAGGAGAGAGCTTGATGTTTCTTAATTGCATAACCCTAGAGAGCAAGAGGTACCTCTCTATTTATAGGATTTTGGGAGTCCATGGATCACAATCCATGGGACACACCAAGTCAATGGATGAAATTGATTTGTGTTTATTTCAATGGTCAAGATTGTTGTTGGTAAAAACACAACAACTAATAATTTAATTTAGATTAAATATATTTGATAAATCAAATATAATTCAATCCCAAATCAAATCAATCAAATATGGAGACATATGCATGGAGATTACATCTCACCATGGAGATTGGTAGGACGGCTACCAATTTCCATATAGGACTTGGTAGCCGTCCACCATATCTCATGGTGGAGGAAATCTCATGCAATCTCATGAGATTGCACTACTCCATGAAAATCTCCAAGATTTTTACACCAACTTTTGTTGTAAATTATTCTACAAAAATAATTCACAAATAATTTTGAGAATATTGCAATCTTGTCATTGAAAATTTGTGAATCACATTCACAACATAAAATAAAAAATAATTTACATTTTCAATTACTTATACAATGTGAATCCAATTCACACCAATAATTAATAAACAAATATAAATTATAATAAGCTCTCTCTAATACATTATAAGTCACATTTATATTATGTTATGAATAATTGGATATTGTTATCCACATTATTCTTATCCATAATAATTAAATCACATTTAATTATATTGGATAAATATCCACATGCATCAAGATAATTAAATCACATTTAATTATCAATCTCTCAATGCTTAGATATAATTCAACTATGGAATCATTCTTAAACCATTTCAACAATAATGCACTTTCTTCGCAGATACTTGGAGATAAGGATAAGGCGATTGTATTGTTCCACGTATAGTGACTTGGATATTGAGATCACATCTTAAATCCAGATCTCATGGACCTCTCACAGATGCTTGATTAAATCAAGGATGTATACCTAATCTTCTCATTGCATCTGAATCTCATTCAGACCAATGTCCAATATTTGGACTAAGATCAGGTGACTTCTCTACTAAGAGGAGTCACTAAAATCCAAACCTTTTTCATCACTCCCACTAAATGGAAGCGTCATGGTTATACAATCGTTTATGATCACATCACCCTCGGATATTCCTAGCACCTGTACATCCTGCATACTGGAAGACCTATGATGAAACCCAAAGATATAGATCAAATTTTATATTGTCTTCTTTAGGGTTTAATCATCAAGTTTCTCAATCTTGGTCATTAGGAATTGGTATCGATCACAAGATTTCCCAAAGCATATATCATACCTTTAAATTCTTGTCATGTTTCCAAAGCATGATGGCCATGAATGGAATTTGATCGGTCCCAATAGCTCATGAGTGAGCTCATGTCTTCCGGTTCATATGTGAACCTGTATGATCCCTTTGAGAGATCGTATTACTCATATGTCCTTACATGCACACCAGCTCGCTTGTGTATAGACCTTGGTTAGGTCATCAACCTATTGGTCTGCCAAATGTACATACTCATACATATAGTAACACATATGTCTCCGGTCAGAGGATGCATGCCTATGCTATGACAGTATTCAACATAGGTCTTTTGTTATCTCGATCTCGTTAAGTCAACCCATTGACTCAACTAATCTGACACCTCCGAATCACTATTCCCATGCAGAGGACCTGCATTAAGAGGTCGGTCAGATATCAGCCAAATGAGAAAGGATTTCCATCTCCTACTCAGGCTGGAGATCATCACTTATAGTCATTTGATGGTGCTTGACGAGTCCTCTATCTAACTTCTTAGATAGTCATCCAAGTACGAGCCTCTATGTTTCAATCAATGAATCAACAGTTGTATGATTATCAAGTCGACCATGGTACATAACCCTTATTGTACAAAGGGACCTTATAGTGCATTCATTCATTTAATCTCAGAAAGGGAGTAAAAAAATTAATAACTTTTATTGATAAATCATATATTACAATAACATTTATTATAGGAATGGATCGCCTCAGGCTCATATGGCTAACAATCTCCCACTATCCCTCAGAACCATTCAGGAACAATCCTTAAACACATACTCATTACATGCTGGTCGAAAACCTTATGTGTTAGAGGTTTGGTAAGAGGATCAACAACGTTGTCAGCAGAGGCCACCTTGGTGATGATAATATCACCGCGCTTCTGAATCTCCCGAATGATGTGGTATTTTATTTCCACGTGCTTGCTCTTTTGATGCCATCTGGGTTCCTTCGCTTGGACAATGGCTCCCGTGTTATCGTAGAGTAACGGGATGGAAGTATCAGAAGAAACTACGCCAAGCTCCAGGACGAACTTGCGCAACCACACCGCCTCCTTTGCAGCATCTGATGCAGCAATGTATTCGGCTTCTGTTGTTGAATCTGTTGTGGTGTCCTACTTCTTGCTTCTCCAGTTCACGACACCACCGTTAAACAGGAATACAAACCCTAATGTCGACTTTCGATCATCAATATCCGACTAGAAGTCTGAATCTGTATATCCCAAGACTTGGAGATCACCAAATTCATAGACCAAGATGTAATCTTGCGCCCATCTTAGATATTTGAAAATGTTTTTTACTGCATTCCAGTGTTGCTCTCCATAGAAGGATTGGTAACGACTTACCACTCCCACTGCGTGGCAGATATCTAGCCTAGTACACATCATTGCGTACATTAAGCTTCCTACAGCTGATGCATAGGGGCATCCAGCCATGGCTTTCTTTTACTCAACAGATTGAGGAGTCATCCCTTTAGACAGGTGGATACCATGTCTTAAGGGGAGGAAACCTTTCTTAGAACTATCCATACGGAATTGTTCAAGAATCTTCTTAATGTACCTATATTGTGACAATCCCAATATCCTCTTTTCTTGGTTTCTTAACAACTTCAGACCTAAGATGTAAGAGGCTTCTCCAATATCTTTCATCTCAAAGGTATGGGATAGATAAATTTTCACATTGGTCATCATCCTTGTATCATTCCCAATGATAAGGATGTCATCTACGTAAAGCACGATGAATACAATGGTGCTCCCACTAAGCTTCTTGTACACACAAGGTTCATTAGGATTCTGCACAAAATCATGTCTTTATGGTTTAGTCAAATTTGATGTTCCAACTACGAGAAGCTTGTTTGAGCCCATAGATGGATTTCTTCAGCTTGCATACTTTGCCATCCTCAACTATAAAGCCCTAAGGCTGCTCCATATAGATGGATTTAACGTCTTGACGTCCATCTACTAGATGTCGTAGTCAAGATATGCAGCTATAGCTAGCAGTGTCCTGATGGATTTAGGCATAGCCACATGAGATAATGTCTCATCGTAATCGATGCCTTCTCTTTTTGTGTAGCCTTTGACTACGAGCCATGCCTTGAAAGTCTCTACTTTCCCATTAGGTCCCCTCTTTCTCTTGAAGATCCATTTACACCCAATGGGTTTTACCCCTTTAGGTGGATCCTCTAGGGTCCATACACCATTCTTATTCATGGAGTCAATTTCTGACTTCATTGCTAGCATCCATCTATCCATGTCATAATCCGTGAGTGCTTCATCAAATGAAGCAGGATCATTGTTAGTTTCACTTGACACATGGAATCCATACCTTACAGGTGGTACAACCACCCTCGAACTTCTTCGAAGAGGTATGGGTGTTTCATCTTTATTTATCTCTTCAGTTTCTAGCTTAGGAAGCTTAGAATCCTTAGGGGATTCAATGAGTTCCTCTACTTCACTTTTGTCTTGACCTTTAAGGAAATCATCCTCCAGAAATTTCAGATCTCTAGAGACAAAAACATTTTGGGTCTCAGGGTCATAGAGCTGGTATCCAATACCATCTTTACCATACCCAATGAAGTAACACTCACGAGAGCGAGATTCTAGCTTACTTGCATCCACGTTCTTCGCATGGACCAAGCAACCCCAAACCCTCAAGTGATTAACACTAGGTTTGGTTCCATACCAGAGCTCATGAGGAGTCTTAGGTACAGATTTTCTAGGAATCTTATTCAGGATATATAATATAGTCTCTACTGCATATCCCCAGAAACTAAGTGGTAAATGTGCTTTGCTCATCATTGAACGGACCATATCCATGATAGTCATGTTGCATCTTTCAGCAACACCATTAAGTTGGGGAGTTCCAAGAGGAGTGAGATTGGAGACAATTCCATTCTCTTTAAGGTATTCCTTGAATTCATCTGAGAGGTACTCACCACCTCGATCAGATCGAATCTGTTTAATCTTCCTATCGGTTTGGTTCTCAACCAAAGCCTTGAACTCTTTGAACTTTTCAAAGGTTTCAGATTTATGACGTAATAGGAAGATAAACCCGTACCGTGAATGGTCATCAATAAATGTCAAATAATATCGATATCCATTTCGAGTCACGGTAATGAAGGGACCACATACATCGGTATGTACTAGGTCAAGAATTCCTTCGCATCTTGTAACCTTGTTACGGAAAGGCATCCTAGTCATTTTACCTCGAATACAATGTTCACAGATAGGCAAAGATTGAACTTGTAAAAAATCTAAAGGTCCGTCCTTTATCTATCTATTGATCCTATCAATAGATAAATGACCAATCCTTTGATGCCAAATCATATTCGAATGATTTCTATTCTCCCTGGATCTTTGGGTTTTTATTAGTGGTAATAACATTCATGACATGTTCATCAATGCACTATTCATAGAGTCCACCAGAAGTCAAAATACCATCGGCAATATATTTATCATAATGATTTATGACTAATTTATTACAGAAAAGGAATGAATATCCACTTCTAACAAGTTTAGATACAGATATCAAATTCCTTCTGACTTCAGGTACATAAAGACACTCTTTAAGTACTAAGACTCTACCACTAGATAACGATAGTCGACAGGTCCCGACGGCGACTGTTGCTACACTTGTATCAGATCCCATCTGGATGACTATCTCCCCTTCTTTCATATTCCTAGTTTCTTAAAATAAATGCAACAAATTGCATACATGAACAGAAGCACCAGAATCTACGACACAACTTCCTTCTCGTCCAACGAGAAAACTAGTTTCAATGATTAAAGTAGATTTCATACCTGTTGGGGCTTTACATTTGTCGACCGACTTTAGGTATTTCGGGTAGTTACGCCTCCAGTGCTCCGGCTTCTTGCAGTGGTGACAAACGTCGGTTTTCTTTGACGCTATCAAAGTGGATGCAATGGAAGATGAGCCAACGCTTTGACTCTTCTTCTTTCTCTTCTGGGTCGGGCCCTTCTGAGAACCTTCCTTCCGACCACGCTTCCCTTTGACTTGTGCAACCATTGCATTGTCAGAGGGACCATATTTTTTCATTACTTCATCCGTAGACTTTAATGCAGCAAGAAGTCCAACGTTAGTCAAGTCCAACTTGTTCATGTGGAATGAAATCACAAAATTATTGAAAGACTTAGGCAAAGACAGCAGAATGAAGTTAGCTTTCATGTCTGCATTCATATTTACCCCAAGGGTCTCCAGCTCAGACAAGTACCCAAACATTTTGAGTACATGTTCTCTGACTGAAGTCCCTTCCTACATCCTGCAGCGAACGAGATCTTTCATAATATTGTAACGCTGGGTGTGGTTTATGTCACCAAACATATCTTTCAGATTATGCATTATCTCCTGACATGTGCTCATCTCCACATGTTGCTTCTGAAGAACATTGGAGAGTGAACCCATGATGTAGCATCTAGCCAAGACATGATCTTCATCATACTTGTCATTGTATTGCTTTTCTTCCTTCATCTTAGGGCTTTCATGCTTGTCTTTTGTAAGTACATAACTTATGTGCTCGGCCAAGAGAACAAGTTCCAAATTACGGATCCAATCCGAATAATTTGGTTCGGTAAACTAGTTGACCTCCAGAAGCCTGCTAAATGGGTTCATGGACTTTATTATCTGAAATTAAGAATGCACTATATTAGAATATATAATTATATATTCAAATTTATGACATTTGATTAAAGAATTTTAAATCAAATTAGTCTTGCTTTGTCAACTTTGAAAGTTCATTCCCTTAATCGCTTTTAAAGCAAGAGATATACTTACTGCTATATCTCTAGCAAGAACTGGGATCTCCTCTTTACCTTTGTCACATCCCAATAGTATGAGAACCTGTGTCTCCAATAAAGAGAAGCGAGAACACATTCTGCCTTGCAAATCCATCTTGCATTTCCCAATTCGGTCTTTAACACCTAGGCACAGCACCCCTAAGGTGATGTTGACACATTGTTAGTTGAACCAACCGTCAACAGGAATACAACTCGCTATGCACAATCCATTATCGCCCCAATAATATGACCCGATATTGGGGTCACTACGCATATGTCCTTACTCTTTCGAGAAGCGAAGAGCCCGATCCAAATGGATCATATGCAGGAGCTGACACTTCGGACATGCGTCTCCTACATACAATATTTAGCGACGGGACCCTTCTCCTTGACGGGAGACCATGGATGTCACTTATGTGATCCTACACCTTATATTCAAATTTTAATTAATTATCATGAATCATATTCATATAATTAATTCTTCTAAGGAAAATACACATCTATTCATAATAGAGTGTTTTTAATTGGATATAATTAATTTAATCACATTAAGTCAATTATCAATCCAATTCAATCAACAAACTTGATTTTTTTACTTGAATATAAATGGTATTATCTCAAAGTACGTATTAATTCGAATTTTAATAATTAAAAAAATACACCTTGATTTCTCCGGCATTATCGAGTCCCTACCCGCTGTCATGGCCAGTACCGACGAGAGTGGGACATACCGCACACGGTGCAACCTGCTACCCCCAACGCTCTCCGACTAGACATCATATCCACCTCAGGAAAGTATAATGCCAAATAGATCACTGTGTACTTGATATTTTCATCGGTTCTTCAACCGAAATTATACCATATAGTAATAATCAAAACAATTTTGAATATAAGGAAATTTGCTAAATGAATTCCCAATCCTATTCAATCAAGTTTATTTGTTGATTATGTATCCAATTATGATTTAGATCAAATCTAATCAATTTGTTGGTTGGGGCCATGTCAATTAAGGAAATAATTATCACTAAATATTTCTCAAATATTTTCCATAATTATTTCAAGAAATTAACAATTAATTTCACTAATTGACAATCACATGGTTCTTGATTAGGAATGTAATTTCAGCAGTGGCCCCTACTTACTAAAATTAACATATCTCAATCAAATCAAATCCAAATTACACAAAATCAGTTTCCAAATATTGCTAATTTTATTTATTACAGAACTTACATGATATTTCACGCATTTTTGGGCGCATCAAAACAGTAATTAACTTCTTAATCATGTTAAGATTCGCAGTTCTTGTAACTGTGGATACATATACATTCAAAAGACCATATCTCGAGCAAACGGAATCCAAATTACGTAAACTCAGATCCTATGGTTTCCTTATTTAATAGGAAACAAAATTCAAGTGATTAATTTGTATTTAAACATTTTAAACAGGGCCGAAATTATTCACTAAATAGAGGTGCTAAAATGAAATGTGATAAAAACTTTCGCAACCTTAACGAACCCAAGTCGTCCTAGGTTTACGGATCGTATCCAAAACCTTTAACCTGGCTCTGATACCACTTGAAGGATATGGGATAATCCTCAAGCGCATCACGGAAGCGTGAGCATCATATCATATACGATGAAGAATGACTAGTTGGACTAGTTGTTCTATGCAATGGAATTTAAAAAATTTCATGTGATGAAACCACATGATCCAAGAATGATTCTCGGATCATTTCATCTAAAATCACATCAAGTATATAGAAATACCTCTAGTAGCGTGGTTGGTTGAGTCTCTACGAAAAGAGACCTCCCGTCTCAAGTCCGATCTTCGAAGAAGACGCTTGCGAGCGCGGGGATGAGTCGCATGATCCTCGCAATCCAAGATGTTGATCCAAGCGTGGGAACTCCTGATCTTGACGCAAGAGATCGAATACCTTCTTCGCGAGAGAAGCACTCCAAAGAAGATGGAGAACCAAGAAATGTCGAGGCGGCGACGTAGTGACGAAGAGACAACGAGTCTTCTCCTCTAGGGTTTGGTGGACAGACACCAATGGAGGAGAGAGAGGAGATGGTGTGTGGAATTAAAGAGAGGAGAGAGCTGGATGTTTCTTAATTGCATAACCCTAGAGAGCAAGGGGTGCCTCTCTATTTATAGGGTTTTGGGAGTCCATGGATCACAATCCATGGGACACACCAAATCATGGATGAGATTGATTTGTGTTTATTTCAATGGTGAAGATTGTTGTTGGTAAAAACACAATAACTAATAATTTAATTTAGATTAAATATATTTGATAAATCAAATATAATTCAATCCTAAATCAAATCAATCAAATATGGAGACATATGCATGGAGATTGGTAGGACGCCTGATGAATCCGTGATTCATCGCCTTTATTCTTTCATTTTGGCTAAAATCCTTGGTAAAATACACGTAAATATCCACTAATTTCAGTTAAATATTACTCTAACCACAATTATTAATATTATATATTTAACACTTATTTTTAACAAAATAAAAGAATAAAGATAAAAAGGAAAGAAAAATAAAAGAAAATAAGGATGTATATAGAAAATATACAGACTGATCCTAACCCCGAGACCAGGTCAATATTGACCGAGTCGACAAAAGAAATAGGTAGAAGGAGATAAGGATCTTAATTTACAAAAATATCAAGAAAATAAAGAGTAAAAAACATAATTTACCCAATTTCTCACTTTGTAAATACTTCACCTATTTTATTTATCATCAACACCACTTCAAATCAAAACACTTCTTTTATAAAAGTTGTTCATAAAAATATGTATTATTTTATAAAAATATCATAAAAATATTTCGTAATAAAAATAAAATAACCGCAATGAACCGTAAAAGCCGCAAAAGCCGACTTTCTAGGTTCATATCTATTTATAGAAAACTTCAAATTGACCGAACTCACTTTTAAAATCTGTTTTCTACGTATTACTATTTATTAAAAATATCAGAAAAATATTCGGATAAAACTGATAAGTTTCGGCTTTTTGGACCCATTGTATATATGTACTATATGTAGAAACTTCCGGGATTTTTAATAAAATAACCATAAACCGCTATTAACTTAATTCTTTTTCCTAAAATCATCTAAAATTGTATATAAAAATATAAAAATAAAAATAATTTAAAATACCAATAAAATCTGGAAGATCGAAGCCACTACTTTTTTCGTCTGGGCCTCATAAATCGACCGTATGAACTCTGAATTAAGCAAACTCAGTCGCTAAAATTATATTTTTCAACTATCTACCAAATGACACTAGTTTTGCTAAAATCGGAGTTAATGCGAAAAACGTGGTTTTCAGGTCCGTATTGGTATATTATGCAATAAATAGTAACTTATATTATTGTTTAATGAATTAACCCTTTATTTTTATTTAAAAATAAATAATACTTTATTTAAATTTTTTAAATAATTTATTTAATTAATTTATTAATTTAATCAATTACTTAATTACATATTAAACTATTTAATTAATACTTAATTGCTTAATTAACTATTTAAATAATATATTAATTATGTTTATTAATTAATTAATCAATTAATTAATTAATTTCAAAATTATTATTAATTCATTTTATTAATTGAATTTTATTTTTTTCTCTCTCTCCCTTTTCCCTCTTCTCTCTCTTACTTTCTCTTTCTTCCCATCTTCTTCCCCGTTGGTTTTCTTCCTCCTTCCTCTAACCCATCTCCTCCTTCCCCTCTCCTTCAACCATCTCCTTACCATCTTCTTCCCCGTTGGTTTTCTTCCTCCTTCCTCTAACCCATCTCCTCCTTCCCCTCTCCTTCAACCATCCCATCTCCTCCTTCCTCTAACCCTTTATTTTTATTTAAAAATAAATAATACTTTATTTAAATTTTTTAAATAATTTATTTAATTAATTTATTAATTTAATCAATTACTTAATTACATATTAAACTATTTAATTAATACTTAATTACTTAATTAACTATTTAAATAATATATTAATTATGTTTATTAATTAATTAATTAATTAATTAATTTCGAAATTATTATTAATTCATTTTATTAATTGAATTTTATTTTTTTCTCTCTCTCCCTTTTCCCTCTTCTCTCTCTTACTTTCCCTTTCTTCCCATCTTCTTCCCCGTTGGTTTTCTTCCTCCTTCCTCTAACCCATCTCCTCCTTCCCCTCTCCTTCAACCATCCCAACCACCCAACGGCCGGCCAATGGTCAGCCGTTCGTCAACCAACTCCCGCTCCCGTCACCCTCGCCAGTGACCGCACCTCTACTCTCCTATTTAAGGAGCATCCTTCCCCCAAATCCAAATCATCCGCCATTCGACCACCGTCTTCCACCTTCGAGTTCCGAAGCGCGAGATTGAGTGGGTGACAACCATGTCGTCTGCTGCCGTTGAGCGAAGAGGAGCGAGATCAGGCGCGATCGTCGCCGACGAGAGATCCGCTCCACCGCGTGAGCATCCATGTTCCGCCGCTGGTCGAGGCAGCGACTCCAGCTCCCAGGCGCACTCATCCACACCTTCCAGGTTAGATTTTCTTCAATATTCATCGATTTCTTCTTCCGAATTCTCGTTCTCCTCGTCCTCTAGTTCTGAACTTCCTCCACGTATCATTCACCCCCTCCATTCTCTTATCTCATCAAACCTCTCCTTTCTCCTCTATTTTAAATCCAAATCAATAAGCATACACGTATTCCAATCTTATCTCCATTCCAGATTTATGTCGTTTCTCCTTCAATATCATTTAAATAGTTAACAATAAATTCCAATTCATCATTGCTCTCTGCAGTTTTGATCATCCCTGTTTAATCCTAACATCCAAGCCGAGGAATCCATACCTCAAGCCATTCCTTTTACATACAGGTGTAGATATATGTGTCGGAGATATGATTATGATAAGCTTGGCATCGTGAGCTTCATCGAGCATCTGAATCAACTTTGAGCTTTGAAGGCTTCTGTTTCGATGTGCATTTGATATTGAGCACTATCCCCTGCCGTTACAACAACATCTTCACTTGGAAAGTATTCCACTGTCGGAGCACTCCATAGCACGCTCGAGCATCGCACATCCTCCGTTCTATTTTTCAGAACAGCTGTCCAAGTATCGCAGAGCTTCAATGCCTTTGCATTTACAGTCCATCGCGTACGGGGATCACCTTCATCTCGCTATCGGCCGGAGTCGCGAGTCAAGAACACACTAAGGAGAGACGAACCCATCATATCGAACTGCAGCACCAGCAATCGGAGCATCCTTACGAGATCACGAGCTTCCTGGGGAAAACATCCCGCTGAATCACCACTGAACGAAGAACATCACCTGTAGAAATCTCCATTTATCGTGGATCACAGTGAACCGCCGCTATCGAGACCTTCAATTAATCCCTCCCTCTTCCTCAAAGGAGTGCAGTTCCATTGAAATCACTGTTGTTTCAAAGTTTGGGAAAGAATCTTCCATTTTCTCCAGGTCTCAGGAGATCCGGATGATAAAATGTGATCAGACGAATCATAAGGCTCCAGCCCTCGAATTAATATCGCTAATCCAAGGGTGAATAGCTCGCCACGCGTCGTCATCCTGGAGACTTCACCGACACACTGCTTAGTGATAGGCAAGTGATCTGTGCGTGCACATCTGGAGATGTTATTGGGTTATTTGTAGGGAAATTCGCAGAAGTTTTCGATATCGCGAACAAGATCGAGCAGCAACCACCACCATTCCTCCTAAGTCCTAATCAAATCGTCGCGGCCGAAGATTTCAAGGAGAATAGATGCACGCTCCAGATCCATAGAGAACCCTTTGATTAAGGCTCATTTGACGGACCACGTGTCAAGCCCAGCTTTGCGTGACTGCCCCACCGCTTTAATGGCATCACACGCGAAGCACGTGAGGTATTTTATATTTTGGGATTGTTTTGCAGATCACCCCTCCCCCCGGAAGTTTGGATTTTACGTGCATATCCTTCCTCGGTGCCTGCACGTGCAAAGCACGCAACTTCCTAGGGCAATTGCGCTGATACTCCCGTCATTTTTAATTTCTGCAAGAAGGACCCTGAGCTGAAGCGTCACATGCTATTCACGTGAAATAATACGTGATCATCTAGACTTCTGCATTGTCAACCCCATATTCTGCATACCTTCGTAGTGCTCCCCTATAATTTTAGGAAATTACATCCATACCCCTTACATTGTATATAACTACTATAAGTACTATAATACATACTAATGAAATCAAAAACATAAAAATATAATAAAATACATACAAAAATTGTATTTCACACTACATACAATATATAATCAGATTTTGAAAATTGAAAAAAAATATAAATTTTCTATTACTAATAATTCATAAAAAGAAAAACCCAAAAATGTAACAAAAATTCAAAACCCATAAAAAAATTTCCAAAAACGTAACTAAAAATCCTATAAAAATTAGTTAGACTATATTTTATCTTATTTTACATATTAAACCAAAAACTAAACAAAAATTAAATAACAAAATCAATAAAAAATATAAAATACATAAAAACTTGTAAAAATCATAACTAAATAAAGAAAAATCCCCTAAAAACGTACAACATAACGTTTTAAAGGGAATTTCATCTACTTTATATATAAAATACAATAAAAATATTTCTACATTATTTTTAATTTTAAAAATTCAAAATACGTCCCTGTTTTCAATAAAAAATACATTCTTCACATTAAAAATAAACAAAGTCCACAAAAAGCCTAAAAGCTTTCTAAAAATCCTAAAAAATAGAAAATAAAAATAAAATAATAAAAATAATAAAATAAAATCAACTAAAAATTTAAAACATTTTCTGAATAATAAAAAAATCATAAAATATATAAAAATACAAAAACAAGATAAAATTCATTAAAATTCAAATAAAAATCAAGAAAATCTTTAAAAATAAAATAAAAATTAGGAGACCCATATAACCTTAGTTTGTCTATTATTTTCCCTAGTTTAAATAGTTTACCTCCCTGAGTTCGACACACTCGTGCTTAACCGTTATACACTTAAGTTAGGAGTATAAATAAAATATGAAGATTAACTAATCCTTAATCTTTTCAGACAAAACCCACCCGGTCGATACAACGACCGTAAAAATTTTTCTTCTCTTTTTGCAGGAATAAAGAAGTAATCGAGTAGAGTTTTTTAGATGGCGTCGTTGCCGAGGAGGCAGCGCTAGGAGGGTCATGAAGACCTTAGGATTAGGGTTTAATTTTGCGATTCACTTTTCTAACCTTACGGTTTCTTGTTTCTAATTTGTGCAGCACTGCTCGAGCCACGCAGCTCAGAATCACGAAATAGAGTAGTTTAAAATTTTTGTAATTTTTTGTAAAAAAAACATATAAAAAAGTATCGTAGAAAGGGGCCTCGTAAAGGCATCCCGACTAGTACTTCTTCTCGAGGTCTGATTCACCAGGGTTGTACTCCTGGGGGAGCAGAGCACCCACCGCTGCTTTTTCGATCGCAATTTTTCTCGACGATTTTCCACGACTTTTATGAGATAGGTGCTTGTTAGGAGTCTTGCAGTTTTTCCCTTTCTCTGTGCATCGTAGCTTAGCTTAGATGTTTGCTTAGGATTCGACACATAGGTACTTGTATCTAGGACCGATCCCAAAAACAAAAATACGTTAGACGTTTTCTCTGAAAATACCTAAAAAAAGTGAAAACAGAAAATTAAAACAGGTACTGCTAATCTATCTGATCATAAAATAAACGTAACGACTCCATTTGTCTTGGAGAGCAATCCCCAAAAATTGCATATCGAATACCATCTCTAGACTTTGTGAGAGAGAGAGACGACATATAAGGTAGAGCCAGAGTCCGAGCTTCTCTCACAATACTACTTAGTTCACGCCTTAATTCACCTTATCTTCAGTGGGTGCTCTCGGGTAGCCGGAAACAGTCCGAGTTCACTTAGCAGAGTGGAAGGTTTAGAGGACAGTGCGTAAGGCTCCGTTCTCAAGTAACACGGGTAGCCGGAAACGGTCCGTACTTACTTCCATACTGACCGAGACTAGGTGAAGTCTGGTGAGAACTTGGGACAGTACGACGTCGAAGTCTCGGGCACCTATCTAATCTCGCTAACCTGAGAGAACGTTGTTTGCCAAACAACCATAAAATCGAAAAGACAAATGATCGAACATTTACGGTCATCACCAGGGTTGCGTTGGTGAACTCAGTGTTTGCTTTGTGTTTGACTTTGTGGTGTGAGTCCTGATCTTTCAGATCTATCTATGAGATCTATTGCAATTACTTGTTGTTCGTGTCTTGTCTATTATCATTTTTCTTTTTCTTGAGCCGCAGTAATGGGTAGGCGGTCTCTTAGGCCGACTCTTATGGCATCGCTTCCAGGCGCGTCTACCTGATCATCTAGGTGAGATCTAGAAGTCTCGTGTCCCAAGCCTGAGTTAAGTCCTCTGGCCTTCTCCGATGGTGACTCAGACCTCGGAGAATCGTCTCCTTTTGTTTTCCTGTCTTCTCCGTCTCCTTCTACCCCTCTCTATTCATCTCTATTCAATCAACCTTCAGTCACAGTGGCAACTGAGCAGAACCATGAGACCCGTGAGCCAGTTTCAGATCAGATTAGATCTGGGTCCATGAGTTGCTGCGACAGGAGTGCAGATGGAGCAGCTTGCATCTTCTTCGGGAGCTGAGTCAGTCTCTACATCGACATTACAAACCTTCTTGATTGATTTAGACTTCATGTCATTGCTGCCAAAGTTCCATGAAAAACTGCACGAGGAACCATACGAGCATCTTTATGTGTTCGAAGAGATCTGCGGTACTCGATTCTACTCAGACATTACACCAGAGGATGCTAGAAAGAAACCCTTTCCCTTGACACTCAAGGATGGAGCCGCGAGATGGCTCCAAGGTTTGGGAAAGGAGCGGGCCAACTGGGGTACACTTCGAGATGCATTTCTTAGAAAATTTTACCCCATTAGCTGAGCCAACTTTATGCGGTCAGTTATCAGAGATTTTTCGCATGATCCCCATGAGCCATTCCAGGATATGTGGCTCCGATTTCTGATTCTTCTAAGAAGATTCCCAAATCACGGAATCTCTAGAGCTGAATTAGTTCAAACCTTTTATATGGGGATGACCGCAAATCAACATACATTGGTCGATGCCTCGTGTGGCGATTCACACCGCAATCTTGACGAGGAGTCAATTTGGCATCTCTTTGGAGAGATTTCTGGTGTCAAGACGACACACGAAGGAGATGCCAGATCATTTGAATGTGATCCGCCTTTCGTTAATATAGGGATCGCTAATCAGGAAGTTGATGTGGATAGTGATGTAGTATCGAGGATGGTCGTTGAGACAGATACAGAGAGATCTCATTCTTAGAGACCAATACATATTTCATTGAGTTTTCAGCCGGAATATGAGTTGGTTCCGTGCTTCCCAGTTCAGGAGCCTTGGATACCTATTCCTAAGGTATTCCAAGATACCGAGCAAGAGCCGATGTTGTTTCAACCAACCTATAAACCGATTAAGTTTCCATATCAGGACCAGTGCAATGAGCAGCCTCGGGAGTATTTCGTCTCGGAATCATTTGATCATTTTGAGAGTCTTCAGCAACCTGAGATGGATGTGGGACACCAGTTTAATATCCCTGATTTAGACGGTCCCGCATTCGATCATTTTGTCCATTTGATTCATGAACAGAATGCCTATTATAGAGAGCAAGTGGACACCTTCAGAGATTATATTGCCTGCATTGTCACAAAGCAGAGAACAGTTTCAGATGTTCATGCTTCACCTGAGACATTGAAGGAGAATACAACTGGCAACGACGCATGTGCACATTCAGATTCTGATTTTCTTCACAGCGAAGGCAAAAAATCACAAAAAAATGGAAAAAGAAGAAAATCCAGAAAAAGAAATAAAGACAAGACTCCTGACTCTTCTGATGAATCTCAAGTTTCTGTGCCTCATAGAGCAAGTTCCCGTTTTAGAAAAAGATTTTCTTCTCCTTTTTATCCTCTGAGCGTAGATACTGATATGGAGGATGTACAGATACCCTTCCTGTTAGCAATGTGAGCCCGAGGCGAACCATTCCTACAATAAATGTTATTGTAATAAATGATTTATCAATAAAAGTTATTGATTTTGTTTCACTCCCTTTCTGATATTGAATGATTGAATGCACTATAAGGTCCCTCTGTACAATAAGGGTTATGTACCATGGCCAACTTGATAATCATACAGCTGTTGATTCAATGATTGAATAATAAGGGCTGATGCTTGGATGAATATCTAAGGAGTTAGATAGAGGACTCATCAAGCATCATGAATGATTAACAAGTAGTGATCTCCAGTCTGAGTGGGAGATGGCAATCCCATCTCAGTAGACTGATATCTGATCGACCTCTTGATGCAGGCCCTCTGCATAGGAATATTGATTCAGAGGTATCAGATTAGTTGAGTCAATGAGTTGACTTGATGAGATCGAGATAACCAAAGACCTGTGATGAATTACTGTCACATCACAGGCAAACATCCTTTGACCAGAGACAGATATATTACTATATGTCTGAGCATGTACATTTGGCAGACCAATAGGTTGATGACCTAATCAAGGTCTATACACCGGCGAGCTGGTGTGCATGTAAGGGCATATGAGTAATATGATCTCTCAAAGGGATCATACAGGTTCACTTGTGAACCGGGAGACATGAGCTCACTCATGAGGTATTGGGATTGACCAAATTCCATGCATGGTCATCATGCTTTAGAAGCATGATATGAATTTGAAGGTAAGATATATGCTTTGTGAAAGCATATGATCTGTACCATATCCCAAGGACCAAGATTGAGAAACTTAATGATCAGACTATGAAGATGACAATATAAAAGTGATCTTTATCTTCATGATGATCATGAGTCTTCTAGTATGCAGGATGTGCAGGTATTGGGAATACCTGAAGGGTGATTTGATCATAAACGATTGTATAACCATGACGCTTCCATTCCGAGGGAGTGATGAAACAGGTCTGGATTTTAGTGACTCCTCTCATTAGAGAAGTAACCTAATCTTAGTCCATTTACTGGACATTGATCTGAATGAGATTCAGATGCAATGAGAAGATTAGGTATACGGTCTTGATTTAATCAAGCATCTGTGAGAGGTCCATGGGATCTGGATTTGAGATGTGATCTCAATATCCAAGTCACTATACGTGGAACAATACAATTGCCCTGTCCTTATCTCCAAGTATCTGAGGAGAAGTAGCATTGTTCTTAAATGGTTTGAGAACAATTCCATGAGATCTAAGCAAAGAGAAGTTGATAATTAAATGTGATTTAATTATCATGATGTATGAGATATTATCCAATATAATTAAATGTGATTTAATAATTATGGATAAGAATAATGTGGATAGTAATATCCAATTATTCCTAATATATTATAAATGTGATTTATAATATATTAGAGAGAGTTAAATATAATTTATATTAGTAGATTAATTATTAATGTGTATTGGATACACATTGTTTAATTAATTGAAAATGTAAATTACATTTTGTTTTGGGTTGTGAATTTGATTCACAATATTCCAATGTCAAGATTGCAATATTCCCAAAATTAATTGAGAATTATTTTGTTGAATTAAAATACCAACAAATTGTTGTTGGAAAATAAGTAGAGAGAAAATTAAGGAGATGTGCAATCTCATGGGGATCATGAGATTGCACTCCTCATTAGGAATGAGGGGGGCGGCACTCAATTCCCTTGGGGAATTGGTGGCCGTCCCCTCTTCCAAATAAGGAGAGCATCTCCTTTGCCTTCTCTCTCCTTATTTGATTGATTTAGATTTGGTATTAATATTTATTTGATTTATCAAATATATTTTATCAAATTAAATCACAAATTGTTGGCTTTTACCAACAACAATCTTGATCATTGGATTGTCATAAATCAATCTCAACCATTGATTTTATATGACACATGGATTGAGATCCATGGATCCCAAAACCCTATAAATAGAGAGGCATTCTTGGCTCTCTCTTTACACATGCTATTGTAGCAAAACTCTCTCTCTCTTTCTCATACTCGACAGCCCTCTCTCCCCCTTCTCCTTGGTGGCCGTCCACCTTGGTGGAGAGAAACGTCGACGCCCGCGCCCTAGTGCTACCACGACGCTATGCGGTTCTCCGTCTCCTTTGAGTGCTTCGCCCGCGAAGGAGACGTTCGATCTCGTGCGACGAGATCAGGAGCAACCGTGCTTGGATCAACTTCTTGGATTGCGAGGACACCGCGGTTCATCCCCGCGCTCGCAAGCGATCTCTCCAACGATCGGACTTGAGACAGGAGGTCTCTTCTCTTAGAGACTTGATCAACCACGCTTCAAGAGGTATTACATTATACTTGTTGTGGTTATAGATGAAACGATCCGAGAATGGTTCTTGGATCATGTGGTTTCATCGAATAAAATTTTTTTAAAATTTCGCTGCACCGAACAACTAGTACGACTAGTCGTTCTTCGTCGTATCCGATACAACGCTCACGCTTCCGTGATGCGCTTGAGGATCTCTCCATATCCTAAAAGTGGTATCAGAGCCTTAGGTCGACGGTTTCGAATAGTGATTCGTTAACCAAAGACGACTTGGGTTCGCTAAGGTCGCGAAAGTTTTCATCGCATTTGATTTCGCAGATCTGTTTAGTAAATAAATTCGGCACCGTTTAAATTGTTTAAACACGAATTTTATACTTCGATTGTGTTCCCCATTAAATAAGTAAACTATAGGATCTGAGTTTGCGTAAATCGGATTTTGTATGCTCGAGATATGGTCGTTTTAATGAACATGTATGCACTGTTGCGGGAACTGTGAATCTGAACGTGATTAAAATGTTAATTACTGTTTAGACTTGCCTCGAAATGCGTGAAACATCACTTAGGTTCTGTCCTAAATCAAATTAGCAAACTTTAGAAATTGACTTTGCTTAATTTGGATTTAATATGATTGAGATATGCCAATTTTAGTAAGTAGGGGTCACTGCTGAAATTGCTTTCCTAATCTAGAACCAGGTGATTGTCAATTAGTGAAATTAATTGTTAATTTCGTGAAATAATCTTGAAAAATATTTGTGAAATATTGAAACATGATTATTTGCCTAATTGACTTGGCCCCAACCAATTAGTTGATTAGATTTGATCTAAACCATAATTGGAATTACAATCATCAAACTTCTTGCTTGAATAGGACTTGGGAATTTGCCTAGCAAATTTCCTTAAAATCAAAATTGTTTTGATTACTATATGGTATAATTTCGGTTGAAGAACCGATGATCATCTCAAGTACAAAATAATCAATTTGGCATTATCCTTTCCCGAGGTGGATATGGTGTCTAGTCGGGGATCGCTGGTCAGCGGGTTGCAACGTATGTGGTCCGCCCCACTCCCGTCGGTACTGACCATGACAGCGGGTAGGGCCGGGATAATGTCCGAGGGATTATGATGTATTTTTCTGATTATTAAAATTCGAATTAATATGTACTTTGAGAATAATATCATATATATATTCAAGCATAAAATTTAGTTTGATTGATTGAATTGGATTGATAATTAATTTAATATGATTAAGTTAATTATATCCAATTGAAAATACTCTAATATGATTAGAGCTAATAATTCCCTTGGAAGAATTAATTATATGAATGAGATTCATAGTAATTAATTAAATTTGAATAAGAAATGGAGGATCACATAAGTGACATCCATGGTCTCCCGTCAAGGCGAAGGGTTTCGTCGCCAAATATTATATGTGGGAGACGCCTGTCCGAAGTGACAGCTCCCACATATGATTCGTTTGGATCGGGCTCGTCGCTTCTTGAAAGAGTAAGGACGTATGCGTAGTGACCCCAATATCGGGTCCTCATATTATTGGGGCGATATTGGATTGCGCATAACGAGTTGTATTCATGTTGACGGTTGGTTCAATTAATGACGAGTCAACATCACCTTAGGGGTGGTGGGCTCGGGTATTAAAGACCGAATTGGGAAATGCAAGTTGGACTTGCAAGGCGGAATGTGTTCCCGCTTCTCTTTATCGGAGTCATAGGTTCTCATATTATTGGGATATGACAATGATAAAGAGGAGATCCCAGTTCTTGCTTGAGATATATTGGTAAGTATATCTCCTACTTTGAAAGTGAATAAGGGAATAAACTTTCATGGTTGACATAGCAAGACTAATTTGATTTAAAATGCCTTAATCAAATAAAATTAAATTGAATATATGATTATATGTTCTAATATAGTGCATTCTCAATTTCAGAAAATGAAGTCCATGAACCCACTGAGCAGGCTTCTGGAGGTCAACCAATTGACCGGACCAAATTACTCGGATTGGATCCGTAATTTGGAGCTTGTGCTTTCGGCAGAGCGCATCAGCTATGTGCTCTCTGAAAACAAACTTGAAAACCCTAAATCTAAGGAAGACAAAGCATATAATGACAAGTATGATGAAGATCATGTCTTGGCTAGGTGCTATATCTTGGGTTCTCTCTCCAATGTTCTTCAGTAGCAACATGTGGAGATGAGTACTTGCCAGGATATCATGCAGAATCTAAAGGATATGTTTGGTGACATTAACCGCACCCAGCGGTACAATGTTATGAAAGAACTCGTTCGCTGCAAGATGCAGGAAGGGACCTCGGTCCGCGAGCATGTACTCAAAATGTTTGGGTACTTGTCAGAGCTTGAGACTCTGGGGGCGACGATGGATGCAAACATGCAATCCGATTTCATTCTGCTGTCATTGCCCAAATCTTTCAATAACTTTGTGGTGTCATTCCATATGAATAAGCTGGAACTGACAAATGCTGGGCTTCTTGCTGCATTAAAGTCTGCAGAAGACGTAATGAAGAAAGATGGTCCCTCTGGCACTGCAATGGTTGCACAGGTCAAAGGGAAGCGCGGTCGGAAGCAAGGTTCTCGGAAGGGCCCGGCCTAGAAGAGAAAGAAGAAGGGACAAAGTGTTGCCTCATCTTCTAATGCATCCACTTTAATGGCGTCGAAGAAAACCGACGTCTGTCACCACTGCAAGAAGCCGAGGCACTGGAAGCGTAATTGCCCAGATTACCTGAAGTCGATCGACAAAGGTAAAGCCCCAGCAGGTATGAAATCTACTTTTATCATTGAAACCAGCTTTCTCGTTGGACGAGAAGGAAGTTGGGTAGTTGATTCTGGTGCTTCTGTTCATGTATGCAATTTGTTGCATTTGTTTCAGGAAACTAGACAGCTTGAAGAAGGGGAGATAGTCATTCAGATGGGATCTGATGCAAGTGTTGCAGCAGTTGCCGTCGGGACCTGCAGACTATCGTTATCTAGTGGAAGAGTCCTAGTACTTAAAGAGTGTCTTTATGTACCTGAAGTCAGAAGGAATTTGATATCTGTATCTAAGCTAGTTAAAAGTGGATATTCATTCCTATTTTGTAATAAATTAGTCATAAATCATTATGATAAATATATTGCAGAGGGTATTTTGACTTCTGGAGGACTCTATGAATTGTGCATTAATGAGCATGTCATGAATGTTACAACCACTAATAAAAACCCTAAAAGATCCAGGAGTAATATAAATCATTCAAAGATGATTTGGCATCAAAGGCTTGGTCATTTATCTGTTGATAGGATCAATAGATTGATAAAGGATGGACCTTTGGATTTTCTACAGGTTCAGCCTTTACCTACCTGTGAACATTGTATTCGAGGTAAAATGACTAGGATGCCTTTCCGTAACAAGGTTACAAGATGTGAAGGTATTATTGACCTAATACATACTGATGTATGCGATCCCTTCAGTACCGCGACTCGAAATGGATATCGATATTATTTGACATTTATTGATGACCATTCGCGATACGGGTTTATCTTCCTATTACGTCATATGTCTGAAACCTTTGAAAAGTTCAAAGAGTTCAAGGTTTTGGTTGAGAACCAAACCAATAGGAACATTAAACGAATTCAATCTGATCGAGGCGGCGAGTACCTATCAGATGAATTTAAGGAATACCTTAAAGAGAATGGAATTATTTCCAATCTCACTCCTCCTGGAACTCCCCAACTTAATGGTGTTGCTGAAAGACGCAACAGAACCATCATGGATATGGTTCGTTCAATGATGAGTAAAGCACATTTACCACTTAGTTTCTGGGGATATGCAGTAGAGACTGCAATATATATCCTAGATAAGATTCCTAGCAAATCTGTACCTAAGACTCCTCATGAGCTATGGTATGGAACCAAACCTAGTGTTAATCACTTGAGGGTTTGGGGTTGCTTGGTCCATGCAAAGAATGTGGATGCAAGTAAGCTAGAATCTCACTCTCGTGAGTGCTACTTCATTGGGTATGTTAAAGATGGTATTGGATACCAACTTTATGACCCTGAGACCCAAAAGGTTTTTGTCTCTAGAGATGTGAAATTTCTGGAGGATGATTTCCTTAAAGGTCAAGACAAAAGTGAAGTAGAGGAACTCATTGATTCCCCTGAGGACTCTGAGCTTCCTGAACCAGAAACTGAAGAAGTAAATAAAGATGAAACACCCATACCTCTTCGAAAGAGTTCGAGGGTGGTTGCACCACCTGAAAGGTATGGATTCCATGTGTCAAATGAAACTGACAATGATCCTACTTCATTTGATGAAGCACTCGCGGATCATGACATGGATAGATGGATGCTAGCAATATAGTCAGAAATTGACTCCATGCATAAGAATGGTGTATGGACCCTAGAGGATCCACCTAAGGGGGTAAAACCCATTGGGTGCAAATGGATCTTCAAGAGAAAGAGGGGACCTGATGGGAAAGTAGAGACTTTCAAGGCACGGCTTGTAGCCAAGGGCTACACACAGAGAGAAGGCATCGACTACGATGAGACATTCTCTCCTGTGGCTATGCTTAAATCCATCAGGGCATTGCTAGCTATAGCAGCATATCTTGACTACGACATCTGGCAGATGGACGTCAAGACGGCTTTCCTCAATGGATACCTCGAGGAGGATATCTACATGGAGCAGCCCCAGGGCTTCATAACTGAGGATGGCAAAGTATGCAAGCTGAAGAAATCCATCTATGGGCTCAAGCAAGCTTCTCGTAGCTGGAACATCAGATTTGACGAAATCATAAAGAGTTATGATTTTGTGCAAAATCCTGATGAACCTTGTGTGTACAAGAAGCTTAGTGGGAGCGCCATTGTATTCATCGTGCTTTATGTAGAAGACATCCTTATCATTGGGAATGATACAGGAATGATGACCAGTGTGAAGATTTGGCTGTTCCATACCTTTGAGATGAAAGATCTTGGAGAAGCCTCTTACATCTTGGGTCTGAAGCTGTTCAGAAACCAAGAGAAAAGGATATTGGGATTGTCACAACAAGGATACATTAAGAAGATTCTTAAACGATTCCGTATGGATAGTTCTAAGAAAGGATTCCTACCCTTAAGACATGGTATCCACCTGTCTAAAGGAATGGCTCCTCAAACTGTTGAGGAAAAGAAGGCCATGGCTGGATGTCCTTATGCATCAGCCGTAGGAAGCTTAATGTATGCCATGATGTGTACTAGGCCAGATATCTACCATGCAGCGGGAGTGGTAAGCCGTTACCAATCCTGCTATGGAGAACAACACTGGAATGCAGTAAAGAACATATTCAAATATCTAAGACGGACGCAAGATTACATCTTGGTCTATGGAGATGGTGATCTCCAAGTCTTGGGATATACATATTCTGACTTCCAATCGGATATTGATGATCGAAAGTCGACATCAGGGTTTGTGTTCCTGTTGAACGGTGGTGCTGTGAGCTGGAGAAGCAAGAAGCAGGACACTACAGCAGATTCAACAACAGAAGCCGAATACATTGCCGCATCGGATGCTGCAAAGGAGGCGGTGTGGTTGCGCAAGTTCGTTCAGGAGCTTGGCGTAGTTTCCTCTGATACTCCCATCCCGCTACTCTGTAATAACACGGGAGCCATTGCCCAGGCGAAGGAACCCAGATGGCATCAGAAGAGCAAGCACGTAGAAAGGAAATACCACATCATTCGGGAGATTCAAAAGCGTGGTGACATCATCATCACTAAGGTGGCCTCTGCCGACAACGTTGCTGATCCTCTTACCAAACCTCTGACACAGAAGGTTTTTGACCAGCATGTAATGAGTATGGGTTTAAGGCTTGTTCCTGAATGGTTATGAGGGCTAGTGGGAGATTGTTAGCAATGTGAGCCCGAGGCGAACCATTCCTATAATAAATGTTATTGTAATAAATGATTTATCAATAAAAGTTATTGATTTTGTTTCACTCCCTTTCTGATATTGAATGAATGAATGCACTATAAGGTCCCTCTGTACAATAAGGGTTATGTACCATGGCCAACTTGATAATCATACAGCTGTTGATTCAATGATTGAATAATAGAGGCTGATGCTTGGATGAATATCTAAGGAGTTAGATAGAGGACTCATCAAGCATCATGAATGATTAACAAGTAGTGATCTCCAGTTTGAGTGGGAGATGGCAATCCCATCTCAGTAGACTGATATCTGACCGACCTCTTGATGCAGGCCCTCTGCATAGGAATATTGATTCAGAGGTATCAGATTAGTCGAGTCAATGAGTTGACTTGATGAGATCGAGATAACCAAAGACCTGTGATGAATTACTGTCACATCACATGCAAACATCCTCTGACCAGAGACAGATATATTACTATATGTCTGAGCATGTACATTTGGCAGACCAATAGGTTGATGACCTAATCAAGGTCTATACACCGGCGAGCTGGTGTGCATGTAAGGGAATATGAGTAATATGATCTCTCAAAGGGATCATACAGGTTCACTTGTGAACCGGGAGACATGAGCTCACTCATGAGGTATTGGGATTGACCAAATTCCATGCATGGTCATCATGCTTTAGAAGCATGATATGAATTTGAAGGTAAGATATATGCTTTGTGAAAGCATATGATCTGTACCATATCCCAAGGACCAAGATTGAGAAACTTAATGATCAGACTATGAAGATGACAGTATAAAAGTGATCTTTATCTTCATGATGATCATGAGTCTTCCAGTATGCAGGATGTGCAGGTATTGGGAATACCTGAAGGGTGATTTGATCATAAACGATTGTATAACCATGACGCTTCCATTCTGAGGGAGTGATGAAACAGGTCTGGATTTTAGTGACTCCTCTCATTAGAGAAGTAACCTAATCTTAGTCCATTTACTGGACATTGATCTGAATGAGATTCAGATGCAATGAGAAGATTAGGTATACGGTCTTGATTTAATCAAGCATCTGTGAGAGGTCCATGGGATCTGGATTTGAGATGTGATCTCAATATCCAAGTCACTATACGTGGAACAATACAATCCCCTGTCCTTATCTCCAAGTATCTGAGGAGAAGTAGCATTGTTCTTAAATGGTTTGAGAACAATTCCATGAGATCTAAGCAAAGAGAAGTTGATAATTAAATGTGATTTAATTATCATGATGTATGAGATATTATCCAATATAATTAAATGTGATTTAATAATTATGGATAAGAATAATGTGGATAGTAATATCCAATTATTCCTAATATATTATAAATGTGATTTAAAATGTATTAGAGAGAGTTAAATATAATTTATATTAGTAGATTAATTATTAATGTGTATTGGATACACATTGTTTAATTAATTGAAAATGTAAATTACATTTTGTTTTGGGTTGTGAATTTGATTCACAATATTCCAATGTCAAGATTGCAATATTCCCAAATTAATTGAGAATTATTTTGGTGAATTAAAATACCAACAAATTGTTGTTGGAAAATAAGTAGAGAGAAAATTAAGGAGATGTGCAATCTCATGGGGATCATGAGATTGCACTCCTCATTAGGAATGAGGGGGGTGGCACTCAATTCCCTTGGGGAATTGGTGGCCGTCCCCTCTTCCAAATAAGGAGAGCATCTCCTTTGCCTTCTCTCTCCTTATTTGATTGATTTAGATTTGGTATTAATATTTATTTGATTTATCAAATATATTTTATCAAATTAAATCACAAATTGTTGGCTTTTACCAACAACAATCTTGACCATTGGATTGTCATAAATCAATCTCAACCATTGATTTTATATGACACATGGATTGAGATCCATGGATCCCAAAACCCTATAAATAGAGAGGCATTCTTGGCTCTCTCTTTACACATGCTATTGTAGCAAAACTCTCTCTCTCTTTCTCATACTCGACAGCCCTCTCTCCCCCTTCTCCTTGGTGGCCGTCCACCTTGGTGGAGAGAAACGTCGACGCCCGCGCCCTAGTGCTATCGCTTCGACGCTCTGCGATTCTCCGTCTACTTCGAGTGCTTCGCCCGCGAAGGAGACGTTCGATCTCGTGCGACGAGATCAGGAGCAACCGTGCTTGGATCAACTTCTTGGATTGCGAGCCCGCGGTTCATCCCCGCGCTCGCAAGCGATCTCTCCAACGATCGGACTTGAGACAGGAGGTCTCTTCTCTTAGAGACTTGATCAACCACGCTTCAAGAGGTATTGCATTATACTTGTTGTGGTTATAGATGAAACGATCCGAGAATGGTTCTTGGATCATGTGGTTTCATCGAATAATTTTTTTTTAAAATTTCGCTGCACCGAACAACTAGTACGACTAGTCGTTCTTCGTCGTATACGATACGACGCTCACGCTTCCGTGATGCGCTTGAGGATCTCTCCATATCCTACACTTCCTAGATACTCTAAATCTAGGGAAGGGAGAAAAATCAGAAAATTTTAAAAAGATCCAAGAATCAAAGTTTATGAAGGATATGCTGGACCGAATTCAAATCAAGCTCACTCTTTCGGAGGCATTGGTCCACATTCATCTTCTTCAGAAATGCCTGAAGCAGCATACCACACCAAAAAGGAAGAAGAGGTGTAATCATTGTACTGAGAAACAAGTGTTGACCATTGCCACTTGTTGTGCCATCCAGCACACATCTCCTAAAAAGAAAAAGAAAGCCATGGGAGCACTATTTGTCAGCTGTTAGATTTCAGATCACGAGTTTGAGCACACCTTATTGGATAGCAGTTCGTAAGTGAATATATTACCCTTCCATCTTCTTGAGACTCTTCATTTAGGGCCTCTCAAGCGAGCCCGAATGATTCTTCAGTTTCTGGACCGATCGGTCAAGAGGCCGAAGAGTATACTTAAGGACGTTGTCGTGATGGTACAAGGTACAAAATTCACTGTGGATTTTGTTGTCTTAGATTTTGATTCCTTAGTACCATCACATGAAGCTACCATTATTCTTGATCGGCCTTTTCTACGTGCAGCTAAGGTTGTAATTGATTATGGGACAAGACAGTATCACATTTCCTTCTAGCAACACAGTGCTGAGCTCCGAGCCGACAGAGACTCTTCCAACAGACGAATGCACTTCCAGACCCTCATATATAGAGATGTGTGAGATCACAACTGAGACTTGACACGATCATATTTCTTCTGATTCTATAGAGACCCGAGATTTCCTCTCCAGAGAGGAGAACTCGGAGATCACATCTTTTGGTGATCCGAGTACACATGTCTGGAGATGTGTTGATGAGATGCGCAGTGTCTATGTCATTGAGACTAAACCACTAGTGGCACGTACTTCGAAGGTCGAACCTGTTTCGAATGTTGATCCTCCACTCGAGCCTTCTAATAGCAAAGTTATTGAGCCCTTTTTTCATGCAGATTCAGATAAGGGCTTAGTTAATGAGGAGATTGTTGATACAATTTTCCGCAGTTTAAAATGATGATTTAATCATGTCGTTGTTTTCCCACGTAAAATTGAAATCAAACAAATAATATTACAACTACGAGCGTAATTGAGGGACGAAAAATGTAGAGTGCAAGTAGAGGTTCGAACCCACAAGGACCAAGTAAATTTGCAATTTTTAATTCAACATCTAACACATAAAATGCTAAGTGAAATAATAGAAGTGCAATTTGGAAAAGATTTACTTCAAAGATGTGCTATCTAATTGATGAAGAAACTAAAGGCTATGCTTGAGATACTTGAAATAAAGAAGAGTTCAAGTGTTTAAAATGCAGTTGACATATTAATAAAGGGAAGTAAATAGAGAAAGAGAGAGAGAGAGAGATGGAAACAAATTATCCTCATGCACACATGGAGAGTTTTTGGATGGCAGTGGCCGGTGGTGCACACGGGGGAGTCGCTGGACGGACACGAGGACGATAGCAACGGTGCACAACAGCGGGCTGGAGGAGATGGGTCGCGTACAACAGCGTGCAGACTGGAGGAGATGGGTGCGACCTTGGCATGGTCACACACGAAAGAACGCAGCAGAGAGAGATGGAGTGCGCAGGTGGGGCACGCAAGTTACGCTAGAGGATGGTGATGCCCGCGGGGAAGGGGCTGTTGGCGCTTATGCTTTCATCTGCATGAAACCAAAGAGAGAGAGAGAGAGAGATAGAAGTAATAGAGAGAAGAGGGGGGGGGGGCTATCCTTCATGTGTCATGCCACCTTTTATAGATTAATGTTGCTTGAAATGAAGGGACACATCCTATGCACATGAAGACAAAACAATAAATTCATTCATGCATGGGGAAGGGAGAAGAATGTTACTTGCATTCAAGGGAAGCACCCTATGCATATAAAGACAAAAACAATAAATTCATTCATGTATGGGGGAGATACATGGGCAAGATAGAATATGGACGACTACTTTCATGAGTAATGGGAGAGAGAGAGTAAATAAAGGGGATGTACATGCATGTTCATGAGTGGCTCTAGATATGATATTAAAGATTGGAAAATTTTCACTCTCAACCCTCTTTTCTTTCCAACAAATTGTCAATGAAAATTGTAAAGCCAAATCATTATGTTGGATGATATATTATTACATCCAATGCACTTTCATTTTCTCTTTTACTGCAGCTGATTTATTCATGAAAATTTAGTATTAAATATATTCTCACCATATATAATCCATAAATAATATGTGAATGGAGTTTTTTTGAGAGTATTTTATCTAGATATCACGATTTTCTCCTCTGCAATCATGGAGTAAATAACATCTGAGTTATGCAAAATTGCGAATTATATGTCAAATATTGAGCTTGTTCTTTGCATCATTTTATCATATTATACCAATATATATTGTAATCATCACATCCCCATACTTAAATCTTGCTAGTCCCGATCAAGAATAAGATAAGTAATAATGAAGGACAAGGAGAATAGCTAAGATAGATCTGGAGGGTTTGCAACAGATATACCCACAAAAGTCTCGAGTTTTCAGATCCTAACCACACAAATACACAAACTTAAGTAGAGTCGACCCATAGATTAATGATTTGTTCAAATTGTCAATTTGACTTGAGTTTTGTGGTTTCAACAGCCTCTCAGTTCCAAAAAAATCAGACATGGTTTCAGAAGGTCGATCAAGTCAGCTCATCCTTGAGAAACAAGTATTCTCTTTGACCTTGAATGGATATAAACAGTGTTAGTGATATTTTAGCTTTCGTGAGTCAAGAGAACGAGCTAACAACACAATCTATCAAGGAACCAAATGATTCCCTACACATATAGCCTCAGTCCTTACCTGAATTCAGGCATATTCTCTTTTCACCCAAGTATGTCAGCATAAAAAATAGGTCATAGTTTATTGGAGAATGGGCTTAATTTTTTGGGTTTTCCGTAGACCGCTTTGGTTTGTTTCTCTCATTCTTTTCTTTTTGCAGAGCATAACCATGGGCCTCTTTGGGCCTCTTTTAAGAATTTAGGTAGCATCATTGGGCTGCTACCACGGCTTTTTGGTGGAGAAGGGTTATTTGGTGGTCTTCTTTCTTTGCTTTTGCTTTGCATATCTTTGCATGATTGGTGGTTTTTGGCATTTGTATTGTGATTTGCCTTTTTGTGGTGTTTTTGTCTTGGGTTTGACATCAAAGGTAGTTTCGGCTTGATATTGACTTTGGAGGCATGATACTGGCTTATTTGCTGGCACACTTAGACTAGAGAGATCATGTTGCTCCTGAATCAGGTTCCTTCACTGACTATAGTTAAGGTTCAGGTTGGCACAACCAAGAGGACAACTCATCACCTCAACTAGATTGTAATTGTATCTCGTAAAATAAACTCAATCAAGCTAAGTGTAATGTGGAGTTGCTTAATATCCACTGAAGAGTTTAAGAGTGCTACTAGATGCTCAGGTGATCTAGTTAGACACAGAAGTTCATTCACCAGTAGAGTTAGTGCAACTGAGAGAATAAAGTCCATATGGACCTGAAGAAAGCTTAAAAACTCATGCCTAGTGAAATTCTGATGAAGTTAAGTGGATTAGGGTCAACTCAGCTTCAGTATATGATCTATGCAATGAAGAGTTGATTTCTCAAAAGATAGGCTAAAACTAGGAAGGATGTATTTTTTGGTGGTTTTCTTGCTTTTTGAAATTATTTTTAGGGGAATTTTTGCAAAATTTTTATTTGATTTTTTTGTGTATGCAAATGTTTTTTTAGAAATCATTTTTCAAGATAAATATGCAATTTTGAACATTATGGAATTTTGAGAAATATGCAGACACCTCCATGCTTATCAGAAACCATGTCCTCATGGTGAAAATGAAAAATTTTTAAGAGGACCAAATGATCAAGGGAGTGTAATGATGCAGGAGTAGTTCATAATGTTTTTGTTTGTTTTTATATTATATTTTTTAATTTTCATTATTTTCTAATGTTTTTGGATTTGTAATTTTCAAAAGGCTACCCCCATACTTATTTAATGCTAAGAAGAAGAAAAATAAATTTAAAATGCAGAGAAAAGAAACATACCTATGGGTGTGGACCCACAAAATGATGTTGGTTTAGCGTCCCAACTCGACGATTCAGCTTTTCAAGAGTACCAGAATTACGTGTGAGTGCAGAAGCTGTGTTCAGAAAACCCCTATGAAACCATTGGTTCAACATGAATATCCTGACCAAGATGTGGGAGTATGGTTGATTGGTTTGATAGATGTGCGATATCATTAACATAGTGAAGAAAGTAATTGGTTGGTAACAGGAATGAGAGATGAAGCTGTCTGATCTTGGACTAGATGTAGTGGGAGGGGAATAGGTGAATTGGTGATGGGCTCATGGAACAGAAGTTGGTTTGATGGGTTGAAGTCAAGCTCCAAGTGACTAAGAATTGATTCTTCCATCAAAGAAGGTTGAGTGGTAATAAGCATGTGATCCTGCAACATATATTGTGATAAATCATCATTTTCCCTCAAATAATCATCACGGCTATTTTCAGTGGCATCTATTGTGAATTTAATTTCAGTTCTTTGCTTGAGCCACGAGGGTTATTCTCTCCCAGAAATATGATTTGGGTATTCAAAGGTCAGGAGCAGGGGAGTGTTGGCTATTGAATTAGGAGGTATGACAATAGAGGTCGGATTTGGCAAAGGCTGTGTCGCATGAATGATTGGATGATTGTCTTCGAATGTTTTGAGTAGTTCATCAGTTTCATTCCAAAAAGGATCAGAGAATAAAAAATCATTCTGATCAGATTCTGACTCAGTAGTAGAAGATGTATTTTTATAGTCATCAACAGAATTGAGTGGATCTTCTTTCTTAATGGTGAAGGCAATGGAGTTGGAAATCTCATATTAGAAAGGATCATCATAAAAGATCTTCAACATATAATCATGTATTGGTTGGAAGCGAGTCTTGGTGCATGAAAAAATCAATTTATTGTCTACTATGTCCCTGTATTCAAACTCTAAGTTTGGACTTTTTTCATTAATCGTAATATCACATTCAGAATAAACATCACACATTAAATCTTCTTCGATTTCTTCGTTGGAGTCAATACCAATACTATCCTCAAACTCAACTATTATCTCAGACCAATCGATATCATTAGTAGACTGAGGTTTATAACTTCAGAATAGTCTAAGGAAAGATTGATGCCATCATTAATACCTGTATCCATCAAGAGTGGGTCGTGATCGAGTTGTACTAGGGGCATGATCTCAATTTTAAAAATGTCCTTATTATACTCTCCAAAAATCATTCTGATCAATATGATTCATGAATGCTGAAATTATATCACATTCCTCCTCAATTTCATCCATAAAGTCATATTCCATAAGACACCCCTCAAGATCACAAAATGAAGTTTCATGCTCAAAGTTTTGAGTCTTTCCAAGAGACAACATTCATCTATTAAATCATTGGGCATATCAATTAATACATGGTTTGACACAGGAGGAGCGAAGATGGGGATATCATAAAATTTCGCCAATCTGGGTTTGAGGAGATATGGAGATGGCACTATTTCATCAATAAAATCATCTTCTATACATCTCATATCTAGTTCATCAAAAGGAAGTATCTTTGTTTGGTTCACTGATATTGGGACCCATTTTACTTCTTCCCTTGAGTGTCTGAAATCCTCAATATCCTCAATTTTCTTTTCTTGATGTTTCTCAAAATATTGTTGAGATATATTGCATTCATCCGTCAAACTATTTGGCCTATTCATCAAGTGAGCACGAATTTCCAAAAGTTGTATACTGACATTCTTATGCATCCTATTACACTCATCCATAAGCGCTCCCTGGTTTTGTTGGATTTGGATAGCTAATTCATGAAGAGTATGTTGAGAGTCACTTTCATGGGTCGGTGATAGGGGTAAGGAGATTGAGTGATTTCTTAAAGAATCGAAGATAAGTCCAGTATTCGAAATGGATGAGGGTTCTACGTGTGAAAGTGGTTTGGAAGAGACAAAGGAAGGACATGTAGGAGAAGGTAATGCAAGAAATTCATCTAATATAGGGTCATGATGGGGTGGTTTTGACGTTTGATCGGATGACCCGTTCTTTTTGTGTTCCTGGTCTTCTTGATATTTTTGCACTAAATGCATCATTTCATCAATCTCACGCTCAATCGGTAATAAAATAGGTGGATCAATGGGTCGAGAAGATCGTTTCCTATCCTCCAAATAATTCGATGTAATAGCTCGATTCAGCCTCGTTTTCTCATGCATATCATTGAGCATAACTTGAATTTTTTCCATGAATAAAGATTCTCAAGTACAGACAAGTATACAGTAGATTAACACAAAACAATTTGTTGATTCACCACTCAACACAAAAATTTCCATGGAAGCGGTTATCTTTTCGATTTTAATTTAACGATTCAACAAATGTTATCAGAGAATTAAGAGTCCTTAATGAAGAGGTGGGTGTGGAAGATTGTGAGAAATCGATGTCCTAATCCAGCTGGGGGATCCAAGGTGTGGTACTCAGATCAATGATCTGTTATTCCCACAAGAACCTGTGTCCAATGCGTCGAGGAGTTACGATTTCTCGCTGCAATCCCACGTAGCACCAGGGATTTTTGTCTCTATCATGGGGTTCTATGTGCTTGTGAGTTTTGTGTCATTCACCATGTGCATCAAACAAGCATTCAAATTTTTGTCCGCTTTCGCTCGGATCATTGCGGTGATCTTTCAAGCTTATCTTTTTAATATGATCAAGCATGATTTTGATGGTCTTTGAATTAGATTATCAGAGGAAGAAGACCATAGAGATGATGCAATCAAGAACTCTTTTTTAATTTTTTTCAGTTTAATTCGATGCGCAAACAAATGCACGAAACATAAATCTTAGAATGCCTAAGTGAAAAAGAAAGCTCACAGTGCCTGCACTTCTAGCGCTAAATCCGTAATATTTTGTCATGTTGATGGCGAGCTTTTCCGAGAAGGGCGGGGGGAACAATTTTTTTTACTTAGAACAAGCTACAAGTTTGCAAAAAAAATGCATGGATTCTTCATTTTTTTCTTTTTCAGGGTTCAAGTACCGGAAATAAAAAAATGCATAGATTAGAATATTGAAAACAAGTTGAAAGTGAAGAAAAAATTGCAAATGTTGCCTAGTCCCCGGCAACGGCGCCGAAATATTGATACGATTTTACGCAGTTTAAAATGATGATTTAATCATGTCGTTGTTTTCTCACGTAAAATTGGAATCAAGCAAATAATAATACAACTACGAGCGTAATTGAGGGAAGAAAAATGCAGAGTGCAAGTAGAGGTTCGAATCCACAAGGACCAAGTAAATTTGCAATTTTTAATTCGACATCTAACACCTAAAATGCTAAGTGAATAATAGAAGTGCAATTTGGAAAAGATTTACTTCAAAGATGTGCACTCTAATTGATGAAGAAACTAAAGGCTATGCTTGAGATACTTAAAATAAAGAAGAGTTCAAGGGTTTAAAATGCAGTTGACATATTAATAACGAGAAGTAAATAGAGAAAGAGAGAGAAAGAGATGGAAACAAATTATCCTCATGCACGCATGGAGAGTTGCTGGATGACAGTGGCCGGTGGCGCACACGGGGGAGTTATGGACGGACACGAGGACGATAGCTGCGGTGCACAGCAGCGGGCTGGAGGAGATGGGTCGCGCACAGCAGCGTGCGGACTGGAGGAGATGGGTGCGACCTTGTCCTGGTCGCACACGAAAGAACACAGCAGAGGGAGATGGAGTGCGCAGGTGGGGCGCCCAGGTTGCGCTAGAGGATGGTGATGCCCGCGGGGAAGGGGTTGTTGGCGCCTATGCTTTCATCTGCATGAAACCAAAGAGAGAGAGAGAGAAGTAATAGAGAGAAGAGGGGGCTATCCTTCATGTGTCATGCCTCCTTTTATAGATGAATGTTGCTTGGAATGAAGGGACACATCCCATGCACATGAAGACAAAACAATAAATTCATTCATGCATGGGGAAGGGAGAAGAATGTTACTTGCATTCAAGGGAATCACCCCATGCATATAAAGACAAAAACAAAAAATTCATTCATGCATGAGGGAGATACATGGGCAAGATAGAATATGGACGCCTACTTTCATGAGTAACGGGAGAGAGAGAGAGAGTATATACAGAGGATGTACATGCATGTTCATGAGCAGCTCTAGACATGATATTAAAGATTGGAAATTTTTCACTCTCAACTCTCCCCTTTTCGTTCCAACAAATTGTCAATGGAAATTGTAAAGCCAAATCATTATATTGGATGCTATATTATTAAGTCCAATGCACTTTCATTTTCTCTTTTACTGTAGCTGATTTATTCATGGAAATTTAGTATTAAATATATTCTCACCATATATAATCCATAAAATAATATGTGAATGGAGATTTTTTGAGAGTATTTCATCTGGATATCACGATTTTCTCCTCTGCAATCATGGAATAAATAACATGTGAGTTATACAAAATTGCGGATTATATGTCAAATATTGAGCTTGTTCTTTGCATCATTTTATCATATATACCAATATATATTGTAATCATCAGAGATAGATTACATCGCAGCAGAATTTGACCTCTTTCTTGAGTCTACATCAGGGACTATTGAGCATATTTCAGAGGTTGGTTCTGTCCATCTTTTTGGCCATCTGGGCCGCTCCTCACCGGTCAACACAGATCGGGGATTCTTTGATTCAGATATGGATATCTCTAAGGATGACCCTGATGTCGACCTGCATCTTGTAAATTCTATAGTTCCTAGGTCGCGCAAGAAGGACAATCTTCAGCTTTCTTGAGCTTGTACAGTTCGTTGATTTGTTCACTCTTTTTCATCTTGCTTTTTCATCTTGTACATATGTGTTTTCGATTTTATTCCTTCCTTCTTTCGTTTGTCTTAAACCCTTAGGTTTATCTAGATTTTTGCTATACTTAGGATGTGCTTTATCCTAAGTATAGGGGGGTGTAGACATTGTTTTCAGTTTTTGAATCATATGCTCCCTTGCTTGTCCCTCACCTTTTGATTTTCGTCTCTATACTTGGGGATATTTTACCCTAAGTATAGGGGGGACAAGCCGAGCTGTTGAGTGTGTACATTTTCTTGACCTCGATCATCTTCGGTTTTGAGTATGCTATTCTTAGGATCACTTGATCCTAAGAATAGAGGAGATGACTGACTTATATTATTTTATTCGTTATTCTTTGAGTCATTGTAGTATAGGATTCTTTTCACTGATCTATACTTAACCCGAGTTATGTCTTCCTTTACCTCTTCTTTGATCACTATGAGGACATAGTTCACGCTAAGTATAGGGGGGTGTCGTATATATATGTTATACATACTTTAGAAGCCATAACTCGTACTTTCTTGTATTTTTAATAATAAGGCTTCTTAAAAGTATGGGTGTATATTTTGGGTTTTTAAAAGCCGCAAGAAAATCGTAAAAATATTTTATAAAAAAATGGCATAAAATTTTGTATATAAAAAATGTTGTAAAATTCTTTGATAAAATCATTAAAATTTTGAAAAATAAAATACTTGTAAATTTTGTATAAAATATGTATAAATTGTATATAAAATTTGTATGAAATCCATTGTAAAATATGCAAAAATCGTGTAAAATTTGTGTAATACGAATTAATCCACTAACTTTTTCAAAAAGACCCCTAAAAAATTTGAAAAGTTTTAAAATCCATTAAAAATATGCAAAATCCTTTAAAAATCACTTAAAACACTTAAGCCGAAAAATCTACTTCATAAAAAAACTGTTGCATTCATTAGCATTTTTCAGTACAAGTTTGATTCTTGAACTGAATGGATCTAAGTCCGAGAGATGAAGCTTGGTTTAGGCCTTAATCCACTTAGTTTTAAAGGGACTGTATTAGGAACTGGAATTGAGACTCTTCAGGTCTTGTAGACTTAATTATTTGGGTTCCATGAGACAGTGTTCGGAATTCAACTTGAAAGTGCCTAAGTTGGACACATAGTATCATCCGTTTAACTCTTCTCCATTTGAATCAATCTTGAACTCATGCACTCTACACTTAGCTCGACTTGCCTGGGGTTGCGAAGGGCAATCCATTTCGATGGTGCATTTCCATCCTTGTCTGGCAGTGATGATGTCTAAAGACGGGAGAGATTGGGGTTGAAATAAATCTTCGGATGAGGGAAGGATCTGCTGGCATAATTCTTTTCTAAGACCCCAAAAAATGGGCGTAATGAAAAGATGCTATATCCGTCGGGGCACAAAAGACCTATGCAGTGCAACAATTATTTCTACCAAAGAAGCCAAATACACTAAATTCCAAAAACGACCACAATGGTTCGAGCTTCAGAAAAGCCTGCATGTCTTCGTGGAGACTTGGCTAAACTGGCCATGCTTCACAGGAGATGTGGTTACACCGATCACACTCCAGTTCTCTTCCAATTCTTCCTATATTCTTTCTATACTCGATTGTGGACACAACACGACCTGACCTCAGAAGGAAATACCTCCCTCCTCGAGGACTGAGTTGCTGGACAAAGGCCCAATGGGAGTGTGTAGCTGGATGTGTAGTTTCTTCGCTTCTCTAGAGCGGGAAGAGCTAAAACTTTTCACACACGGTACAAATTGCTTTCAAAGATGAAAAGTTTGCGTGATGAATAGGTGGATCTGAGCTAGCTGTTGAGATGGATCTAGGTAAGGATTTGTGGAACTTGAGGGCTGTCGACGCTTAAATCCTAATTCTAATAGAGTCCCGACATATTATTAATCCAAAGGTCTGAATCCGGGCTCCAAATTTTGGATAAAGTGAAAACCGATTTAAAGAAACAATCATGTTCTAAGTTCTTTTATTTTCCTTTTTCTTTTTCTTTTTCTTTTTGTTGACACTTATTTATAGAATAAGTGTTTTCTAAGGGACTAGCAAAGGTAAAGTATAGGGAATGATGAATTCGTGATTCATCGCCTTTATTCTTTTATTTTGGCTAAAATCTTTGGTAAAATACATGTAGATATCCATTAATTCCAATTAATTATCACTCTAACTACAATTATTAATATTATATATTTAACACTTATTTTTACTAAAATAAAAGAATAAAGATAAAAACAAAAGAAAATAAAAGAAAAGAAAAGAAGGATGTATATAGAAAATATACAGACTGATCCTAACCCCGAGACCAGGTCAATATTGACCGGATCGACAAAAGAAATAAGTAGGGGGAGATAAGGATCCTAATTTACAAAAATATCAAGAAAATAAAGACCAAAAACATAATTTACCCAATTTCTCACTTTGTAAATACTTCACCTATTTTATTTATCATCAAAACCACTTCAAATCAAAACACTTCTTTTATAAAAGTTGTTCGTAAAAATATGTATTATTTTATAAAAATATGAGAAAAATATTTCGGAATACAAATAAAATAACCGTAATGAACTGTAAAATCCGCAAAAGCCGACTTTCTAAGTTCATATCTATTTATAGAAAACTCCAAATTGATCAAACTCACTTTTAAAATCTATTTTGTACATAGTACTATTTATTAAAATATCAGAAAAATATTCGGATAAAACCGGCGAGTTTCAACTTTTTGAACCCGTTGTATATATGTACTAATTGTAGAAAATTACATGATTTTTAATTAAATAACCGTAAACTGTATTAATTAATTCTTTTTCTTAAAATCATCTAAAATTGTATATAAAAATATAAAAATAAAAATAACTTAAAATACCAATAAAATCGGGAGGACCGAAGCCGCTACTTTTTTCGTCTGGGCCTCATAACTCGCCCGTAAGAACTCCAAATTAAGCAAACTCAGTCCCTAAAATTATATTTTTCAATTATCTAAAAAATGACACTAGTTTTACTAAAATCAGAGTTAATGCGAAAAACGCGGTTTTCAGGTCCGTATTGGTATATTATACAATAAATCGTAACTTATATTATTATTTAATACATTAACCCTTTATTTTTATTTAAAAATAAATAATACTTTATTTATTTATTTAAACCATTTAATTAATTTATTTATTTAATTTAATTAATTACTTAATTACATATTAAAATATTTAATTAATACTTATTTATTTTATTAACTATTTAAATGATAAATTAATTATCTTAATTAATTAATTAATTAATTTCGAAATTATTATTAATTAATTTTATTAATTGAATTTAATTGAATTTTATTTCTCTCTCTCTCTCCCTTTTCCCTCTTCTCTCTTTTACTTTCCCTTTCTTCCCATCTTCTTCCCCGTTGGTTTTCTTCCTCCTTCCTCTAACCCATCTCCTCCTTCCCCTCTCCTTCAACCATCCCAACCACCCAACGGTCGGCCGTTTGCCGGTCGTTCGTCAACCAACTCCCGCTCCCGTCACCCTCGCCGGTGACCGCACCTCTCCTCTCCTATTTAAGGAGCATCCTTCCCCCAAATCCAAATCATCCGCCATTCGGCCACCATCTTCCACCTTCGAGTTCCAGAACGCGAGATTGAGTGGGTGACAGCCACCTTCGTTTGTTGCCGATGAGCGAAGAGGAGCGAGGTCATGCGCGATCGTCGCCGGCGAGAGATCTGCTCTGCCGTGTGAGCCTCCCTGTTCCGTCGCTGGTCGAGGCAGCGACTCCAGCTCCCAGGCGCACTCATCCACACCTTCCAGGTTAGATTTTCTTCAATATTCATCTATTTCTTCTTCTGACTTCTCGTTCTTCTCGTCCTCTGGTTCTGAACTTCCTCCATGTATCATTCACCCCCTCCATTTTCTTATCTCCTCAAACCTCTCCTTTCTCCTCTATTTTAAATCTGAATCGACAAGCATACACGTATTCCAATCTTATCTCCATTCCATATTCATGTCGTTTCTCCTTCAATATCATTTAAATAGTTAACAATAAATTCCAATTCATCATTGCTCTCTGCAGTTTTGAGCATCCCTGTTTAATCCTAACATCCAAGCCGAGGAATCCATACCTCGAGCCATTCCTTTTATATACAGGTGTAGATATATGTGCCAGAGATATGATTATGATATGCTTTGCATCGTGAGCTTCATCGAGCATCTGAATCAACTTTGAGCTTTGAAGGCTTTTGTTTCGATGTGCATTTGATATTGAGCACTATGCCCTGCCGTTACAACATCATCTTCACTTGGAAAGCATTCCACTGTCGGAGCACTCCGTAGCACGCTTGAGCATCGCACATCCTCCGTTCTATTTTCCAGAACCGATGTCCAAGTATTGCAGAGCTTCAATGCCTTTGCATTTACAGTCCATCGCGTACGGGTATCACCTTCATCTCGCTATCGGCCGGATTCGCGAGTCAACAACACACTAAGGAGAGACGAACCCATCATATCAAACTGCAGCACCAGCAATCGGAGCATCCTTACGAGATCACGAGCTTCCTGGGGCAAACATCCCGCTGAATCACCGCTGCATGAAGAACATCACTTGTAGCAATCTCCATTTATCGTGGACCACAGTGAACCACTGCCATCGAAACCTTCAATTAATCCTCCCTCTTCCTCAAAGGACTGCAGTTCCATTGAAATCACCGTTGTTTCAAAGTTTGGGGGAAGAATCTTCCGTTTTCTTCAGGTCTCAAGAGATCCGGATCATAAAATGTGATCGGACGAGTCATAAGGCTCCTGCCCTAGAATTAATATCGCTAATCTAAGGGTGAATAGATCGCCACGTGTCGTCATCCAGGAGATTTCACCGATACACTGCTTAGTGATAGACAAGTGATCTGTGCGTGCACATCTGGAGATGTTATTGGATTATTTGCAAGGAAATTCGCGGAAGTTTTCGATATCGCAAACAGGATCGAGCAGCAACCACCACCATTCCTCCTAATCAAATCGTCGCGGCCGAAGATTTCAGGGAGAATAGATGCACGCTCCAGATCCACTGAGAACCCTTTGATTGAGGCTAATTTGACGGACCACGTGTCAACCCCAGCTTTGCGTGACCGCCCCATCGCTTTAACTACATCACGCGCGAAGCGCACGAGGAATTTTATATTTTGGTTTGTTTTGTAGATCAGCCCCCTGAAAGTTTGGATTTTACGCGCATATCCGTCCTCAGTGCCTGCACGTTGACGGTTCCGAAATCGCAGCGTTAAGAAGATGTATTTATTTCCTATTCGTGCTAAAAATATGATTTGTCGTTCGTTGTAGGCGGCCATCAAAATCAGTCAAGAAAATAACCATGAATATAATTTAAACAATTTTTAATCGTGTGGTTTGATGTTTATTTTACATGGGCAAGTCCGAAGGTCGATCACAAGGAGGCAAAAGAACAACCTAGAATTATGTCTATCAAAATTCGTGCAAGATGCAATTTCGGCCTATTTTAGGGACTAAAATGCAAATTACATTCAAACGATGTCCGAAAAATAGGAAACTTGACAAGATGATCACTATGATGAAATGAATGCACTGCAATTTTTTTTGGATTTTTTGGATGCAATATGAAGTTTTTATGAATTATTAAATGCAAACAAAATGAATTTCAATATTTAATTATAATAAATATTAAACCTATTTATTTTCAAGAAATACAATTATCTAAGATCTATTAATAGGTGATTGATCTCAGAAAAAACTTAAACCTTGAAAATGTAAGATCTAATACCTATTAAAAATCAAACACTGAAATATACAAAATGATTTTTACAGGGCAAATTATGTATGCAAATGCAAATCTTTTTGGGCACAATATCAAGCACAATTAATCCTACAATATATGATTTTTCGGGATTTTTTAGAGCAATGGTTAATCAAATACAAATTTAAGAGCATAAAATGGGCAAGTTTGCAGTTTTTCACAGAACAACTAATTATTAATTAACCATTAATCAAAATAATGTCCACAATATATCAAACTGTAGAGAATTAAGTGTAGAACAAAATGCCAATTTTTGATAAATAAAATAATGTAGAGAAGAGGTTTAAACTTAATGGAGAACACATGGGTCTTTCTGCAATAAATAAATAAACTTAATAAAAATAAATGCAGTGGGGGGCCTAATTGTAATTACCAATAGCTCTGAGGCCTCAGATGCAAAATTCCCAAGGTAGCTCGTGCGTAGCGCGTGCTCCTTGGGGTCTCTGACTTTAATGTAGTATCACGGATCTCTGGGGCTGCCCTTGCAAATTTCCCTACGGTCACGTGCGTAGCATGTGACCCGGGGGTGACACGAGATGACGTCCCCCACACACATGCTTAGCACGTGGTGGGGTCTCGGGCGCTGGGCCCGGTCTTGTCGGTGAGGCGGAGGGGCGAAGCGGCTGAGCCCCGGTGGTGTGCGAAGCACTTGGTCACGGTGGGGGCTTCGCGCTGACCGGTGGTGGATTGATTTCGGCAGTGAGGCAGAGAAGACGCGTTGTTGGAGTCGAAGGCGGAGGTGCTGACGATGATCGGAGCAGGTGGCATAGGCGGATCGATGTGGTGCGGAGGTGCTTGGACGGTGGCTTCGAGGGCTGGTGACGCGGGGCATTGAATGCAGTCGTCGGGGCCGACACACGGCCAGGGGATGTCGGGGTAGAGTCGGGAGCGTTGTCGTGGTCGGAGCAGGTCGATGTCGATGAAGAGTGTCGTGGGCGTACGGTGGTGCACGGGGCAGAGAAGAATCATGTCAGAGTCGGTGGATGAAGTCGACGTCGTTGAGCGGAGGTGATGAAGCGTTGTCGATGAAGGTCGAGGAAGTCGTACGTCGTAGGCTCAACGACCGAGGTCGGAGCAGGGGTAGAAACAACGGAGGGGGCTCGCCGTGGGCTGCAACGGCATCGGGGAAGATGCCGGATCTCATCGGAGGAGGATCTTCAAGGTGCTGTCACCGTCAAGAAGGGGGGGCTATGAGGTGCAGTCGGTGGATGAGGAGTCAGGGCGGGGTCGAGGCTCTTAAATAGGAGAGAGACGGAAGGGGCCGGCGATGGAGATCGCGAGCTAAGCGGAGGTTATTGGTTACGCGGTCATCACGGGGCGGCGGTTGAAGATGAGGTCAATGACGAGGGTTGCGGAGGGGCGGTTGGCGGCCGATTGCGAGATGTGCGGAGGATACGGAGGGGCGGGGACCTGGGAAGACGACGACCACTGGCCGTTCGATCGGCCGAGATCGAACGGCCTCGAACGCGCCATGTGTCCGCTGAAAGGGAGAGGGGAGCACACGTGCTTGGCGCATGCCTAGGGGCACGTGCCTTGCACGTGCAGGTATTTTAATTTAATTTTTTTTAATAAAAACGATAATAAAAAGGCCAAAAAACGCTGACACGTGGTGGCCACAAGGGCTGCCACGTGTGAGCACCACAAAAAATGCCAAGTAAATACTTTGGAAAATTAATAATAAATAGTAAACAACCTCGGATCGTAAAAGTTTCTTCACGAAAATTGCTCGTCTCGATGAGATCTACAACTTTTATGAAGACATCATAATCAGAATCGATCAAATGCACAAAGTGATATTTTTGGGGTATCCCATGTACATAGAATACCTTGATTTTTGGTTTTTGTAATTTTTTATCATTTTTAAAACAGATAAAAATACGAAAAAATATGAAAAAATCAAAGATAAATAAAGACACCTTAATCTATTTTTTTTGGATTTTTATTAATTAAGAAAATATGTACATAAAATATCAAGTCAAAAACCGCTAAAATACACAATGTACAAAAGAGGCCTAAAACCTAACTTTCATATATGAGCTCCGATTCACTTGAACTTGGTATTGTTTTGAATGTAATTGAATGTACATTAGTTCAAAAGTAAGTAGGATCAAAACGGACACTGGATGGGGAAGATATGGGGCTTTTAGTCTGGAAATCCTGAAACTTGGGTTTGGATTTTTGGTCCACTTATTTGGGTTAATTATTTTTTTTGTATTTTTCATTTATTCTTGTGAGTGATATGTACACAGTGGAGGTGGTTTTGGATCAATCGGAGTTAGCATGAATGAGCTAAAAATCAGGGAAGTTAGACTATTTACAGGTCAATTTTTGGCTTCTTATTTTGTGCAAATATTAGTGCTAAAATGCAATTCTTATTAAAACATGCATGAATGCTAATTATGCAGAATAAATGCAGAAATGCTGATGATTTTGAGGGATCTGAGCTTAATTAATGAGATTTAGAGTGATGAATCCGAGATTCATCATCCCCCTATACTTAAACCATGCTCGTCCCTGAGCATCAAAAAGAAATGCCATGAGGTGAAATGAGATTGGGTTCCATACTAAGACCATGAGCTGAAGGTGAAAATGAAACTAGACTCGACCTTTGGATTAATAGTGTGTCGGAACTTTTGTGAGACTTAGAATTTTAAAATCAACAGCCCTCAAGTTCTATACATCATTGCTACAGTTTCAGCTCAGAAGTCATCTTAGATCAATCCTCTTCACAAAGTATACCCTATGAACATTGAACAACCGACTCATGTGTGTGAAAGGTTTTAGCTCTTCCCATCCAGAATGCCGGACTACCATGCTCCTCTCCTCTCCAGTAACTCGTCCTCAGGGAGTCAGGTATTTCCTTCTAAGGTCTGTTATGCTGTGTTCACAATCAAATTGGGGGAGAAGATAGAAGAAAGGGAAAAGAACTGGAGGGTGGCTAGTGTAGTCACCTCTCCTTGTGAAGATGGCCAGTGTAGCCGAGTATCCACCAAGATCTGCAGGTTTCTTGAAGCTTGGACCTTTTTGGTCAGATTTTTATTTGTTGAATGCTTCTTTGTATTTGGAATTGTTGGTCGTTCTGCTTAGATCTTTTTGTGCCCCTACGGATATAGAATCTTTCTGTTCCGTACATTTTTTGGGGTCATAGAAAAATTGTGCCCAGTTGTCCATCCCTTTTCTGAAGCTTTATTTCAACCCGCGCTCTGGTCGTTAGATTTCCACGCTACCAGCAAAGAGACTCACACAGTCTTCTAACATCCCGTCTGAGTTGAGCTAAGTGCATAGTACGAGAGTACAAATTAATTTCCTATTCCAGAGTTGTACCCAGAATGAAGAGACCAGGTTAGACACTAAGAGTCAAACGCTGCACATTGTCACGTGGAACTCAAAGATTAAGTCAAAGAACTGAAGCTTCTAAAATCCTATTTCTCGGTGAAGTTCCTTTGAAAATTAGGTGGATTAAGGTCAAGTCCAGACCACTCTCGGTTTCGGCTCATAACTCGGTTCAGAACACAAAGACTTTTCACAGACGCAAATGAATGCGATGCTGGATGAAGTGCAGGTGTGTGAAATGCAGACCTTTTTTTATTTTATTTTTATTTTTTTTGAAATTTTATGCAAGGGATTTTTTATGCAAAAATGGATAAGAAGCCATTTTTTTTCAAAAATTTTGGGCACAGTCAGTGTTAGTAGCAGAACCCTTTTTTATTTTTTTATTTTGTTGTTATTTTTTTTTAAATTAATTACCCACCCTGTAAATACATATAGTCTTATGTGAAAGTACAAGATATGGGTAAAATATATACAAAACATATATACATACCCCCTATACTTAGCGAGTGTTGTGTCCTCAGAGAACAAGAAGAGTAAAGAAGATATAGCTCGGGCTAAGCGTAAGAGAGCGAAAAAGGAAAAGAAAAAGATGGATCAGAATGCCCCCCTATACTTAGGCTGTGAACAGCCTAAGTATAGAAGAAGAGCAAAAAAAATGAGGCGGTTGAGATATGTGAATGAGGAGAGTATATACAGATGGGCATCGGTTCCCCCTATACTTAGGATCTGGTCAGCCTAAGTATAGAAGATGGGTGGAAGTGAGGTGATCGGGAGATAGGAGAAGGATGGTATGCACAAATGGCATCGGTCCCCCCCATACTTAGGCCTTGGCCTAAGTAGATGAAGAAGCTGTACAAGGAGACCGATGTGGTCGGGAGGGAGGGTGGGTAGCCGATGATTAAGGAAATTTTTGGCTGATCTTCTTGTGAGCCTGCGATGGGAGATCAGAATAACGAGTCGGAGATGAAGCATATGATTCCCAGCTATTATCAATGTCATCCTCAGAAAAATCATGATGGATAGTGGATGAAGTGTTTGAGTCAGATGAAAGATATCCATCATCGAAATTATCCTCAGAGGAGTAGTATTCGAAAGTGGACATACTCCAAATATTCTGGTCTTTTTGTTTCTTCAATTATTTTCTCATAATTCGTTCCTTCTTGGGATCAAGTGGTTTGTCCTCGGATGAATACTCGGAAGCACCGGTCTCAGTCAGCTCATAAGAAGTAATCCAGTGTATTTGAAGAGGGCAGGAGCATCAGCTTTGGATGAATAGTAGTTAGGAACGGGAGTTGTCCAACAAGAAATGAATTTTGGATCCTTGTGAAGATATGGCTTTAGAGCTGCCGAACAGACTTCACTCATGTAGACTACCTTTTTCAGCCCTGATGAGGGATCATCAGCTGATGACTCTTCCGAAAGGTCAAAGGTGACTTTCTTTTTCTTTTTTCGTGAAGGTGTCGGTTCACTTGAGTATCCAGATGAATAGCCATTGGAATTCTCCTTAGTCGATTTTCGTCCTACGTGTTTGTTCTTTGTCTTCTGAATGTTGGTGCACTCTCGATTTGGGATGATCTGGTCCAGGTATTCAGAGAATGTTGCTCAAGGGTGCGACCATGCATATGTTTCAGGATCGTAGTAGAAGGATTTGTCTATTTTGAGATCTGCAAGAATTGAAATACTGGGGAGAGTCTCTGCATGTTCGTTTTCAATCGATTTGATGTTGGAGCATTTCTATGTCGAGCTGATGTGATCAAGGTAGTCAGAATAGGTCGATCCAGGATGCGATCATGCATAAGTCTCCGGATCATATGATTCATATACTTGATTCTCCATGGTAAGAGCGGCTGGGAACGGAGCAGGGGGGAGATTCTCTAAACCAATAGTCTCATCAACAACCGCTATCTCTGGTGTAGCAGCGGGGTAGGGCTCTTCTACCGTTTCATAGTTGCGGTTGTTGGGGACTTCGTGGGTTGCCTTAGAAGATCGTGGTTCCTCAAAGACAAGGTTGGATTTAAGTGCTTCCAATGCTGTGAAATTGATTTTCCGAGTCTCACAATCAATAATTGCCTTAGCCAATGCTAAGAACGGCTTTCCGAGAATGATTGGAGACTGGGTAAATTCTCCTTGATACTCAATATCAATGATCGTGAATTCTACTTTGAGAGGAGTACCTTGGAATTTCACGATGACAGAAATGATTCCTCTCAACCGCTTTATAGATTGGTCCGCTAATTGAACAATCTCTCGTAATTTCCCGATCGATCCGAGTTTGAGTTCGTGAAATACAGAGGTCGGGAGGAAATTGATCGGTGAATCGTCATCAATCCGAGCATGGGTGAAAATTGTGTCTTTGATTTCACAGTCAAATCTGGGCAACCGCTTCACTACGCGGCTCTTGGTTTTTCTCCTCAACACCAAGGAGGAGGCCATTGACAAGATATGTCTTTCGATCTTTGTTCTAATCCTGCCCGACTTTTTCATAGTTAATTTGTCCATTACAAATCTTTTAAGGTCGGGGAAGTGTTCAATGGCCTGTATGAAGGGAAGTTAAAAAATCAATCTTTTCTCCAGTACTTCCCGTAAAGCAGGATCCAAATTCTTCAAATCTTCTCCAGTCTCTATTTTTATGAAATTTTCTGGATTTTCATTTTTTTGGTGTTTTTGAGTATTCCATTTTTTGGTATTTTCTATGTGGTGTGGTGATGTGGTGTGTTCTTTAGATGAGCAGGGACTGTGATGTTCGGAATAGGAGTCAGAGGCATAGTCATTCCTAGGAGAGTAGTATGTAGAGGTGTTGATGTCAGAATCATCCCTAGGTTTCTGAATATCCTCAAAATTTTCGGCATGAGATCCAATCATTTTCTCATTCCTTTTTATGTCCGAGCTCCCATAAAATAAATTGAGTCGGTCAGTAAAATTTCTGAATTTTTTCTCCATTAATTCAAATTTCTTATTTATTCTCGAAATATTATCCTCAAAATTCTGTTCATGATCAATCATGGGAGCAGTTGGTACGTGTTCAATAATTTCATCTTCCATTTTCCTGTATGTGTTAAGAGGAGAGTTTCTTGGAATATCCATTCTATGATCATTATTTTCCGAAAATTTCTCCTCAAAAATTATGGAAGGAGGCTGCTCATATGGTCCAGGCATGTGTAGTTGATCTGAGTAGAGTTCAATCCTATGATTGGACAGACCTTGATATTGTGGAGTCATCATACAGGGTTTATGTGTTTCTATATGGTCAGTTCAGTCCTCTGTATGAGTATCATGTCTGAAGAGGGGTTTTTCATGGTCAATCCAATGCTGATGATCATTAAGTGCGGGTCTTTCCATCTAGGTTTAGTTTCTCGGCCAGTCATGAGACTCAAAGGTATTTTGATCTTGAAATGGCTCATCAACGAGAATCCGAGAATAAGACGGTTCATCCCAAGATGGAAGATGGACATGTGTGGTCGGGTGATTCGAGTAGAAATTCAATGAGGAGGCAAAATTCATCCGCGGGTGAAAGTCTCCCGCAAATGTTCGAGGATTATTGAAAGAAGAGATTTTAGTTGATTTGGGCCTAACCGAGACAAATTCATTTTCATAGTATAGCTTTGATGGATTTTCAGATAAATGTTCGGACATTTTTGAAAGAGCTGGAAGAAATAATGGTTTGGGCTTGCAAGAGTTATTGGACAAGAGTTCCATGATGAGGTTTAAATCAAGAAGGAGAGAGATGATTTGCACGGGATAGTCAAAAGAAATTTTATCAAATGTGCGGCATCGATCTTCGAAATCGGTTCACACACACCAATGCAAACACAAATCAAACCTCGGGTTCACCAACTCACACAATGAAACCGTAAGAGTTCGGCTATTATCTTTTCAATTTTAATTGGTGACAAATTAATCTTGGCAAAAATTTAGCGAGCTGTTAGGTGCTGAAATTTTCATAATGACTGGCCTGAATTCTTATGACTAGTTGCACCTACTTTCAGCCAGTATGGGTGTAAGTACGAACCGTAGAACGGCTACCCGTGTTACTTGAGGACGGAGCCTTACGCAGTGTCCTCTAAAGCACCCATTCTGCTAAGGAAATCCGAACCATTTACCAGCTACCCGTAGATCCTCACTGAGAAGTAGCTAATAGTTTTTTGTAGAATTAGTAGTCAAGATGAAAATTCAGATTTGGGCTCTAGCCTTAATGTCGTCTCTCGCTCACTCAGAAAAATAAAAACATCCAAGGTCAGGGTTGCTCTCCCGCAAAAATTCTTGATTTTATGGGTTATTTTGATATCAGCAATATTTAGCAGTTCCAATTTTAATTTGGTGATCACTGAAGAATTAAGTGAGCAGAAATACACGTCTACAGTCCAGTCCCAATTTCCTTTAAAATTATGTGACAAAACAAGAGGGAGGAGTTCGGGAAAAGCCGATGCACGCGAAAACAATGATGTATGCTCAGTTGCAAGACTTACAGTGAATCCTCGCAATCTCCATGTGGGATGAAATATAAGAATTGAAAAATTATTCTATATGAATGCAAGCCGATGAAAAACCTTACCTAAGCAGAAAGTTCTATTAGCGGGAAAAAATTGAGTTAAATTTTGGCTAAATTGAACGATCTATGTGCGTCTCAGTTAATGTGCAGTGTGGCCTTAGATCCTACGAGCATAATCAAGAAATTAAAATGCTCTGAGAGCCGTATGTGCAGATCTATCCTAATCACCACTCAAATCGGGCCCCACCCTCACCGGAGAGTGAAACAGGCCATGACACACCACAGAAAAGTTCAGAGTCTTTTTACACACGCGAGAGTCCAAACGAACACCGCTGTAAATGAGCAATTAATTACATAACTAAAATTGCAGAAATAAAAAACCTAGACTCTACGCTCTCTCACGACTCGACTCGATCTTATTTAATTGCGGCTTTTTCGGAAGTCGGTGAAGATGCTTCGGTTCTTGAAAAACCGCTCCACGTACGCCAGGTACCTCGCAAGAAAAATAAGAGAGAAAATGTAAGAGAGTGACTAAAAAATAAATCAAAAATAAAATGAGAAAAATAAATGCTGAAAATAAAATAAATTACAGGAAAAAATGGAATTTACAATGAGAAATTCGGGGGTCAGACTACTTGAATGCGGAAAACTGAACACAAAATTTTCAAGATAAAAACTAAGCTGTTTGCCTCCCCGGCAACGGTGCCATCTGACGGTTCCGAAATTGCATCGTTAAGAAGATGTATTTATTTTCTACTCATGCTAAAAATATGATTTGTCGTTCGTTGTAGGCGGCGATCTGAATCGGTCAAGAAAATAACCATGAATTTAATTTAATCAATTTTTAATCGCGTGGTTTGATGTTTATTTTACTTGGGCAAGTTGCAAGGTCGATCACAAGGAGGTAAAGGAACAACCTAGAATTATGTCTATCAAAATTCGTGTACGGTTTTTGAGGCAGTCTTTTTTTTGGAATTTTTAATGCAAATAAGGGATGCAAGATGCAATTTCATCCTATTTTAGGGACTAAAATGCAAGTTACATTCAAACGATGTTCGAAAAATGCGAAACTTCGCCGAGATGATGATTATGATGAAATGAATGCACTGCAATTTTTTTCTGGAATTTTTGGATGCAATATGAATTTTTTTATGAATTTTTAAATGCAAACAAAATGAATTTCAATATTTAATTATAATAAATACTAATACTACTTATTTTCAAGAAGTAAAATTATCTAAGATCTATCACTAGGTGATTGATCTCAGAAAAATCCTAAACCTTGAAAATGTAAGATCTAATACCTATTAAAAATTAAACACTGAAATATGCATAATAATTTTTACATGGCAACTTATCCATATAAATGCAAATCTTTTTGGGTACAGTATCAAGCACAATTAATCCTACAATATATGATTTTTCGGGATTTTTTAGAGCAATAGTTAATCAAATACAAATTTAAGAGCATAAAATGGGCAAAGTTTGCAGTTTTTCAAAGAACAACTAATTATTAATTAACCATTAATCATAAAAATGTCTACAATATATCAAACTTTAGAGAATTAAGTGTTGAACAAAATGCCAATTTTTGATAAATAAAATAATGTAGAGAAGAGGTTTAAACTTAATGGAGAACACAGGGGTTTTTCTGCAATAAATAAACTAAATAAAAATAAATGCAGTAGGGGGCCTAATTGTAATTACCAATATTCTGGGGCCTTAGATGCAAAATTCCCAAGGTAGCACGTGTGTAGCACGCCCTCCTTGGGGTCTCAGACTTTAATGTAGTATGGCGGATCTTTGGGGGTGCCCTTGCAAATTGCCCTCGTAGTCACGTACGTAGCACTTGACCTGGGGTGATGCGAGATGACATCCCCCACGCACGTGCTTAGCACATGCTGGGGTCTCGGGCCCTAGGCCTGGACTTGTCGGCGAGGCAGAGGGGCGAAGCGGTTGAGCCCTGGTGGTATGTGAAGCACTTGGTCGCGGTGGGGGCTTCGGTGCTGACCGGTGGTGGATTGATTTCGGCGGAGAGGAGGAGAAGATGCATCGTTGGAGTCGAAGGCGGAGGTGCTGACGATGATCGGAGCAGGTGGCGTAGGCGGACCGATGTGGCACGGAGGTGCTTGGACGGTGGCTTCGAGGGCTGGCGACGCGGGGCGTTGAACACAGTCGTCGGTGGCCGACACACGGCCAGGGGACGTCAGGGCAGAGTCAGGAGCGTTATCGTGGTCGGAGCAGGTCGATGTCGATGAAGAGCGTCGTGGGCGTACGGTGGTGCACGTGGCAGAGAAGAATCGTTGTCGGAGTCAGTGGATGAAGTCGACGTCGTTGAGCGGAGGTGATTAAGCATTGTCGATGAAGGTCGAGGAAGTCGTACGTCATAGGCTCAACGACCGAGGTCGGAGCAGGGGCAGGAATAGCGGAGGGGGCTCGCCGTGGGCTGCAGCGGCGTCGGGGAAGACACCGGATCTCGCCGGAGGAGGATCTTCAAGGCGCTGTCACCGCCAAGAACGGGGGGCTATGAGGTGCAGCCGACGGAGGTTGTTGGTGGCATGGTCATCACGGGGCGGCGGCTGAAGAAGAGGTCAATGGTGAGGGTTGCGGAGGGGCGGTTGGCGACCAGTTGCGAGATGTGCGGAGGATACAGAGGGGTGAGGACCTGGGAAGACGACGACCACAAGCCATTCGATCGGCCGAGATCGAACGGCCTCGAACGCACCATGTGGCAGCTGAAAGGTAGAGGGGAGCGCACGTGCGTGGCGCGTGCCTGGGGGCACTTGCCTCACACGTGCGGGTATTTTATTTTATTTTAATAAAAATGATAATAGAAAAGGCCAAAAAGTGCTGACACGTGGCGGCCCCAGGGACCGCCACGTGTCAGCACCACAAAAAATGCCAAATAAATACTTTGGAAAATCAATAATAAATAGTAAACAACCTCGGATCAAAAAAGTTTCTTTACAAAAATTGCTCGTCTCATTGATATTTACAACTTGCATGAAGTTATTAAAACCAAAATCGATCAAATGCATAAAGTGATATTTTTGGGTATCCTATGTACATAGAATACCTTGATTTTTGGGTTTTGTATTTTTTGTAATTTTTTAAAAAGATAAAAATCCAAAAAATATGGAAAATCAAAGATAAATAAAGATACCTTAATCTAATTTTTTTGGATTTTATTAATTAAGAAAATATGTACATAAAATATCAGGTCAAAACCGCTAAAATACACAATGTACAAAAGAGGCCCAAAACCCAACTTTCACATATGAGCTCCGATTCACTTAAACTTGGTCTTGTTTTGAAGATAGTTGAATGTACATTAGTTCAAAAGTGAGTAGGATCAAAACAGACACTGGATGGGGAAGATATGGGGCTTTTAGTCTGGAAATCCTGAAACTAGGGTTTGGATTTTTGGTCCACTTATTTGGGTTAATTATTTTTTTTTGTATTTTTCATTTATTCTTGTGAGTGATATGTACACAGTGGAGGTAGTTTTGGATCAATCGGAGTTAGCATGAATGAGCTAAAAATCAGGGAAGTTAGGCTATTTACAGGTCAATTTTTGGCTTGGATTTTTGGCTTCTTATTTTGTGCAAATATTAGTGCTAAAATGCAATTCTTATTAAAGCATGCATGAATACTAATTATGCAGAATAAATGCAGAAATACTGATGATTTTGAGGGATCTGAGCTTAATTAATGAGATTTAGAGTGATGAATCTGAGATTCATCACACGTGCAAAGCACGCAACGTCCTAAGGCAATTGCGTTGATACTCCCGGCATTTTTAATTTCTGCAAGAAGGTCCCTGAGCTGAAGCGTCACATGCTATTCACGTGAAAGAATACATGATCATCTGGACTTCTGCAATGTCAACCCCATATTTTGCATACCTTCGCAGTGCTCCCCTATAATTTCAAGAAATTACATCCGTGCCCCTTACATTGTATATAACTACTATAAGTACTATAATACATAATAATGAAATCCAAAACATAAAAAAATAATAAAATACATACAAAAATTGTATTTCATGTTACATACATTATATAATCTGATTTTGAAAATTAAAATTATATAATTTTTCTATTACTAATAATTCATAAAAAGAAAAAACCCAAAAATATAACAAATTTTCAAAACCCATAAAAAATTTCCAAAAACATAACTAAAAATCCTATAAAAAATAGTTAGACTATATTTTACATATTAAACCAAAATCAAAACAAAAATTAAATAACAAAACCAATAAAAAATATAAAATACATAAAAACTTGTAAAAATCATAACTAAATAATGAAAAATACCCAAAAAAACGCACAACATATAGTTTTAAAGGGAATTTCATCTACGTTATACACAAAATACAATAAAAATAATTCCACATTACTTTCAATTTTAAAAATTCAAAATACGTCCCTGTTTTCAATAAAAAATACATTCTTCACATTAAAAATAATCAAAGTACATAAAAAGCCAAAAAACTTTCTAAAAATCCATAAAAACAGAAAATAAAAATAAAACAATAAAAATATTAAAATAAAATCAACTAAAAATTTAAAATATTTTCTAAATAATAAAAAATAATAAGATATATAAAAATACAAAAACAATATAAAAATCATTAAAATAAAATAAAAATTAAGAAAATCTTTAAAAATAAAATAAAAATTAGGAGACCCATATAACCTTAGTCTGTCTATAGTTTTCCCTATTTGAAACAGTTTGCCTCCCTGAGTTCGACACTCCCGTGCTTAACTGCTATACACTTAAGTTAGGAGTATAAATAAAATAAGAAGATTAACTAATCCTTAATCTTTTCTGACAAAACCCACCTAGTCGATACAATGACCGTAAAATTGTTTCTGTCTCTTTTTGCAGGAATAAAGAAGTGATCGAGTGGAGTTTTTCAACGGCTACCAATTTCCATATAGGACTTGGTAGCCGTCCACCATATCTCATGGTGGAGGCAATTTCATGAGATTGCACTACTCCATGAAAATCTCCAAGATTTTTACAACAGCTTTTATTGTAAATTATTCTACAAAAATAATTCACAATTAATTTTGAGAATATTGCAATCTTGCTATTGGAAATTTGTGAATCACATTCACAACCCAAAATAAAAAATAATTTACATTTTCAATTAATTATACAATGTGAATCCAATTTATACCAATAATTAATTAACAAATATAAATCATAATAAGCTCTCTCTAATACATTATAAATCACATTTATAATATATTGTGAATAATTGGCTATCCACATTATTCTTATTCATAATAATTAAATCTCATTTAATTATCAATCTCTCAATTCTTAGATATAATTCAACTATGGAATCATTCTAGAACCATTTCAAGAATAATGCACTTTCTTCGTAGATACTTGGAGATAAGGACATGGCAATTGCATTGTTCCACGTATAGTAACTTGGATATTGAGATCACATCTCAAATCCAGATCTCATGGACCTCCCACAGATGCTTGATTAAATCAAGGTCGTAGACCTAATCTTCTCATTGCATATGAATCTCATTCAGACCAATGTCCAATACTTGGACTAAGATCAGGTTACTTCTCTACTGAGAGGAGTTACTAAAATCCAAACCTGTTTCATCACTCCCTTAGAATGGAAGCGTCATGGTTATACAATCGTTTATAATCACATCACCCTCAGGTATTCCTAACACCTGTACATCCTGCATAGGCCTATGATGAAACCCAAAGATATAGATCAATTTTTATACTGTCTTCTTTAGGGTTTATTCATCAAGTTTCTCAATCTTGATCATTGGGAATTGGTATCGATCATATGCTTTCCCAAAGCATATATCATACCTTCAAATTCTTGTCATGCTTCCAAAGCATGACGAGCATGCATGGAATTTGATCGGTCCCAATACCTCATGAGTGAGATCATGTCTTCCGGTTCATATGTGAACCTATATGATCCCTTTGAGAGATCGTATTACTCATATGTCCTTACATGCACACCAGCTCGTCGGTGTATAGACCTTGGTTAGGTTCATCAACCTATTGGACTACCAAATGTACATACTCATACATATACTAACACATCTGTCTATGGTCAGAGGATGCATGCCTATGCTGTGAGAGTATTCAACATAGGTCTTTTGTTATCTCGATCTCGTTAAGTCAACCCTTTGACTCAACTAATCTGACACCTCCGAATCACTATTCCCATGCAGAGGACCTGCATTAAGAGGTTGGTCAGATATAAACCAAATGAGAAAGGATTGCCATCTCCTACTCAGGCTGGAGATCATCACTTAATAATCATTTGATGGTGCTTGATGAGTCCTCTATCTAACTCCTTAAATATTCATCCAAGTACCAGCCTCTATGATTCAATTAATGAATCAACAGCTGTATGATTATCAAGTCGGACATGGTACATAACCCTTATTGTACAGAGGGACCTTATGGTGCATTCATTCATTTACTCTCAGAAAGGGAGTAAAAACAAATAATAACTTTTATTGATAAATCATATATTACAATAACATTTATTGTAGGAATGGTTCGCCTCGGGCTCACATGGCTAGCATCCTTCACCGATGGTGGAAGAAGGAGAATCGTAGACCTCGATCTGTGCAAGATCGAGGGGATGGAAAATTGGAGAAGAGGCATGAGGGACAACGCCTGTCACAACGTAGAAAGGGAGGGGGTTATTAACCTGGGGTCATCAGTCCTCTAGCTCTGATTGGTCCACCTAGGCCGTTAGACGATAAAATAGAATTAGAGATAAAAGAATATGTGATTAAAAATAGAAAATGATTTTATTATTTAAAATCAAAATATAAAATATGTTGACTATTTTATAAACTATTTTATTATGATTTTTATTTATTTTTACAACCTAATATATTATGTATAATATTTATATACAATTATATATACGTTTTAATATATAATGTATTTTTATTTTTATTTTATTATGTATATACATAATACCTTAATTAAATAATTTATTTATCTATAATATTATTTAATATGTATTTATACATATTTTAGTATTTTTATATATTTATTTATTTTCATAAATACTTACAAATAATTTACAATATAGGTGTACTATTCCTATATACTTGTATTCATCAATTATTTTTGGTCTTTTTAAAATGTTTTAATTTTTATTTGTATTTTTGATGCATTGATGTAATATATACAATTATTTAAAGATATAAGAGTAATAAAAATATGTACACTAATTAATATGGCCGAAAATACAGATATATAGGTACCAATGTACCTCAATTAGCCGGTTTTTGCATCTTAACTCTAATTAAAATGAAACTACCTTCATTAGATGGATATATTAATTTGAAATAAAATGGAGGTGAGTTAGTTCAATTTGAGTTCATATGGAGAAGATATTGATCAATGAAATTCCTTTTACAGCCTTCTAAACCGAGTATATAGGGCAACCTGTGCATGAGATGTTTTTGCCAATATTTTTATTATTTTATATACATTATTATGTACAAGTTTCGTGTTGAATATATGTTTATTTGAGGTATGTATCATGTTAAATAAAATATTATAAGAATGAGCTTTATACGATGTATATTGTACTTAGAAGAATTAGGGTTTCTGTACATTATTTTACCCTATCTCCCCATACTTTATTCCTGGTAAACCAAGTTGACATTGTCTTGATTTCGAGGTCTAGGGTCAGTCAATATGAATCATACTTTCTTAATTTTTATTTTCTTATATTTATTCTTTAATTTAGGATTTAAATAAAGGTATTTATACATTATTTACAGGTCAATTTACAGATGTTAGTTCATGCATGTTAGTGATATTTAAATGTGTTTATCTAGGGTTTTAAAGCCTAAAATGAAAGAGTAAAGAATTCATCAAAAGTCTGCCATAATTAAAAAATCCACTACAACATATTCATCTTACATGAGTATTTATATACAACTGACAATTGTGAGTTAGATTTCATTGATGAATCATTAAAAGGTTAGATATTGATGGAACTTAGCAATGGATGATGAGATACAATTTTTCATAGACAATAAGATACATTATTTAGTTTCACTACCAAAGGGGAAGAAGGTCCAATATAACAAGTGGGTGTACTGAATATTGGTTGCACGGTGAAAATCAAGTCTCAACTAGTGGCAAAATATTTTTTATTGGAAATAGGACTTTATTTTATATAGATCTCTGCAAGTTGTGAAGGTATTGACGATCATATTAATTCTAAGATTTTTTGTAGCAGTGGACATTTGACTAAATTAGTTGGATGTCAAGATTACATTTCTCCATATATAACTTAAGGAAGGAAATTATATGGGAAAAACTATAGGCCCATGTAGCCATTAGAAAAGAAGACATGGTATGTAAGTTAAGTCTTTATGGCATGAAGTGAACAACAAGGCAATGTTATATAAAGGTTGATGATTTCATGAGAAATACTACATTCTATTAGTGTCATGTTGATTATTGTAGCTACTTAAATAAGCTTGGTATGTCTTACATTATTCTACCATTGTATATGATAAGCTTTTTGCAAGATGCGACACGAATAGGAGAGAATCTAAATACATTATTATTCAAGAAGATTGATATAAAGGACTTGGGTCATATAAGGAAGATTCTACTAATGCAGATAACTAATTACAAGTTGAACAAGAAGTGGGTATTGTCTCAGTCAGAGTACACTAAGAAGGTCTTTAAAGATTTCATACAAAAAATGTAAAGCATACTCACATACCCTTAGGCCTTTGGGAGTCACTTCTGACTTTTGGAAGGAAAGGAGGCAATTGTGAATGAGGAGCATGAATACAAGACTAAGGTACCTTACAAATATACAATTGGTAGTTTGATGCTTGCAATGAGTTGCATTAGATTAGACATCTTACATGTAATAGGAATCATCAGCAAATTTAGGGGAAAAACTAGGAACGAGCATTAGGAAGTTGTAAAATGGATACAACAATATCTTTGAGGTACCTGTAACATGGTATTATATTATGGAACATTGATATTTGTAATCAAGGTTTTGTTAACTCGGGTGGTATTGAAGATATCACTGGTAGGAAAAGCACAATGAAGTATGTCTTATGATTAGGGAAGAGAATTAGGTCGGCCAATCCAACCCATCCCAACCATGTAGGCAGACCCGACCAAGTCAAAAAATACGATAAAAAATACGATGGGTCGAGCTTGTGCTAGAAATGTAGGCCCATGTTTTTTCTTGGGCCAACTCAGGCTGATATCAGCTCAAACCCCTAGCACGTTACCCCATCCTACGAGGACCTTTAGCCCAGCCTATTGTGAAGCCTGCTAACCCAACCCACCAACCCTCTTATCTCGCCCAATGTAAGGTTCTACTACCAAACCAAATAATGGGTAAAGAAATGTATATGAGTACATTACATCCCCCAAAATTAAATCCCTTAACCAACCCAACCAAATCCCTAACACAACTCATTGATCTCCATCTCTACCCCTCAAGAACAAGTGGCTAAACCTTATGATGGCTGCACACCCTAATAACCATCGATGTCGCCGGTCATAGTCGACCAGGTTCCCCATTGCACTCACACAGCACGCCGGATGCCCCAGCCACTGATTCTCCATTCCCATGTGGCTGCCATCGTCGACGTCACTCACCACCGATTCTCCGTATCCGTGTGGCTACCATCATCACGGCTGCCCTAGTTCCCTTGCTCCTTTTCATGCGTTTGTTGTGCTGTTGCTCATCAATCTCGTGGCCAAAGGCCTACAGGTTCATGTTTATTACTCATGGATGCATTTCTTTTATTTTAGAATATTTTTTTATTATTGCATATCCTTATTTGAGTTTTTCCCATATAATAAGTATTAAATGTATATTTAAGCAAAGGGAACTGAGACAAATACGACGGATGCTCAGGGAAAGGACTAACTTGTGATATTTGTTGTTACCCGTCATACAATCAAAGGGATTTCCCCCATTTGTATTTCATCAACGCCAAACTCAGGAAGTCAAAAATAATATCGAAACAAAAGTTCGTTCACAAATCCAGAATTTAATCTTTTCACATCTCAGTACCAAATTAGTGGCAGATATGTATTAAATCGGGGTTTTCATCAAATAAATTAAATATATATTTTGCATGACCTGCAATTATAAAAATGATTGTAGTTTATTGTATTGTATAGTTCGTGCAAATCAACCAAGGACTAAATAGGTAGATAAAATAACGAGAAAAGTAAAGAGAAGCAGGACATGACTATTTTGTGTCTATCAACGTACGAATGTGGTACTAGATTGAATGTTGCAATAAAAAACTCCATGTATCTTTGATTTGAGACTACTAGTTGGTAAAATGTGAAGTGCATCCCCACGTGATACTATCTTAGTCTCAAGCTTAATGTATATATATGTCAATCCGATCCAAACGCGGTCCGTAAAAATTGGAGCAACCTTGGGCTGACAAAAGACTTATGCCTAGCCAAAGCTCGATTTTTTGAATAAGATTAGGCATGTGCTTCACCCCTACTTATGATGGTAATGAAACTATTAGTTGGATCTTCAAATTACATAAGATCAATTTTTTTTGAAACCGAAGGGGAGACTAAACCATAAATCCTATAGAAAAGTTCGGATCAACTTAATCATGAAATCAAACCGATTGAACCATATGATGACATCACCATCTGTTAAATATGAGGAAACCAAATCAACGAGGGAAAAGCAGTTAAATCGGCAGACTAAACTGAAACGAATTAAAACATATATACATATACATATATATATATATATATATATATATATATATACATATATATATATATACATATATATATATATACATATATATATATATATATATATATATGGGAAAAATGTGTATGCCCCCTAGGGGGAGCTAACTTAGCTCCCCCCACCCTTTTTTGACATAATTTTTTTATTTTTTTTGAAATCTAAAACCGTGTAAATTCATTAATAAATCCCTATATTATGCTATTAAAATTTCGTGCGAAACAGAGACTCCTACGACCTTCATCCAAACGGGGTCGATTTAAAAAATCCTGTTACCGTTAAAAAATGACTGTCTGGATGGAGGCCGTAGGAGTCTCTGTTTCGCACGAAATTTTAATAGCATAATATAGGAATATAGTGATGAATATTCATGGAAGAAATTTTCAAAAAAAATAAAAAAAATGGTGAAAATGGGGCGGGGGGAGCCAAGTTAGCTCCCCCTAGGGGGCAGCCCCATTTATCCCTATATATATATATATATATATATATATATATATATATATATATATATATAGGAGAAACTTCAAATGAGGCGGGGCCTCACCATATATATGGTGAGCCACCCTCAATTTAGGCATCTTTCTAATATATTTTACAATTTCTTGTTTCATACATTTAATAATAAATATTAACATAACATGTATAGTGAAATAAAATTATGAAAATATTATTATAATGGATGGAAATATTGATTTGAATTTAGATGCTATATTTTACAAAATTCATTTTTTTACAATGTGCAGGTTATATTTTACAAAACTGTACAAAGTTTTTACTAAATTCGCAGTGGCTTTTACAATTTCAGAAAAGCCCCCACCTCATTTGAAAGGTCCCCTATATATATATATATATAGGATTTTTATCCAATGCGCACAGGGCTCATTAGCGTTTCAATGAGCACCCATTCTCGGCCATACACGTGTATTACTAATTAAGTTGTTCCCTATTTCGAAGGATATTGTTTTTGGAAGGAGATTAATATGCAAAACGATTTAACAATAAGTGATATTCCAATTATATCGCGTCCTAAAAAATAGGAAGATCATTTTGGAAAGAAAATATTTGAATCGATGATTTCTTGCAGAAATTCGAGATCCAAATGCTCAGGTCAGTAATATATACACAATGAACAAGTAAGTGCTTGTTGTGAAGTCAGTAATATCCAAACAACGGTCAGTAATCTACATTCATTTTATTACATGGTGCAGATTTCAGTAATATATACACAATGGACAAGTAAGTGCTTGTTGTGAAGTCAGTAAAACCATATGAAATGATCAGTAATTTCCATATATTTTATTACTTTGAACAGAATTTAGTAATTTAGATATGATACTCAAGTAATATATATACAGTTATCAAGTAAATTATTGTTTGTGTTCAGTAATGTATATATCTATGTCTTATACCACATGTTCAGTAATATGTGTACGATTCTCAAGTAATAGCTACTATGAGATCAGTAATAACAAAGTAGTGGTCAGTAAGTCATAGGCATTGCTCAAGTAATAACAAAGTAATGGTCAGTAAGTCATGGGCATTGCTCAAGTAAGAAAGTAATCATTTGTCAATGCAATGCACATTACATAGACATTGGTATTACTAACCACATGTTCAGTAATATGTGTGTGATTCTCAAGTAATAGCTACTTTGAGATCAGTAATAACAAAGTAGTGGTCAGTAAGTCATGGGCATTGCTCAAGTAATAACAAAGTAATGGTCAGTAAGTCATGGGCATTGCTCAAGTAAGAAAGTAACCATTTGTTAATGCAATGCACATTACATAGACAATGGTATTACTAACCATTTTTTATGTTATTACTGATCTCACTACACGCATTTACTTGACCATTTTATACATATTACTGAATTTTGTATAATGTAACTATTTGTATGTAAATTACTGACCATTGTTCTTGATATTACTGATCTCACAATAAGCATTTACTTGACCCAATTATATTTATTACTATCATAGCATTCGGACCCTTAATCATCCGCGTGGAATCATTTATTTGAATCGTTTATTTCCAAAACCGTCTTCCAATTTTTAAGGACGTTATATAATAGGAAATATACGATTTTTTTAAATACGTGGTATCCTATAATTAGAAATTAATACACGTGTATGGCCGAGAATGGGTGCTCATTGAAACGCTAATGAGCCCTGTGCGCAGTGGATAAGCCCTCTATATATATATATATGGGTCCCTTTCAAATGAGGTGGGGTCTCACCAATTTTGTGGTGAGTCATCAACGAGATCCATTAGACCATGATCCGATGGTATGCTGTCAAAAAGGGTATTGCCGTCTTTTTGTTTCGAGTTTATTGGTTGTTCATTTAATGACGTTGGTGACATTTTAGGCTCGTTTTTATTAAGAATTTTTCTTTAATTCCTCTATTCGCTGATTTCCAAAAATGTTCTCAACAAATGCAACTTAGTGCATGTATTTTGTAAATACGAATGACATTATGTGACATTTAGATTTTGATTTTGTAAAATTCAAATAATATATTTTTAGCATTCCCATTGAATAGTTTTTGTGAAATTATTATTTTAATTTGTAAATTTTATAGTGTCGTTTGTAAAAGATCATATGCAGTTGTAGTTTCTTCGAACTGCTTTGTAAATTTCATGTTTTATATATTTGTATGTCAACGTTGATCTTTGTAATTGTTTGATGACCTTTTGTAATTATTAAGCATTTCTTTGTAAAAATGCACAACCGCTTAGTAATATTTGTATAGGCTCTGCAAAAAAAAGTATACTGTTAAAATTTGATAAAATGTAAAAAACGCTACGAGAATGCATAAAATAATCTGACATATGTAAAAGCCATTCTGTGATTTGTAAAAAAATTGATAATTGTAAAAAAAAAGTGTTCGCGCAGCGGCCACAGAGCGGTATGCCTCCCTCTTCGCAGTCATGCTCCCTTCTCTTCCTCTCTCCATTACCTTCTTCCATGGCATTCCCTCTTCCACGCATGACCCTCGTCGATAAATCGGAGAGCGATAGCGATGAGGAGGTACACCGCCGTTAACAAATCCAGAGAGAAAGAGAGTATGTGCATCGTCGTTGACAAATCGCGAGAGAGGGGGGCACCGTTCCCTCCCTCCTACGCCTCCTCCTCCTCCTCGCATGATCATGCCCTCCTTCCTCCGCTCCTCCTCCATACACGGTCGTTCCCTCCCTCATATGCCTTCTCCTCCACGCGTGACTGTGCATCATCACCGTCGCACACTTCCCACGCAGCCGTCCGATCCTACTCCTCGTGTCGCTGCCGTCTATGTTGCCTGCACGAAACTGAATTAGGTTTTGAAAATTTAGAAGGTAATTGATGGAGATAAATGTGGGATGTCACATTCTATATTTAGAATGTGACAAAAGACTAAAATAGGTTTTCACGAGTTTAAAAAATATTATTAATGAGTCATTAATTGTAGTCGCACGATTAAAAATAGAAGGACGAGATTGAAGGCTCACCGCAATATTGGTGAGACCCAACCTCATTTGAAGTTTCTCCATATATATAATATATATACACACACACATACTTGAACTAGATTAAAAATTACACAGTTAATGTTCATATTTTACTCAATACATAAAATACTTTTTCCATATGCAACATCAAATGCACATGTATAGATATATAATAAATAATCTAAATACTGTAAGGAATATAATCAATTCTTTATAGGAAGTTGTGGTGGAGTAGTTAGTTACAATCTTGTGATGGGTAATCAAAGGTCTTTAGTTTAACTTCCACTAACAACATTATTTTTGAATAAATTCAAATATGAATTATGGTTCAATTTCGATTGAACTTGGTTAAATCGTGTTTGAAATAGTTAATTAAACTGTCAGTTTCATAAAAACTTAGACAATTCATATCGAAACAATAAAAAATAATTAACCAGACCATTATAGGCTATGTTTCGATCCAATCGATGGGTCCAACTGACCCTGTCTAATTTTAATAGTGCTGCAAAATATAATGACTACATCTTCCATAGAGACAAAATATTTGGTTACTATTGAAGCTTGAGAAGAAATGATATGATTGAAGGGCATGATGAAAGAAATACAATAGGAAATTGAAAATTGTCAATTGTGTTGTGAATCTTGTGATAGTCAAGTGTGATATATCTTCTGAGGAACTTTGTCTTTCATTCAAGGACTGTGCACACTGATGTGAAATATCGAATCATTTGTATGCATTTAGAAGATGGTCAATTTGACATGAAGAAGATCCATAAGTTGCTATGAATATGCTTACTAAACATGTTACAATGGAGAAGCTGAAGGCAAGTTCGACATATATTGGTCTTCAAGCATAGAAGACAAGGGACATTTCACACTAGCACTATAAAAGATGATCAAAGCATGGAGTCAAGTTGCATCCTATACTATAAATCAACCTATAAGTGGGATATTATTAGATGAATTCTGTTAAGTGGCAAGGGTACTTTGGTAATTTTACATGTACCTCGACATAAAATGCTAACTCTAAGCTCACTACATAAATATGCACTTTGGAAATCCTTTCACTGTACTCCAAAACATATTCAAGAGAATAGAAAGAGATAGAATGTGAGAAAGTGGATTAGGTAAATTGTTGAACCACTATATATTCTTGTGTTGTACGATTGTGCATGACTTCTTGTTTGATCATTTTCAGCTTTTACTTCATTAGTCAAATATGTTCTCAACCATCGTTGTGGTTGGGGATTGCTTGTCTACCTCACAATACTGTTTTGTTTATCTTCTGCTTTGAATGGGTGAATTTTGATCCCTTTTCTAAAAATACCCTTGCCCAAGTGAATGTAGTTGGTAAGACTCAAATTTGAGTCTTTTGATCAAATTGAGTACTATGATCAATTGAGCTACATTGTGATGGGCATATGGATGATTAATATTTTTTATATTAAAAATACGGCTTCATGAATGCATCATTCTTCTGGAATAGGTACCTTATTTTCGGATATTTACTAAAATTTAGAACATAGAGAAAATATCCATTCTTGATTCGAAACACCTTTATAAACAAAGATTGCTACTTCTTCATAATAAATGGTGGGGTTCTGGATTCCTTATATAAAGTCGTCTAAATGGAGATCCCAAAAAGGAATATATTCTCATTGTGGCTTTTGTTTAATAACAAACTTCTTTTGCACACGAATCTCCAAAGGAGATTTATTCTTCTGTCTTCAAGATAGATTTTTTGCCATAGTGCAATCAAGTACACTGAAAACATAGCACCAAAGGGTAGCTTTGTCACTAAAATGCTTATCCTCATCAGCTGCAATGAAACGAGTTGGCCTTGGAATATTTTCAGGGTGGCAATAACACACCAAACATTAATGATGTATCCATCCGCTTCCTTTGCACCTCTATGCCACATTTTTCTTTCAATGGTGTGGAGATGAAAATGCAACCATTCCTGAAGAAATATAAGAAACCTTTGATATGCTTACTTAATATAGTAAATGAGGCAATACATGACTGATTTACTCTTTGTATTGACATCTTTTTTAGGCTTCTCAAGAAAAATAAACTCGATGGTGTTTTTGGTCGCATCGTAAAAGACCCTCCATAGGTCAAAGGAGGGATGTCGCTCGATGTCTCCTTGACTAGCATTCCTACCTCTTTGACTGCTATGTAAAAGAAATCCTTTTTGATGTCTTTTTTTGTTGAGTCCATAACTGTTGGGCTTCGAGGTTTCAACACCATATTTTGTATAATTTAAAGAGCATTGCTGCATTGTTCTCTCTTTCTATTTATACCCCACTATGTTGTAAGGGTTGTCTTTTGGGAGTGTCTACCCTCCCCCTCCAACATCCTTACCTCACTCCCTCTCTCGTCTCTTCATGACAATCTCTCTCTTAACTAATGCGTATGGGGGACCATTGTTATTTTGTTGTCCTTTGCCTTCATCCTCTATGTAATGGCTAGAATTTTGGAAAGGCTCCTGATGGCATTACAATATTACCATTTTTGCCATATTAGTGATCCAATTGAAGGGATTTTAATGAGTCATAATTATTCCTTCAATTGTCACCTTAAAATCCCCATCAATTCCATTTCTTGGCATCCTTGGCCACCATCATGTGTCTTAGAGAGAGAGGAAGAGGGGGGGAGTTAAAGAGAGAGAGCGTGAGAGAAGGCCTTACGAGGGATTCATCTGCATCATAGGAAAAGGTGACGTCGAATCATAGACAATGGAGAGTGCAGAGACGTGACCGAAAGGAACCATGCCGACCACTACAGGGAGAGTTATGCATTGGACCAAAGGTATGTATCGGGTATAGGTTATTACGTATATATATCGATTCAATCTAGAATTGACCATTGATTGTATGTATCGGTCTAAGATTAAGCTTAACAATGATCACATTTATATAATGACTTTAAATGTTTGTGTCGGGTATTAGAATACGTATGATTACCACCGCCTCTATGTTGAAGTCATAACATGAAATTTCGATTGGTCGGCATATTACTGCATTATATCATATCGTATGCCATAGATTGACATATCTATTTTCACTAGCCGCATAATCCACAGGTTAAGAGCATATAAATGTGAATGTCTCAAATATATTGATTACGTGAGAGTAAAATAATTAGGGGGGCTCCCTCGAATTCACTGGTCATATCTCTATTTTTCTTTTATGTACACAATTGGTAATGATATGCACATAGTGACCACATCCTATTAGCCAACAACCTAAATTGACCGATTACATAGTTATGAATGTGGTGGCTAGAAGATAATCACATACGAATGGTCCATGGAAAATGTTTGATACTTAACGAAATCTCAAATACATAATATCAAACCCCACTCTTTAACCCATATTCCTTCCCCACTAGTGTGGTCCATCATCTTTTTTATAAAGATATATATATATATATATATATTATACCATCATATCATCTAGAAATCATAAAATACTCAACTTCTACTCACTATTTCAAACTTCAATACAATCACATCACAATAACTACCTACTTTTTCAAATTTCAATACAATCATATCATAACAACTAGCTAGTTTTTCAAATTTCAATACAATCACATCGCACAAACCTTCTCAACCCTTAACCCACCAACCAAATACACAAACACAAAAACGGGTTATCCTCCTCCAGATAACCCACGAACCAAACGTGTAAATGTTTTAGAATGTTATTACGTATATGCATAAATGGGAGGGTGAATCTATATTAAAATAGACGTTGTTAACCAGCAATTATTATTTAAAAAAACAATACGTGTAGTCTTTATAATGATAATTCCACTAGCTAGCGTCTCGTTTACATAACATGACTATTGTGTTGGACAACATGTACTGTACATTTATTTATGGATATAATTTATAGTATTTCGAGAACCTTCCATTTATGTGATGATAACTTTTGTAAAGTAGATTTACGGTTTATATTGAAAGTAATTGCATGTTGAAATTTAAAATAACACTCCTAGTTGAATGCATGAATTAGGGATTCAAGAATGAGGTTGTTTAATTAATAAATAAATTAGGGATAAGAACTTTTCCAGTAACAAGAGCTACTAAATGTTATTACAATAAATAGCATGTTTATTTATGTGTTAGGACAATTTATACTAAAGACTACAGTTTTTTTTTGTACGATGTTGCATTTCATGTTGTTGTTACAAAATATTGTTTGAAAACATGAAGCATGTTATTGATAAAAAAGAGAGAATTTGATAACCTTAATCAAGATTAAGGCACAGACTCATAAAGAGTTACATGGACGACCGTAAGGGGTCGTGTGAGCCTAAGGGACAACGACGCAAGGGGCGTATGGTTGTAAGGAACCAAAGAGGCAAAAGCTAAGTCCTCTACAATTGTACCTACACTGTCATTTTAACGCCGCAAGGGGCGTATGGTTGCAAGTAACCACAGAGACAAAAGCTAAGTCCTCTACAGTTGTATCTACACTGTCATGGACCACAAGTGCCAGCGGTTGAAAACGTATAACAAGATACATACATGAATGTTATGCAAAAAATGGTTTATAAAGATAAACCATCATGAGTTATACAAGAAAATGGTTTGATAAATGAGTAAATCATTACATGATTGTACAAGAATTGGTTTAAGAAAAGTAAACCATCAAAGTCGTGGGTCTAATATGCAAAATATATTATATGATTAACTAAGTATGTAATGGCTATGTATCATATGAAATAGGGTAAAATGGGGCGGCCCCTATGCCCCCACCCCATTTTTCGCATTTTTTTATTTTTTTGGAAAAATATAACCGTATATTCATCCCTGTATCTGAGAGGGTGAGGTAGAGGTCGAGGGAGAGAGAGGGTGGACTGAAGTTCGTAGGCGGGTTCGCTCAAGGAAGGATGTAGGGCTTCTTCATCGTGGATCTCGACGTGGTGATCCTCCTAACACGGGTGTTAGGAATCCTTTCGGGCGAGGTTGCTTCCGTTGCGGCTCGGTTGGTCATTGGGCGAGGCAGTGCATGGATGCCATTCGTTGCTTCAGGTGTTTGGGCTTCGCGCATCGGAGCAGGAACTGAAGAGGGAGGAGTCACTCGGAGCCGGTGGAGGTGGCTTCAGCAGGAGCACTTCACGTCCTGGTGGGGGAAGGTGGGAGCAGAGGAGCGTTGTTCAAGGGGTCTTCGGATGTTGGTTTCGTTTCGAGGGGAGGCTTCAAGGGAGACGTGACGACGTTGTCATCTTGGAGGGTCCTGGCCAGGGGTTTGACTGACGGAGAGGTAGAAGCATTGCTGACTCTGACGTAATCGAGGAGTCGCTGCTCAAGTGAAGAAAGGTGCGGGCTGGCGATGGATGCTTGACGCAGAGGAACCTGGATCTGATTAGAGTTAAAGGGATCCCGCTCTTATGGCGGAACTTTCATCGGGTCCGGCAGCTGCTAACGGGCATTGCGGAAGTAAAATGTTTGGCTGCGTATGGACTGTTGCCGAGGGAGAATGGGGACCCGTTGGTCTGGGTGCATCATCTTCACCCTCGGATGCTCGGCTGGTGGACGACGAGTATGGAGGGACGACAGGTGCAGATGGAAATCTCGTCGGCGGAGTCGGCTGTGGTAGGGGCCGTGTTTCGGGGCGGCAAGGTGGCGTTCCACAGGGGAGGGCGCGTGAGACGGTCCGTCTTCCGCCAATCACGGGGATCGTTTTAACAATGCCCGTTAACTCCGAGCCTTTTGGATTTCCAACAGCAATTAATCAAAAGGTGGTGAAACGTGTGGTTTTTGAAAATGATGGTGGCTTTAAATCTCCAAAGGTGGTTTCCAATAACGTTTGCCATGCTGGCATTTCATGTGGTCCCCTTGATTCGGGGCCATTTTCTAAGGAGGTCCAGCCTGGCGGTTCGGTTGTGAATAACCACATGATATGTCGCGGAGGGGAAAGGCCCCTTTTTGGCGGGGTTTCATGCTCGGGTCACGGTCAAGATATTTCCCGACAGGCGGATCCGCGCCTGTCAACTTCGGGCAACGGGTTGCAGTCAAGGTGGACACTTTCCAGGGAGGTTCGGGATCCGCATCACAGGACGTGGGGGCGGTTGCCGAAGGGGTGCTGAAGCGAGGAGGAGAAAGGTCAGAAGCCGCATGCTGTGATTTGGTGGTGGACCTCGAGCTTGAGGGGCAGATGGCGGTATGATTCCGACCCGTGAGCTATCACGCTTGTCGGGACATCATGAGGGAAGCGACACGAGGGCCGAATGGTTAGATGTGGTGCTAAGCGCTAGCACGGGTAAGATTGAGAGGAGGGTTGTGATGAAAGGGAATTTGCCGAGGTCGTATCTTTCCACAAGCGGAGAGACAGTCGCTGAATTGACCTCAGACAGACTCCCAAATCAAGCAACAATTAACCCACAATCAATGTATGCAATAAATATCCAAAAATGTGGAGTTAAAATTTATTATAACTCTACATGTAAATGTGTATAGGTGTAAGTACAGGTAGAGGTCGAACACTGGGAGGCGAAGGGAATGTATGTGATGTATCATGTATTCAATCCATTGTTCATGTCCACTTATTGTTTATGTGGGTTTTGGATTTTATATTTTTTTTTATTTTTTTTTTTATAATTTTTATTTGGTTTTTATATTTTATAATTTTTTTATTTTCTTTTTATATTTCTAATTATATAATATATAGATATGTATATATATAAGATATATATATGTAACGAGATATATATATATATATATATATCTATCTATAAGAATAGAGAGAGGAATAATATAGTATATATAGGTATATAGACATAAATACTTAAATTATATATAGATATAAGTTTTTTAGCTTTTTAATATTTTTCTAATTTTTTGTTATTTTTCTGGAATATTTCTAATTTTTATGTATTTTTTAATTTAAAAAATGTCCACAACATAGGACTAATTACCTACCTGAATATAATTTGGGTTTTTAAAAATATAAAATAAACTCCAAAATTACCCAAATTAATTTTAATATATTAATAATGATATATAGATAATTATAAAAGAGAAAAATGTATTTTTTGGTATTTTTTAAGCATTTTTCTATTTTTTGTTGGATTTTGGAGCTTTCTGATTTTTTTATTTTTCTTTTTCATATTTTTAGGGGTTTTCAATTTCCGGACTCAATTTATATATTAATATACTATATATAATTTTTTTTGGAATTTTTCAAAAACATTTTATAATTTTTTTTGTATTTTTTAAATTAGACAGTACAAAAATGGCTTCTTTTTCATTTTTAATAATTAGGGAAAATGCAAAAAATGTGAAATAAAATATGGGCGTGCAAGAGCATCACATAAACCATCTACCCTAATTTTTCAAGATTTTTGAAGCCTCATAGGTATTATTAATAAATAGAGAAAAGGCACAAAAATCAAACAGCCTGGTAGGGGTATTTTTGCAAATATAATAAGTTCCAGGGGCATCAGTGCAAAAATACAACAGAAATAAACATTTATTTAAAGTTTTGGGACTAATTTCCAATATACAAAACCCGCCAGGGTTAAAGTGCAATTTTCACGCGCCTCACGTGGGACTGCACGTGAGGCACGGAAGGACCTAAATGCAATTCTAATAAACTCAGGGTCCTTTCTGCAAAAAATCCAATTTATTTACAACGTACTATTTATTTTACAAGATTAAAAATTAAATACAAAAAGTGCAGGGGTTAAATGTGCAAATTACCCCCAAAGGCGCGCGATCCAACGGTTGGGCTTCGTTCATTTGACACACGTCGCCACCACGAGAGACGATGACGGTTCGCCGATCTACGGTGGAGATTAGATCACTCACGTGATCTGACGGTCTGAGCGCAAGAGGATCGGACGGCTGTCATACGACCTGGACCTTCATCTTCATCCAACGGCAGGGAGCACACGTGCAAGAACAGGGAAAAACGTTCGTCGGGGCGAGCTTCTTCCTCCTCGATCTCGCTCTCCCGCCGATCATCGCTGCATCTGAGGGTCCCACTGGCTTCCTGGCAGGTGGCTCTAGCTGCTGGAGGTGTCTGATCGGACGGAGGTGCACTAGAGCGCCACCACGACGTCTGAGAAGTCGAGGGGCTCCAGGTACCTTCGATGAACTCTGAAAGCGTCTCATGGAGCTCCTCTTAGCTCCTAACCTGCTCAGGAAGAAAGCTCGGCTCGAGGCAATGATCCTCGGCCCAAAATCTGAAGCTGTTAGTGCAAAAATGGATGAGGGCGGCGATGCTCCGGCGAAGCGGAGGAGGGGAGCATCGATTCGCGGATCCAGATGGGGATCCGGTTGGACAGGGTGGCTGGGAGGTGGAGAAGGCGTAGGGGAACGAAATGACGGTGGAAGGGTGGTCGGAAGACGGTGAACGGTGGGGAAGTCGCCGGAGCTGAGCTCCGGCGAACTTTGATTCGCCTAATCTACTTATCTAAATGCAAAATAAAATGCAGAAATGAAATGCAAGAATAAAAATCTGCCCAGGAAAGATAAATGCGCAGCTCTTAGACCTGGGGGCCTCCAGGGAGCAGGGCGACCGCCGGAGCGCCGCCGCGACAAAACTCTCCTCCTCCATGGACCGAATCGAGGTGCTGGGAAGCGCCTCCTGTCACGAGGGCTACACCAGGAGCTGATTCAAGCTCATTAGGAGGAATAAAAATGGCCAAATTCGGCCAAGGAGGAGGAATACCTTATTTATAAACATTCCAGGGGACCCCCATGGACTGGCGATTATTGAAGAATCGAATGGCTGTACAAGGGTTCCAAGATCACGGCACGAATCACGGATGGTCTGAGAACAATTTTCATGAAGGGACTGTTGGCGACGGAGCGACCAATCGAGAGGGAAAAATGGAGGAATTTCGGGGAAAAGACGGGCCTGGCGGAAGTCAGAGGCGCAGGGGGAGTTGACCGGAGGTCAACTTTCCCAGGCCCCTGATTGGCCCACATCAGCCGAATCTTGACCCATTTATTACACGTGTTAAATGAATTAATTAGAATTTACTTGTAAAATAAAAAATATTTATAAATTAATGTAGTATTTATTTATGATTTTTATTTATTTTTTTGAAGTATTTTATTACGGTTTAATTAAAATAATGTATTTATAAGTATATTTATATATATTTATTTTTATTTTATTTATCTTTATTTAATTACTTTATTTTTTTATTTTATAAATTTATAACTTATTTTTATGAGTATAAATAAATTTTATTTTATTTTTATGAGTTTATTTACATTTTTAGATAAATGTGTGTACGTATATGTAGGTATACTTATAGGTATTTTACCTATATATTATATACAATTTATTTATTTAATGTATTTTATTTGTTTTTTATTTTGGATTTATATTTTTAATGAGTTATGTATAATGTGTACATTATTATAAAAAATGTAAAAGAATAAAAGAATAAAAGAATAAAGTCCTTTTTATTTATATATAGATGGATAACATAGGTCTTTTATCTATGAATTTTATAGACTTATTTTATTTTATGAAGTCTTTTTGGTTTTCTTTTATTTTTAATATGCACATGCATTATAAACATTATTTACAAATTTCTAAAAATATAAATTTGTTGCAATAATGAATAATGAATGAATGTAATAATTTATTCAGGAATTATGTACAAGGAGGGCCAAAAACCTAACTTCTACAGATGAACTCCAAAAATTATGAAACCAATTTTATAAAATATTCATGGAAAGCTATATACAATTAAAGGTGAGGTTGGGTGATTTGGAGTTTTTATTTGCAAGATATGGGTCTGTGAAGTTGAGATTTTGGCTTTTTATTATGTGTATAGAATGTACACTGAGTATTAGTTTTACACAAACTCAATTTTGTAATTTCATTTACATTATTATCTACAATTTCATGAACAAAGTTTCTTTATTTGATGAATAAATGATTATGTACAAAATAGGTGTCAAAAATGCATGAATAAATGAATTAATAAATGAGGTATTTAATGTATACTGGCCCTTATCTCCCCCTACTTTATTCCTTGTCGACCAATACCATGCTGGCCTTGGTCTCGGGGTTTGGGTCTTAAAATATCTTCAATATTATATTCCTTTTTCTTTTCTTCTCTTTATTCTATAATTTTGGCATTAAAAACCTTATTTTATATACAATAAATACAATGAACAATGAATGCTAGTGTGTACAAATTGATGCTATTTACATGCATTTGCTGGGGTTTTTAAGGCCAAAATGATAGAATAAAGGTGATGAAATGGAGATTCATCACGCCCTTATACTTGTCTTTGCTAGTCCCTAGCAAATACTTATGCAATAAGTACAAATCAAAGAATAAGAAGAAAAGAAAAAGCAAAAACAAAGAATGTAAAGAATGAATTGAATTGATCATGATTATTAAACTCATCTGTACAAAATCAAAGTTTGGAGCTCATGTTAGACCTTGGTGTGAGAATGTGTGCGGAACCTAGTCGGGAATCAAATTTAAAACACAACAGCCTTCGAGAGTCACAGAACTTGGTTCAAATCTCCTCAATAGCCAGGTCAGAACTAACCTACATCATACGCAAACCCTTATGACTATGAAGCTGACTTGTACAGTGTAAGTGACAGTGGCTCTCCCCAACTGAAATGACAAAGAGACTGGCTTCTCCAGAATGACAACCCAATGATTCCCTAATCCAACAGCTCTTTCCTCGAGGAGCAGGGTATTCCCTTTTAAGTTCAAGTGGCATCCAACTCAAGAGGAGGGGGTGAAGAGAAGAATGGACGGTAGCCAGTGTAGATACCTATCCTGGGATGCAAGACCAGTGTAGTCAAGTCATCCAGCTGCAGGCTCACATATTTGTCTTTGGAACTCAAGCTTGCTTATTGACTTTGTACATATTTTGCAGGCATTTTATTTTTGTACAGGCCTGACCATTTTTTTTCAACATACTATTTACAGCAGCATTTACATAAGGACTTTTTCCTCTTGAGCCAGAAGACTATCCCTCTTTTGAAGCTTTATTGCAACCCACACTCTCCTGTCTTTAGACCTCATGGCTATTGGACCAGGTTGGGGTGCACTTCCCTCCCTAGACGAGGACGAATGTTTCCACCCGTGTGCGTCTCAGACTGGCAAATCCAACCCCCTCACCACTCCAACTGGGTTGAGCCAAGTGAAAGGTGCAAGTGTCCAAGTTAGGTCACGGTCGGCAAGAGTCATACGTGTGTTTCGAAAAGTTCTAGTTAATCCACTGAGGTGACTTGAACCCAGCCCTGATTCCTCAAAGAATTAAGTCTAAATAGACCTGAAGTACCTTAAACCTAGTTCCCATAAGGTTCCAGTGCAAGTAGGTGCAGTAAGGTCCAACCAAGCTCCAATCTTCGACTTTATTGGACTAGTTCAATCATCAATCTCAATGAAAGAATGCTATGCAAATGCTATTTACAAATATTCAAAGAATAATGTAATTTTTCAAAGAATTTTGAAAACAAAGAGAAGGATTTTTACACAAAGAATTTTTTTGCACATAAAATAATTTGGGCACTCACAGTATAAAATACATACAACTATTTACACGGGCGTGCCGCTTTATTTTACAAGAATTAAGATTTTACAATTTAGTTTTTATTTATAAGTATATATGTAAATTTATTAAAGAATTTTGTTTATTTATTTTTATTTAAAACAATAATATAGTATTTTAGTTATTTATTATATGTGGCTATTCCTCAAACTTATTTGACACAAATTTTTCAAACAATTTTTGAAAACTATAGTCCAAAATAATTTTTACAATCATTTGTACAAACATTTACACACATTTGAAAAATCATTTTGCAAAGGTTTTTCAAAATAGTATATATAAATTTTTCAAAATATTTTTGCAACCATTTTTCAAACCATTTGCAAATCATTTTTCAAACATTTTATTTCACATAAAGAAAATATATTTTACAAACCACACATTTTTACACAGGTTGAAAACATGTAACAAAATGTTTTCAAAATAGTTTTCAATAAATGTTCACGAAGATTTTCACACTATTTTTCAAACATTTTGCAAAAAACATTTTCACCTGATTTATTAATCAGTATATACAAAAAGAATTTGAGGACGAACCACACATTTTTTATTAAGGGTTTTTAATGAGTTTTAAAGAATTATTAGCCATATTATTACGAAAGTACGAGTTATGGCTAAAGTATATACATAGTATATACGACCCCCCTATACTTAGCTTGAGCTATGTCCTCATAGATCGGAAAGAAAAGAGAAGACATAACTCGTACTGAGTATAGACAAGTCTAAAGAATATACGAATAAGAGATGAATGAATGAGAAGTTGACCGTCCCCCCTATACTTAGGATCAAGTAATCCTAAGTATAGCAGACTGCACACAAATCAGGGAGGGTCAAGGGTGGGAATAGACAGATGAACAAATCAGGGGTGCACCCCCCTATACTTAGGACAAAGTACGTCCTAAATACAGAAAACTGACACAAAGGGGCGACACCTTTTATTGAGATAAAGAAATATGAAAAGGAAAAGAAGAAAAGAAGAAAAGAGAGATATATATACAGATTAATGAAAAGATCGTGGAGAATATACGCATCACTCCCCCTATACTTAGGGTGAGATAACCCTAAGTATAGGCAAGAACAGGAGTGGCGAAAATGTGCAAGGAAAGAACAACTCGGTGTGTGCCCCCCTATACTTAGGACAAGGTACGCCCTAGGTGTAGACACAAAGATGTGGCGGTAGTTCTGGGGCACACAGAATATACGGGAGAAAGAATGAAAAAGGTACACATATATACAAGCGGTAAAAAACGAGTGAAGTACAGGACGGTGTCTGGTAAGCGACTACCGTACTATCGTCGTCATCTCCCTGTGAGAACGAGGACGCAACCAGAAGGTGAAAAGACACCCTGATATGCAGTCAGGTGGGTGTCGGCTACCGGGGATAATCAGATCGGAAAGTAAATCAGGGACCGGTAGCGTAAAGCTGGTGATCGGCTCATATGGTCAACATGAGGGAACAGAGCCGATACCGTAAGACTGGGAGGAAGAAAGAGCAGTACAAACTCCTCCGGTCAATCATAGTTTCAGATAGATTGGAAATAAAGTTTACGAGACTGTGTGATGCACGGTGTGATATAGTCTGAAAGTCACAAGAATACACCGAACAACACAGAATATGGCTCACTCCTGCGAGGGTCCTCAAGGTGAAGGGAATCAGAGAATAATCAGAAGACTCGGCTCCGTGCTCCAACAGAAAGGAGACACAACCAGGGATGAAGCCGAGTACATAGAAAATGATGTACCCTCTCGCAGATAACCCTCGGGGAGTAGTACATGCTAGTCAATGAATAAGCATAACAGAAGCTCACCCTTGCGAGGGTTGTCAAGGAGTGGGCTCAAATGAGCCTGATCCATCAGACGGATCAAAGGAACGGTCTTGGTAGGTGACAGATCGGCTACCAGCAGAAGAGACCGTCAAATTAAGAAAGTGTGGCAGCGTCCTGCAGATAACCCTCGGGGAACGTGCTGCCAGCTAGGCATGAAAATAGCAGATATCAGAAGCTCTACCTTGCAAGGGTCTTCAAGGAGAGACGAGGGCTCAAAGGATCCGGATCCATCAGACGGATCCGCATAGTGGTCTCAGTAGTCGACAAGGCGGCTACCAACAGAAGAGACCAATCAGATCTGAAATATGTCATAGTCTCCCGCAGATAACCCTTGGGGAGCTATGAGCTAGGCATGGAATAATCAGAAAAGTGGAGCTCTGCCTTGCGAGGACCGTCGAGGAGAGCAGACTCAGATGAGTCTAATACATTGTCCTCGTGTACCGACAGGTCAGGCACACAATCACAGGGGGAGGCCAATCATGCATATCATCTGACTTGGTTCCGGGTCCCATCACAATGGCGACCCAAGCAGTGAATGAAACCGCAGTCCTAGAAATTATCGCATTCTCCCGCAGATAGTCCTCAGGGAGGAATGCGAGCTATATCAATGTAGGTTTTGGGAATGCTGGCAAGTCATCTCAGGTCCTCTAAAGCAATAAATCACTCAATCATTTGGAGGGCATAAGATCAGGCAAGGGAGCAAATATTCATGTTATTCACCCAACCTCCCTTAGGTCAATCCAGTCAGCTGAGATGGCACGAAAAATAGTCAGGAATCCTCTAAGTACCAGGGTGGATTTGAGAGTCAGGAGATCAAGGATGGGTCAATCGGAAAGATGAGAGATCATGCAGGATCCACACACCTTTATCAAGAAGTCCAAATCAGAATAATCAGTCAATCCTCGAAATCAAGATGGGTGGAACCTCAAGATAGATAGATCAATCAATACTCATGAACTCTTCATCGAATAATCGCATCATATCACATCCTTAATCCGGTGTGCGAGAACTAAAATTCCTCAATAATGCATCACATCTGCTCTATGCATCATTAAAAATCCTCAAGAAGCCCATATGCATGTATCAAAGACAAATCCATCACATCAATCTTAACATCCTCAACATCATTGGCCCGACTTACACAAATAGTTTGTATAAATAATCCTCGATGCGGGCTTCATCATTATGCATAGCATTCCCTGGTAAAGGGAGAGATGATACGGGGGACACGAGGAAGATGGATAAGAAGGGTACACAAAGGGAAGTGGAGAAGCTGATTGAGCGGGCGTGCCAATATCATGGGTGGTAGAAGAGTGATAAAGAGGGTACGAGGAGGGCGGGTGAGAAGGTCGAGACACAGACAAAATTGGGTGTTCCACACAGGGCGGGAACACCGTCAAAATGGTGGTCCGAAGAGAGTGTTCTCCCCGAACCGGAGAAGATGGGGATGATACGGAGGATACGAGGAAAGTGATGAAGAAGAAGGAAACAAAGGACTTGGTGAAGAATGATTGAGCTCAAGCGCCAATATCACGACTCGATGCAATATGAAGAGTTATATGTATAAGAGAGGTAGAGAGACTCAAAGATAAAAATGCATGACTCACACGGTGGGACCGACTACTCTAGGAATGAAAGAAGAACACAATGAACTCCAAGTCACAATCAATACACAAGGCAGACCCCCGATTCACCTACTCAACACAGTGAAGATCGTCAGGTGACGATCATTTATCTTTTCATTTTTAGAGTTAGGTGAGAACCACAAAGTTGTACAATCACATAGGAGGCTTGATAGGATTTGGGCTCTACTCCTTAGTGTGTATGTGAGCACTTAAAACACATCCAATGAGGGGGTTGCTCTCCCCAAGACAAGGAATCCATTTTTATTTTTAGGTCCAATAGAGTTAGCAGTCCCAATTTTATTTAAGTTATCACTTTTTTTGGGTATTTTCAATGCACGTGCCTATTGAGGTTCCAATTTCCATTAAGCATCCTAGGTTGGCAAAATCAGAGGGAGAAGATCGGAAAAGCCATGCAAGTCGGAAAACAATGATGCATGCCAAGTAAGAAGACTTACAATGCCTCCCAGCTCTCTCCATGCGGGATGCATAACAGAATCTGAAACCTATGCTATATGCAAATGCAGACCGAAGAAATCGCCCTAGGTTCAGAAGTTGCTATTATCGTGAAGCACCACAAGTCGCTCATTCACCTTTAGCCTCAAAAAGTCCGGTCTTGGCTCACCCCTCCTCTGTGCTCAACACACTTGAGCTTAGGAGAAAGCGCTTTGCGGGGCTCGCTGTGGCACAAAGGCTAAGAGATAAATGAACGGCTGTTTAGAGTTTGATCTAGATCCAAAGCGAACTATAGGTACATGCAAATATTAGGGTATTTGGACCTAACTCTATGAGCAAGCAACTCCTAAGCTAAGGCTCATTCACACAAAATAATGAAAATAAAATAAAGAAAAGAAAAAGAGTCAAAATCATCGAGGCCCCCAAGGGAACAATCCCTCAGGCACTGGACCTCGGGAGTCTTCGTGTACTTGTGAGAGTCCTGTATTATTACATGTTTCTAAGTGTCACTCTCTCACATGAATATACATAATAAAATGAAATAAAATAAAATGCATCAAAAGTGTGGACTGTCTTCCAAAAATCCTCCTTCATCTGTCCTTGATGCTCTCTCATGTTGGCTAGGCATCGAAGAGCCAACTCCACCTCGCTTAGGTGCATAGGTCCTCCTAAGAGGTCCTCCTTCGCTTGGCGGTCCCTCGCATCAAAGACAAAGGAAAGAAATGGTCAGAGCAGTCAATCAAATGATATCAAATAGAAATAAAAACCGAACAAATAATGAATCATGGACATGAGCAAATAATTGAATAAATGAACAAATAAGCTCTGAAAATCATACAAATTCCGTTGCTTCCCCAGCAACGACGCCATTTGATGAAAGGGAATTTACCGAGGTTGTATCTTTCCACAAGCGGAGAGACAGTTGCTGAATTGACCTCAGACAGACTCCCAAATCAAGCAACAATTAACCCACAATCAATGTATGCAATAAATATCCAAAAATGTGGAGTTAAAATTTATTATAACTCTACATGTAAATGTGTATAGGTGTAAGTACAGGTAGAGGTCGAACACTGGGAGGCGAAGGGAATGTATGTGATGTATCATGTATTCAATCCATTGTTCATGTCCACTTATTGTTTATGTGGGTTTTGGATTTTATATTTTTTTTATTTTTTTATAATTTTTATTTGGTTTTTATATTTTATATTTTTTTATTTTCTTTTTATATTTCTAATTATATAATATATAGATATGTATATATATAAGATATATATGTAACGAGATATATATATCTATAAGAAGAGAGAGAGAGAGGAATAATATAGTATATATAGGTATATAGACATAAATACTTAAATTATAAATAGATATAAGTTTTTTAGCTTTTTAATATTTTTCTAATTTTTTTTGTTATTTTTCTGGAATATTTCTAATTTTTATGTATTTTGTAATTTCAAAAATGTCCACAACATAGGACTAATTACCTACCTGAATATAATTTGGGTTTTTAAAAATATAAAATAAACTCCAAACTTACCCAAATTAATTTTAATATATTAATAATGATATATAGATGATTATAGAAGAGAAAAATGTATTTTTTGGTATTTTTTAAGCATTTTTCTATTTTTTGTTGGATTTTGGAACTTTCTGATTTTTTTATTTTTCTTTTTCATATTTTTAGGGTTTTTCAATTTCTGGACTCAATTTATATATTAATATACTATATATAATTTTTTTGGAATTTTTCAAAAACATTTTATAATTTTTTTAAATTTTTAATTTACACAGTACAAAAATGGCTCCTTTTTCATTTTTAATAATTAGGGAAAATGCAAAAAATGTGAAATAAAATATGGGCGTGCAAGAGCATCACATAAACCATCTACCCTAATTTTTCTAGATTTTTAGAAGCCTCATAGGTATTTTTAATGAATAGAGAAAAGGCACAAAAATCAAACAGCCTGGCAGGGGTATTTTTGCAAATATAATAAGTTCCAGGGGCATCAGTGCAAAAATACAACAGAAATAAATATTTATTTAAAGTTTTGGGACTAATTTCCAATATACAAATCCCGCCAGGGTTAAAGTGTAATTTTGACGCGCCTCACGTGGGACTGCACGTAAGGCGCTGAAGGACCTAAATGCAATTCTAATAAACTCAGGGTCCTTTCTGCAAAAACTCCAATTTATTTACAACGTACTATTTATTTTACAAGATTAAAAATTAAATACAAAAAGTGCGGGGGTTAAATGTACAAATTACCCCCAAAGACGCGAGATCCAACGGTTGGGCTTCGTTCACTTGACACGCGTCGCCACCACGAGAGACGATGACGGTTCGCCGATCTACGGTGGAGATTAGATCACTCGCGTGATCTGACGGTCTGAGCGCAAGAGGATCGGACGGCTGTCATACGACCTGGACCTTCATCTTCATCCAACGGTGGGGAGCACACGTGCAAGAACAGGGAAGAACGTTCGTCGGGGCGAGCTTCTTCCTCCTCGATCTCGCTCTCCCGCCGATCATCGCTGCATCTGAGGGTCCCACTGGCTTCCTGGCAGGTGGCTCTAGCTGCTGGAGGTGTCTGATCGGACGGAGGTGCACTGGAGCGCCACCACAACATCTGAGAAGTCGAGGGGCTCCAGGTACCTCCGATGAACTCTGAAAGCGTCTCCTGGAGCTCCTCTTAGCTCCTAACCTGCTCAGGAAGAAAGCTCGGCTCGAGACGATGATCCTCGGCCCAAAATCTGAAGCTGTTAGTGCAAAAATGGATGAGGGCGGCGATGCTCCGGCGAAGCGGAGGAGAGGAGCATCGATTCACGGATCCAGATGGGGATCCGGTTGGACAGGGTGGCTGGGAGGTGGAGAAGGCGTAGGGGAACGAAATGACGGTGGAAGGGTGGTCGGAAGACGGTCAGGGAACGGTGGTGAAGTCGCCGGAGCTGAGCTCCAGCGAACTTCGATTCGCCTAATCTACTTATCTAAATGCAAAATAAAATGCAGAAATGAAATGCAAGAATAAAAATCTACCTAGGAAAGATAAATGCGCAGCTCTTAGACCTGGGGGCCTCCAGGGAGCAGGGCGACTGCCGGAGCGCCGCCGTGACAAAACTCTCCTCCTCCATGGACCGAATCGAGGTGCTGGGAAGCGCCTCCTGTCACGAGGGCTACACCAGGAGCTGATTCAAGCTCATTGGGAGGAATAAAAATGGCCAAATTCGGCCAAGGAGGAGGAAGACCTTATTTATAAACATTCCAAGGGACCCTCATGGACTGGCGATTATTGAAGAATCGAAAGGCTGTACAAGGGTTCCAAGATCACGGTGCGAATCACAGATGGTCAGAGAACAATTTTCATGAAGGGACTGTTGGCGACGGGGCGACCAATCGAGCGGGAAAAATGGAGGAATTTCGGGGAAAAGACGGGCCTGACGGAAGTCAGAGGCGCTGGGGGAGTTGACCGGAGGTCAACTTTCCCAGGCCCCTGATTGGCCCACATCAGCCGAATCTTGACCCATTTATTACACGTGTTAAATGAATTAATTAGAATTTACTTATAAAATAAAAAATGTTTATAAATTAATGTAGTATTTATTTATGATTTTTATTTATTTTTTTGAAGTATTTTATTACGATTTTATTAAAATAATGTATTTATAAGTATATTTATATATATTTATTTTTATTTTATTTATCTTTATTTAATTACTTTATTTTTTATTTTATAAATTTATAACTTATTTTTATGAGTATAAATATATTTTTATTTAATTTTTATGAGTTTATTTACATTTTTAAATAAATGTGTGTATGTATATGTAGGTATACTTATAGGTATTTTACCTATATATTATATACATTTTATTTATTTAATGTATTTTATTTGTTTTTTTATTTTGGATTTATATTTTTAATGAGTTATGTATAATGTGTACATTATTATAAAAAATGTAAAAGAATAAAAGAATAAAAGTATAAAGTCCTTTTTATTTATATATAGATGGATAGCATAGGTCTTTTATCTATGAATTTTATAGACTTATTTTATTTTGTGAAGTCTTTTTGGTTTTCTTTTATTTTTAATATGCACATGCATTATAAACATTATTTACAAATTTCTAAAAATATAAATTTGTTGCAATAATGAATAATGAATAAATGTAATAATTTATTCAGGAATTATGTACAAGGAGGGCCAAAAACCTAACTTCTACAGTTGAACTCCAAAAATTATGAAACCAATTTTATAAAATAGTTCATGGAAAGCTATATATATACAATTAAAGGTGAGTTTGGGTGATTTGGAGTTTTTATTTGCAAGATATGGGTCTGTGAAGTTGAGATTTTGGCTTTTTATTCTGTGTATAGAATGTACAATGAGTATTATTTTTACACAAACTCAATTTTGTAATTTCATTTACATTATTATCTACAACTTTCATGAACAAAGTTTCTTTATTTGATGAATAAATGATTATGTACAAAATAGGTGTCAAAAATGCATGAATAAATGAATTAATAAATTATGTATTTATTGTATACTGGCCCTTATCTCCCCCTACTTTATTCCTTGTCGACCAATACCATGCTAGCCTTGGTCTCGGGGTTTGGGTCATAAAATATCTTCAATATTTTATTCCTTTTTCTTTTCTTCTCTTTATTCTATAATTTTGGCATTAAAAACCTTATTTTATATACAATAAATACAATGAACAATGAATGCTAGTGTGTACAAATTGATGCTATTTACATGCATTTGCCTGGGTTTTTAAGGCCAAAATAATAGAATAAAGGTGATGAAATGGAGATTCATCAGGTTGCCGGACTGGGGGCCGGTTTTCCAGTCGCCGGGAGGGGGAGAGAAGGGAGGTTGTGGTCCGGTAGGTGGTGGCATACTCGGTCGAGGGGGAGGGAGTTGTCGTGAGGGGAGGGGGAATGCTGTGCAGGCGGAGGGGGGAGGGGTGTCAAGTTTGCAGCGGTATGGTGGGAAAAGTTTGGATGAAGATCGCCTCGGTTTGGAAGGGGAAGGGGAGGTGGAGTGTTCGACGAGGTCGGGAAAGAAGATGCAGGGGACTGGTGAGGTAGTATTGGGAGATGCGGGTGGGCGGGTGGGTTGGTGTTTTGAAAGAAAGCCTCGTGGGTGGAGGAGGAAGGAGAAGAGGAAATTGTTGGTGGGGACAGAGCTGAGCCCGGGAGTTTCTGAAGGAGGTTGCACTGCTGCGGGGATCGAAGGACCATCGTCGCCTATTGGAAGACCAAGTTTCTTCAGCCTACTTGATAGGCGTTTCGCGGAAAGTGTGGGTGTGGTTCCACCGCGAGGGAAGGACAGAGAAGTTTATAAATGAATGTGGTCTCTTGGAATGTGAGGGGTTTGGGTCATCCCAAAAAAACGACTACGGGTCAGGAAGTTGCTAGAAGATGCTCATGCGGATATTATGCTCTTGCAAGAGACGAAGGTCTCCAGGGCAGGGAGCGAGGCGTGGCGTGAACTTGGTGGTGGCTCTTCATTTGAATTTGCTGAGGTTGAGGCTCAGGGAGCGGCGGGAGGGCTCCTAACCGGTTGGAGAAGTTCTGACTTTGAGAAGCTGGGGAGTGTAGATCTGTGTTCTCTTTATCTGTGTGCCTTATGAGAAGAGTGGATAATGTCATTTTCACAGTGACCAATGTGTATGGGCCTACATGTCCGGCGGCAGGCTCCTTGGCGGCAGATCTCTCGAAGGTGGGAGCACATAGGGAGGAGGGCATTTGGCTAATTGGCAGTGATCTGAATGTCACCTTGATGGCTGATGACAGACCTTCGAGGGGTGGTGGACATGATGCTGGCTCGGAGGCTTTCAGGACTCAGGTCCTTGATTTGGGGCTCACTGTTATTGATGAAGCGGGATGTGCTTACACATGGAGGAACTCAAGGTCGAGATCGAGGTTAGATAGATTTCTTCTGTCATCCGAGGGAGTGGAATTTTTCCCCCTCTCTCGGGCGTGGGCGCTACCTCAGGCACACTCTGACCATACACCAATCTTATGGTCTTCGGAGGAGCAGATGCGACCCAGATCCGTTTTCCGATTTGAGAAAGCTTGGTTTATGGAGGAGGGGTTCAAGGATGAGTTTGTTACACAGTGGAGGGGTTGGTAGGTGGAGGGGTCGGCAGTCAGGCGTTTGGCTTCCAAATTGGTGCTGCTAAGGAATTTTTTACTCGATTTCAACCGTAGAGTGAGGACGCAAAGAAGGGAGCGGATGCGTGTGGCTCAGGTTGGTGTTGTCCGTCTGGATGGGCTGGATGATGAGAGGGGTCTGGATCAGGATGAGGTGCTTGAGCGGGCAAGGCTCCTAGAAGAGCTTCTGTTGGAGGACAGTGATGAATCCATGATTCATTAACTTTCCTGTCGCATTTTATCTTAAAACCCTTAACAAATGCATGTAAATATTCATTAATTTCCATCTTTTAATAAATCATCCTTCATGAATAAAAAGCCACTTTTAACCATCAAAATCATGTAAAAAAATAAAGAACAAAGAAAAAGAAAAGAAGGCAGATTGGATATATGTATAAATGTACAATATGACTTAAAATATAAATATAACTGTAAGGTATATTTATAGCCTAACCCCGAGACCAAGTCAGCATGGATTAGTCGACAAACCAATAAGTAGGGGGAGATAAGGAAAGAAAACTTAAAAATAAAGTAGTACACCCTCCATACACTTCCCACTATTTATAAAATAAATATAAAACTTCAAAAAATTTTAATTAATTCATATGTCCATATTTTTCACCAAACTCTTTTCATAATTATTTCTAAAAATGTATATAAAAATATAAAAATAAATTAAAAATATTACCCTATATATATGCCAAGAAACTTAGCCTATAAATTGTCAAAATCTCAACTTCCGAACATGATAACTTCCTCATATGAACTCCAATTTCACTCTACTCACCTTTAAAGTACATAAAATAATATTCTCTAATTAATAAAGGTGGTTTCATCGAATTCGGAGTACGTTTGCAAAAAGTCGGTTTTGGGACCAAAAGACAAGAGGGTTTCTGGGCTATTTATTTTATGTAACACACATTATTTATAGTTTTCTTAATTTTATAATTTTTAAATTATTTCATGATCTTGTATTTTTCACCCTAATTTATTTCATAATTTTTGGAGCTTATTTATTATTTTAATAAAATCAAAAACCTTAAATTATAGGTATAAATGAACTGGCTAACTATTACCTTATTTATTAAAATATGTAAATTAATTTATTAAAACCCATAAAAATTCACACAAGCCTTATTAATTGTTTTAATAATTAAGAAAATATAAAATTAATATTTATTTATTTATTTATTAAATTAAAAATCTAAAACCTATTTATAAATACATATTTATTAATATAATATTTATATTTCCAATAATATTTATTATTTATAAAAAGTAATTATTCCATAATTAAGATTATTTATTTATTTACATTTCTTGTATTTATACCTATTTAAAATAACCGTATTTGTTATTTAATATCGAATTTATAATGGATTTTTGACTTCTGGCCAACCAGGTGCTGACACTTGTCAGCACCTGGGTCATCTTCCTCAAGAATCTGGTGCTGACAGACTGCTCTGACCGGCCAACTTCCTTGAATTATTTCACGCGCATTTTAACTCCTCTAGATGATCTAAGCCATCAGATTTCTTCACCTAACAACCCTCTAGCTCGCTAGCCATTCGATCCTAACTTGGGATGCACGAAACCTGATCTATTTAAAGCCCCAAAGATCCCATTCACGAACTTAACTTTCCAACTACCTTGGACCCCCAGTTCCAGTAGCCGAACATCCCAACTTCTCCACCTTGTTCCGGCCATCCTCGGTGGTGACAGCATCCAGGAGACGCCCAACGTGGAGGAGGGAAGTCGGAGGAAGAGTTCCAAGGCCGTTCGCCGCCTTGCATCGCCACAGTCGTGTGTGTGGAGCTCCGATAAGGTCGTCCGTCGAGCGCTTTCGTTCAGGTAATACACCTTGACTTCCACAGACCTATCCCTCCATCTTCTTGAATTTCTTTCTCGATCACCGCACCTTAATTAGCGACGTTAATCATGTGATTAGTTAGATTAAACCATTAGCTTAATCGCTAGGTAGATTTCCACCTTCAGATCGTTTCGAATCATCTTCAAATCGCTTCATTTTGCCATCGCCATTTTCATGCCTGATTTCATGAAGTCTGGAAACCACTTATTTGATCTTGCAAAACCATAATCGTTTGCCGATTCCTTGAGAATCGAGCATATAAACTTGCCATTTGCAGATCCTTATTAAGTCAGGAGAAAAATCCAAGCTTTTGGAAGCCTCGCCATTAAATAAATCGCCACGCAAAGATGGTGTAACAACCTCCGTCAACCTCTAGGATCAACGAACCCTTCATCTTCATCGTGCCTCCACCGTCGCTCGGAGCCGCCTCCGCCAGCCACCTACCGCGGGCGAGCTCGAGGGGTGGAGGAGCCACCCCTCTGGCGCAACCGGAGAGTCCAGATCACCGCCGTTCGTCGGAGGAAAATCAGGGAAGAAGCGAGCTTCGTCATATGCGCAACAGACTCAAGAACAACCAAGAACAGGGCGAAGCGCAGTTGTGCGACACATGGCGCACCCGCAGACGTCGGATCGGTGCATCTCCGTTCTAATCCTGGCCGTTCATTCTGAAACGGTGGAGAAATTGCACCTTAAATCCAGAAGGCTTTCAGAATTCAATTCCCGCTCCACAAGGTTTTCAGAATTGCATTTAGGTCCCTCTGTAGGGACCTAAATGTAAAAGCACTTTATTTTTCTTTCAGAACAGTCCTTTGAGGACCTTTTTGCAATAATTTCTAGATATTTTTCTTGTGCTTATGCCCCTGGGCTGTAGGGGATCTTTGGACCACGTTTGACCTTATTTCTTGTTGATTTTTTAGGGTAGTTACGTAACTACCCCAGCTAGTTTGTATTAAAGTTTCGTATCTTTTTCTCGTGTTTTTCTCGTGTTTTCATTCTTCAAAAACCGACTTCGTCTTGATTTGTTTTCTTGTGTAGTGCGAGCCCGTTGCTCGGTTTCCACCTACTATATAGTATCATCTACATATTTTCCACCTATTATATAATAAATAAATCTTGTGAAAAATATCCCTCTTGAAAAATAAATAAAAATAGGAAAAGATTAAAATCAAATAAAAACTAAAAAGTGTTACCTTTCATCTGTTTTCTTTTAGAAGAGATAAAATAAAATCACAAAAATTTTCTCCAAAAAAATCAAAATATTCTATTCTGCCTCCTTGAGTTCGACCCAGGCACACTTACCTGGTAAAAGAAATAGTGTAGGTTTTCCTCCGAAAACCGAATTTGTTTGATATGAGTTAAGATCGTGTTTTGCGGCTTTTTCTACATCGACATCTTTATTCTCTAAAAAAAGCCGCAAACTGATTTAACGCTTATCAGACAGGAAGGAAGAAGTGGAGTGGAGACAGAGATCCAGACAGAAGTGGTTGCGCGAAGGTGATGAATCCACGATTCATCATCTTAATATCTTGATCTTAGCAAAATCCCCGAGTAAAATCCCAAATAAATATCCATAAAATTCATAAATTAACAAAATATCTCTTGTAAATAAAACTCACTAGTTATTGTATATTAGATTGTACAAAATAAATTACACATAAAAAGCCGCAAAAATAAAGGAGTTGTATACCTGTAAATAGCTCAAAACTTCATGTATTTTTAATAATTTCATTTCAACTCCTTTTTGGCTAATTCTTTCTCTAACTTGTTCATAATAATGTACATAAAAATACAAAAATACAAAACAAATTATATCTCAAATAAATGCTCCTAGATCCCAATGGGAAAAAGCCGTAAAGACCAACTTCCAAGCTAAATTTCCGCTCCGTATGAACTCCAAATTCACCAAACTCACTTTTAAAGTTCAAGTTAGAAAATTATCTATCCAACGGAAGTGGTTTCATTAAAATCGGAGCTCGTTTGCAAAAGTTGGGTTTTGGGACCTAGATGTACATTGTATATTATGTATATATTCTTTCTTTCTTCAATTTTTATTTTATCTTTCTTAATTACTAAAAATCCAAAAAAAATCATTGTGGTGTTGTATTTTGATTTTACTATTTTATTGTATTTTCCTATTGTACATATCTACTATTAAAAAGACAAAAAAAATATAAAAAAGAAAAGCAAACAAAAAATGTACATGTTGTAGTCTTCTTTTGTAAATTCTCCACTCTTTTTCTTATCTTTTATTTTATTGTATTATAAGTAGCCTACTTTATTTCATTTTATTTTCCATTTATTTTTTCCACATTCTCTACACTAACTTCCATTTCTACATTAACCACCAAGTCTTCTATTCTACCACCAACTCCCATTCCACCCCACATTCTTCATCTAACCTCCATTCAACTCCACCAATAATCTAACCTCCATTCATCTCCACCATCTTTCTAACTTCTCTTTCTTTTCTTCTTTATAATCATATGTACATCCTCATTTTTTCCCCATCCGCCATTCTTATAGAAAAAGGAGAGAGCTTGGAACGTGGCGTTGGTGACAGCAGCGAAACGTCTTCCTCAAGCGACGACCTCCTTCAGGAGAGATCCGCGGAGCCCCGCTCCGCGTCACGAGTTCCTCATCGAGCTCGCGTAGCTTCTTCAATTTTGTTTCGCCAATTGGATCGAGGCGACAACAGGAGTTCAGCGTAGCTGCTCCGTCATTTTCGGCGAATCGCAGGTAAGTATCTCTCTTCTTTTCCTTGTCATTTTTTTTATCTAACAAAATTTTCTTCTTGTTAATTCATATCACAATCATCATCACGTTTAAAAAAACCACATCAATCACTCTACCACCATCATTATTCATCATTCACCATTTTTTTTTATCATCACCACTATTATCATCCCACGAATCACAAACTTCACATACACCCACTCCATTACATTCTCATTCCATTTTTGATTCCCTGTTAAAACAAAAAAAAATTGCAAAAAGAAAATACAAAAAAAATAATAACACAGGCAACATGAGCCTTGGACAGCGGCGACCGCCCGACCCCCCGCTGCCTGTGAGCCCTCCAGCAGCGGCACCGGCGTGCGCCGCCCAGCACCACCACCGGCGCCTCGCCTCCAGCCCGCTTCTCCTCCCGCGCGTGGCCGGCCGAGCGAGGTCGCCCCTCTCTCCTGTAGCCGCTGAAGCCGCCCGCCGCCGACTCCACCAGCCGCAGCACCCTCGGTGGACAACCCGACCACCTCAGGCCAGCCCCCAGGTGCCGCTTCTTCCCACCATCTCCAGGCCACGCGCGGCCCGGCCGCGCCTCCAGCCCCCTCCCGTCGGAGTCGCGCCGCCCTCACGCGGCTCGGCAGCCCCGCCACGGCGTTGCGCGCCGGCCTCCGCCACAGCTCCGCCCCTCGTCGGCCGCGCGTCGACGCCGCCAGCGGCGCCTCCCTGCAGCAGCAACCTCCGCCCCAGCGTCGCCGCCCGACTAGCCTCTCGCGGGCGCGCCGCCCGCACAGCCGCTCTCCCTCGGCTCCCTCCAACGCCGCGCGCCGCTCCGCCTCGAAGCCGCGCCCCTTCCTCCGCCTGCGCACTGCGCGCCGCGGTCCGCGTCCTCCAAACCGCCGGCCGCGCGACCATTGCGCCACCGGCTGTGCGCACAGCCCCCGCGTGCGTGCGGCACCGCCCCTCACTAATCCCCAGGTTAACGCCGCCCCCCTCCGCCATCACGGCCGTGCGCGGCGCAGCCGCCGCCCCGTGCGCCGCCTCTCTGCCTCTCGCCCGCCGCCCCTTGAAGGCCCCATCGTGACCCCTAACTTGCAAGAGAAGATAAAAGAAAAGGTCATTTGATTTTATTTTAATTTTTGTGAAAATTGCAAGTTCAACTCTTGAAGTTTCTTTATTTGCAGAAGAGCCCCTGTGCACAGTTGTTTGCTTTTTAACTTGTTTATTTCAGTTTCTATATTTGCATTGATAACCCTGACTTTGAGCATTGATTTGGACTATCATCTTGCATCATTTTATTCAATGAAAAATAGCATATTGTAGAGAAATTCGTTCTTTATCTTTTAGCTATTTATTTGTATTTTTGTGAGAATCTAATAATTTATTAAATTCAGAGAGTGAAAATCAGTGATATTTTACCCATTTACACTCTGAAATTCGCACACGTCTATATATTGCTTCAAAAATTGTGCAAAAATTGTCAATGATGCCTTTAAGTATGCTTTAATTATTGTCCAAGTTTCGTCCAATTCAGAGTTGTCGTTTGCATAAAATAAATTGTAGAGCAATTTTCGTAAATGATTTTTAATTAATTCCACGAATAACATTTTTGAGAAATTTCAACTCTCCTGGATTCATCATTAAAATATCATTTTGAGAAAAATCAATCTCTAGATAATTTGATTTCGTGGATTTATTAGAAATTAAATACTCATTATTGCTCTATTTTCAGTAAAAAATCATTAAAAAATCAAAAAGTATCAGAAAATTATAAAAAAATTAGAGTAGCTTCATTTCATCATATTTAATTTCTAGTGAATTTTTCATAATTTGTTCATACCATTTGCACGAAAAATTGCATAAAAACCCCAAAAAAGTTGGCATTTTTCATGTGTGCATTTTAAATCCAAAAATTCCAAAAAAAATATATTTGCATTCATTATTGGATTAGGTTATTAGGAAAAATATCACTTGGCTAATTTGGTCTTATTTCACATTAAAATTAATTTGGCTAAGTTGTATGCTTTCTTAGGTGCTTAATTCACCTGCATTGGCATCCTATTTGCATTAAAAAATATAAAAAAAACCGCATTGGATATCTAGATCTTAAATTTGCTAATTAACCCAAAGTTGTTCCTTTGCCTCCCTGAGTTCGACCCCGGACTTGCCCGGGATATAAATTAAAGCCGAGACACTCTTCACGGAGATCTTCTCTCGGTTCTGACCGAATCGCTAAGTACACGTGCTACAACGTGACCTAATTAAACACCGTATCTAGCGACACGTCAGATGGCGCCGTTGCCGGGGAGGCAAACGGCTTAGGGATTAATTTAAGAATTTAGATTTAGATTTTCATTTACTCGGGTAGTCTGACCCCCGAGCCACTTGTATTTATTCCATTTTTTTTGCAATTATCTTTTCTTCTCATATTTTGTATATATTTTATTTTTGAACTCTCTAACATAAATCTTATTTTCCTTGCGAGGGCCCGGTGGACTTGGAGTGCATCGGAGGTCGACGGACGCGACGTGAGTTGACTGCTGAAGTACGAGGAGAATCAATTTATTTTCGAGAGCATTTCTTTTCATTTTTGTAATTATTGTGTTGTAATAACTTAGGTAATTCGCTCTTTCCAGTGGCTCTTGTTTGAGAGCTCGCGTTTGTATCCGGACTGGACTTTGGACCCGCTCGTGGTCGTGTGGTTGATTGACGTAGAATAGGACTTGCACTCGCGGCTCTTAGAGCATTTTTTAGATTATCTTGATTACTTGTGCTCGTAACTTTTAGGACCACACATCACATTTAACGAGATGCACTTAGACCGTTGGGCTATTAGTCAAATTAAACTTGTTCATCACTCGCTAATAGAACTGCTTGTCTAGGAACGGTTTCTCGTTTGCATTCATATTAGTATAAAATTTCAATTCTGCCTTGCATCCCGCATGTAGAGCGCGAGGATCACTGTAAGTCTTCTGAACTGGGCATGCATCATTGATTTCATCATTTGCATCGGTTTTTCTCGACTCCCTCCCCTTGGTTTTTGAAACTTAGGTTAAAAGGAAATCGGGACTGATCGTTAGGCGTGCTTTGTTTGGTGGACTAATCAAGTGATAACCAAACATAAAATCAGGACTGCTAATCAGAGTTGATCAAAAAAAATTGACTAAAACTAACACTTGTTTTGGGAGAGTAAAACCCTCATTGTATGCTTGGCTAATTGTGATTGTTGAGAGGTGAGGACGCATCCCTAGGATAGTGCCCAAAACCTACTTTTGAGCCTTGCGTAATTGGATTGATATCTTGATTTATCACCTAATTAAAACTGAAAAGATAAACGGTCGGACTTTTGCGACCTTCACTGTGTTGAGTAGGTGAACTCAGGGTTTGCTCTTGTGTTTGTTTGTTTGTGTGTTATTCGGTGCACTTGCACGCTTTCTTCCTCGATCCGCTTCATTCTCCCATCTCCTTTCCAAGATGTCAGAATTTTGGTCATCATATCCAAGTCATCCTTCTTCGACCATATTCCGATCATCTCCCACCACTTATTCCTCTTCATACCCACACCCTAACCGCGAAGTCAGAACTCCGACTGACTTCTCCACTTCTTCATCCTTCTCACCTACCCCACACTCTTGCACCCCTGACCCACAACCACCTTGGATTGATTCACTATATTCTCGTCCGCTTGCTGGAATCAAGGAACAAATCAAAGAGCAAGCGACTGCTGAGATGAATGATTGGCATAATCAGTTGACCCCACATACCTCACTTTCATCTCGAGTTGGACAGAACAACAATTGCCATACACACATCCCGACTTAACCTTAGGGTACAACATGGTCAACCAGACAAACCGAATGGAGAGGCCTGCACTGTACGATCTTCCTGACTTGATTGACCTGAGTGATAGAGACCACATTGACCAACCTTTATATCACCCATTCGGAGAGCCGACATATACAGGGGATTGGATTCATGTGACTGATTTACAGACCCCCTGTCTACTAACTCCGCCTGATGAGGCTCCGACCAACAACTGCCATACATATGGGCCATACTCAACCCAGTATTGCACACCCGAGTCAAGGTGTGTTGAGTATAAGAGCCCGAGTTCTCAGCAATATCCTCCAATTACGTTGACTTCTCTCATGATGTGTCATGAGAACTTATTGGAGGATGACATGTGTAGACCGATCAAGAGTCCAGGTAGGAATGTGGATCATGGATTTTGCGGATTAGATCTTGAAAACCTGGAAGACACCGGATTGACCACAAGTCATGTACAGCTGGAGTCCCTTCTATCTTCCTCTTCTACTAACCACTTTCCCTCCAAACCAGAGTTTGTACATTCTCCTAGTCCTCCTTCACCTACCAAAAAGACCAAAAAAATTGAAAACTCATAAAATACCATTAAAATTGAAAAAGGAAAAGATTTAAAAAAATTGGATCCTGCGGTTAGGGAAGCATTGGATAGAAAGTTTGATTTTGAGCTTCCCTTAATAATGGCCATTGAGCACTTTCCCGACCTTAAAAGATTTGTGAGAAGTAAATTGATGCCTAAAAGGTCGGGCAATAAGAGAACAAGGACTGAGATACATATAGTGTCTATGGCCACATCTTTGATGATAGGAAGAAAAACCAAGAGCCGCAGAGTAAAGCGGTTACCTAGATTTGATTGTGAAATCAAAGATACCACATTCACCCATGCAAGAATCGATGATGACTTATCGATTAATATCCTCCCGACCTCCGTGTTTGCCAAGCTCAACTCGGATCTGCCAAGAAGTCAAGAGATATCATTCAATTGGCAGATCGGACCATTAAACGGTCGAGAGGAACCATTTCAGTCATCGTCACTTTCCAAGGTGCTCTACTGGAGATAGACTTCACGATCATTGACATTGAGCACCGAGGAGAGTTCACCCAGTCTCCGATCATTCTTGGGAAGCCGTTCTTAGCCTTGGCTAAGGCAACTATAGATTGTGAGACTCGGGAGATCGATTTCTCTGCATTGGGAGCACTCCGACCTCACCCGATCTTTGAGGACACACGATATTCCCAAGGTAACCCGTAAAGTTGCAGACAGTCGTGACCTTCGAGAGACAGTTGAGTCCCATCTCTCTACTATACCCGAGATACCGACTGTCCAGACGACCATTGGTTTAGAGACTTCCTACAACCACACACCGCCTACTGCTTGCACCACACCACGACAGCTTCTAGAGAGGACTCAAGACCAGAAGCTATCAGTGAGTCGGACATGACCTTTGAGGATTGCCTTGATTATTTCGATGATCCGACACAAGAACCCAACAATATCAAGCCAACTGAGAACACTGTGCCTTATCAGAGACGTGTGCTGACCTTGCAGGAGTATTACAATGCATATGGTGACTCATCTGATGATGAACCTCTGGTCAGAACCTCACACACACCACATTCAGGACATACACCAAAGGAGACAACTGGGACCAAATTGACCAATCTTGATAAATCGGTTGCTCCATCCTCTAGTCGGTCATCTGGTAAGAAGAAGACGGGTGTTGATTCCTTGAGGTGTTCTCCCGAACTCCTTAAGACGTATCAATCTCCTCTTCCTCTTGATGCTTCAGGTTCTAGAAACCGACTAAGAAGGTTACCTTCGATGTTTCAGAGAAGGAACTTTCTGAGGAGTCCTCATCAGGTCCGGATGAGGTGATTTACATGAGTGAGCTTAGTTCGGCTGTTCTGAAGCCATACTTGAACAAGCAGCCGTGTGTCGACCCCCGTTGGACGTTCCCCACACCTCAATATTATTCTTCAGAGGACGATTCTGACAGCGACACATGTGTATACTACCCACCCCATCGCTCCCGCAAGAAGGTCCGTCACAAACCTTCTTGATCCTTGTATATTCTCCCTCCTCCCTTGTACATATTTTTCTTCCTTTATTCATCTCCCTCCCTCATGATTCGCATCACTCGCCCCAGTTCCGTATCGTTTTCATTTTGAGGCTATACTTAGGATGACTAGATCCTAAGTATAGGGGGGTGAGTGACCCGATTTGCTCCTTCTCTTCTTTTTATTTTCTTTTTGTATATTCTTTCCCATTCTCATCGGTCTTCCATTCTTGTGTTCTTTCCAATACTTAGGCTGACCAAAGCCTAAGTATAGGGGGACCGATGCCCGCCATGTGTATTTACTCATCATTTCTCCTCTTGACCTCGTCCGCCCATTTTTTCTCTTCTTCTACACTTAGGCTGTCCAGAGCCTAAGTATAGGGGGGGCGGATCGACTTCTGTACTTACTATTATTTTAGCTTTCCTACGCTTAGTACGAGCTATGTCTTTTTGTCACCTAGTGCCATGAGGACATAGCACAAGCTAAGTATAGGGGGGCGTGTATATATTACATATATACTTTACCCATACCTCGTACTTTCACGTATTTTTGTATATACTATACAATAATTTGGGGTGGGTTAAAAAAAACAACAAAAAAAAAACTTTTTCCCAAAAAAAAAACTCTTTTTCTTTATTTGCTTAAAAAAAAACTTTTCAAAAAAAAAAATCCTCTTTTGCTAAAAAAAAACTTCTTTGACTTTGTTTGTCAAAAAAAAACCTTTTTGAAAAAAAAAACTTTTCTTTAAAAAAAAACTTTTTCTAAAACAGCAAAAAAAAAATTAACAAAAAACATTCATAAAAAAAAATCTAAAACTAAAAAAAAACTAACTAATAGGTTGTTTAATCCCTGACACAATTCACTTTCACACAAGAATAGTGATGTTCAAGAACACTTGATTTATGAGGTCTTGAGATTTTGAGTTAACCAGCCTTAGTCATTAGGGTCCTTGACTTAATTATTCACATTTCCCTAGTTTGAAAGATGTGTGTGCTATATTGCATGCTTAGTCTCTACCTTAAGAATATGATCAGCACCTCACATACACGACTGCAGTTATGATGAGATGAGTTGTAATTTCACTTGAGGAACTGGGATGAGGGATTTGAGTTTGGACTTGATTTAATGATGCTCGAGGATGGGATAAAATCAATGAAGGCTTCATGAAACCTGAGTGTCAGCACATTTAGCCAGTATGAGAACATGGTTCTTATACTATCTCTTGATATTTACCTATGTGCCAGGGTGTGATAAAATAAAAAAAATGTTGATCAGTGTGCGCCAACTCTTGGTAAAAGCAGTGGAGCTAGCCAAAAATACTACAAAGCAATGAAATGTCAAAGAAAAGCTCTCATTCCACAAAGTCAATTATCAAAAGAGCTTCCACCAAAGGCGAGCGCTCCCAACCATTTCAAAGTGTCCACTTGGACCACCGCTATTAGGACCAGGAGTCGGGCTTGCACCAAAAAAGGGCTCTGCATCGTAAATGCTACAAGTCTGGGTGTAGAAGGTACGATAGGTACTCAAAAAGGCACACCCCGGTGTACTCCCAGGAAAACAAGTGCAGACGGCTCCAACTTCTCTTGACGGACGCACTGATCAACACCAAAAAAATGTGTTGCGTAATAAGGCACTTGAGAGGATCCTTGTTCCAATGAGAGGGAGAGAAGAAATGACACAATCCTATACCCTCCATCAACTGGCCTGCCATCTACACTTTCAAGTCTGACAACTAAAGAGACGGTGGATTGGATGCAAGAAATGATTTATTCCCTAGTGTTGAGGATCGGGTTCATAGGAGAGTCTCTTGGACTGGAACCTCGGGTAACGTTGCGACTCTACTCTTATAACTGCAGTCAACACTTAAAATCATATCCCTTATATATACGTATACAAAGAGAGTCTGATGATTAGGGAAATTGGGTACCTTTTGACTAGAGCTTGGTTCAGCTTAGAATTTTAGGATCTCTAAAACCGAGAGTTCTTGAACGGATCAAGTCTTGTATTCACATGCACAGCCAGGGGTTAACCCAACTTATTCATTCTTTATTTGCTCGAGGACTAGCAAAGTTTAAGTATAGGGGGGTGATGAATCCACGATTCATCATCTTAATATCTTGATCTTAGCAAAATCCCCGAGTAAAATCCCAAATAAATATCCATAAAATTCATAAATTAACAAAATATCTCTTGTAAATAAAACTCACTAGTTATTGTATATTAGATTGTACAAAATAAATTACACATAAAAAGCCGCAAAAATAAAGGAGTTGTATACCTGTAAATAGCTCAAAACTTCATGTATTTTCAATAATTTCATTTCAACTCCTTTTTGGCTAATTCTTTCTCTAACTTGTTCATAATAATGTACATAAAAATATAAAAATACAAAACAAATTATATCTCAAATAAATGCTCCTAGATCCCAATGGGAAAAAGCCGTAAAGACCAACTTCCAAGCTAAATTTCCGCTCCGTATGAACTCCAAATTCACCAAACTCACTTTTAAAGTTCAAGTTAGAAAATTATCTATCCAACGGAAGTGGTTTCATTAAAATCGGAGCTCGTTTGCAAAAGTTGGGTTTTGGGACCTAGATGTACATTGTATATTATGTATATATTCTTTCTTTCTTCATTTTTTATTTTATCTTTCTTAATTACTAAAAATCCAAAAAAAATCATTGTGGTGTTGTATTTTGATTTTACTATTTTATTGTATTTTCCTATTGTACATATCTACTATTAAAAAGACAAAAAAAATATAAAAAAGAAAAGCAAACAAAAAATGTACATGTTGTAGTCTTCTTTTGTAAATTCTCCACTCTTTTTCTTATCTTTTATTTTATTGTATTATAAGTAGCCTACTTTATTTCATTTTATTTTCCATTTATTTTTTCCACATTCTCTACACTAACTTCCATTTCTACATTAACCACCAAGTCTTCTATTCTACCACCAACTCCCATTCCACCCCACATTCTTCATCTAACCTCCATTCAACTCCACCAATAATCTAACCTCCATTCATCTCCACCATCTTTCTAACTTCTCTTTCTTTTCTTCTTTATAATCATATGTACATCCTCATTTTTTTCCCATCCGCCATTCTTATAGAAAAAGGAGAGAGCTTGGAATGTGGCGTTGGTGACAGCAGCGAAACGTCTTCCTCAAGCGACGACCTCCTTCAGGCGAGATCCGCGGAGCCCCGCTCCGCGTCACGAGTTCCTCATCGAGCTCGCGTAGCTTCTCCAATTTTGTTTCGCCAATTGGATCGAGGCGACAACAGGAGTTCAGCGTAGCTGCTCCGTCATTTTCGGCGAATCGCAGGTAAGTATCTCTCTTCTTTTCCTTGTCATTTTTTTTATCTAACAAAATTTTCTTCTTGTTAATTCATATCACAATCATCATCACGTTTAAAAAAAACCACATCAATCACTCTACCACCATCATTATTCATCATTCACCATTTTTTTTATCATCACCACTATTATCATCCCACGAATCACAAACTTCACATACACCCACTCCATTACATTCTCATTCCATTTTTGATTCCCTGTTAAAACAAAAAAAATTGCAAAAAGAAAATACAAAAAAAATAATAACACAGGCAACAGGAGCCTTGGACAGCGGCGGCCGCCCGACCCCCTGCTGCCTGTGAGCCCTCCAGCAGCGGCACCGGCGTGCGCCGCCCAGCACCACCACCGGCGCCTCGCCTCCAGCCCGCTTCTCCTCCCGCGCGTGGCCGGCCGAGCGAGGTCGCCCCTCTCTCCTGTAGCCGCTGAAGCCGCCCGCCGCCGACTCCACCAGCCGCAGCACCCTCGGTGGACAACCCGACCACCTCAGGCCAGCCCCCAGGTGCCGCTTCTTCCCACCATCTCCAGGCCACGCGCGGCCCGGCCGCGCCTCCAGCCCCCTCCCGTCGGAGTCGCGCCGCCCTCACGCGGCTCGGCAGCCCCGCCACGGCGTTGCGCGCCGGCCTCCGCCACAGCTCCGCCCCTCGTCGGCCGCGCGTCGACGCCGCCAGCGGCGCCTCCCTGCAGCAGCAACCTCCGCCCCAGCGTCGCCGCCCGACCAGCCTCTCGCGGGCGCGCCGCCCGCACAGCCGCTCTCCCTCGGCTCCCTCCAACGCCGCGCGCCGCTCCGCCTCGAAGCCGCGCCCCTTCCTCCGCCTGCGCACTGCGCGCCGCGGTCCGCGTCCTCCAAACCGCCGGCCGCGCGACCATTGCGCCACCGGCTGTGCGCACAGCCCCCGCGTGCGTGCGGCACCGCCCCTCACTAATCCCCAGGTGAACGCCGCCCCCCTCCGCCATCACGGCCGTGCGCGGCGCAGCCGCCGCCCCGTGCGCCGCCTCTCTGCCTCTCGCCCGCCGCCCCTTGAAGGCCCCATCGTGACCCCTAACTTGCAAGAGAAGATAAAAGAAAAGGTCATTTGATTTTATTTTAATTTTTGTGAAAATTGCAAGTTCAACTCTTGAAGTTTCTTTATTTGCAGAAGAGCCCCTGTGCACAGTTGTTTGCTTTTTAACTTGTTTATTTCAGTTTCTATATTTGCATTGATAACCCTGACTTTGAGCATTGATTTGGACTATCATCTTGCATCATTTTATTCAATGAAAAATAGCATATTGTAGAGAAATTCGTTCTTTATCTTTTAGCTATTTATTTGTATTTTTGTGAGCATCTAATAATTTATTAAAATTCAGAGAGTGAAAATCAGTGATATTTTACCCATTTACACTCTGAAATTCGCACACGCCTATATATTGCTTCAAAAATTGTGCAAAAATTGTCAATGATGCCTTTAAGTATGCTTTAATTATTGTCCAAGTTTCGTCCAATTCAGAGTTGTCGTTTGCATAAAATAAATTGTAGAGCAATTTTCGTAAATGATTTTTAATTAATTCCACGAATAACATTTTTGAGAAATTTCAACTCTCCTGGATTCATCATTAAAATATCATTTTGAGAAAAATCAATCTCTAGATAATTTGATTTCATGGATTTATTAGAAATTAAATACTCATTATTGCTCTATTTTCAATAAAAAATCATTAAAAAATCAAAAAGTATCAAAAAATTATAAAAAAATTAGAGTAGCTTCATTTCATCATATTTAATTTCTAGTGAATTTTTCATAATTTGTTCATACCATTTGCATGAAAAATTGCATAAAAACCCCAAAAAAGTTGGCATTTTTCATGTGTGCATTTTAAATCCAAAAATTCCAAAAAAAATATATTTGCATTCATTATTGGATTAGGTTATTAGGAAAAATATCACTTGGCTAATTTGGTCTTATTTCACATTAAAATTAATTTGGCTAAGTTGTATGCTTTCTTAGGTGCTTAATTCACCTGCATTGGCATCCTATTTGCATTAAAAAATATAAAAAAAACCGCATTGGATATCTAGATCTTAAATTTGCTAATTAACCCAAAGTTGTTCCTTTGCCTCCCTGAGTTCGACCCCGGACTTGCCGGGATATAAATTAAAGCCGAGACACTCTTCACGGAGATCTTCTCTCGGTTCTGACCGAATCGCTAAGTACACGTGCTACAACGTGACCTAATTAAACACCGTATCTAGCGACACGTCAGAAGGTGACACAAACACTAGATTTTTCCATTCGATGGCCTCTGGCAGAAGAAGGAGGAATTTTATTCATAGCCTGGAGGTGGGTGGGGTTAGAGTCGTGGGTGATGCTATGTTGGGGCGGGTCCTCAGGGACCATTTCGTAGAGAGGTCGAGGAGAAGGGCAGGCGACGGTTGGGGTGGCGTGGAGCAGTTGTTGAATCGTTGTCAGAAGAGCAAGCATTCGGACTTGAGGCGCCTTTTACGATGGAGGAAGTCAAAAGCGCGGTATGGGGATTGAATGTGGACGGGGCACCCGGACCTGACGATTTTCCAGTCTTTTTCTACAGAGAATTTTGGGACATGCTAAGTGAATATGTTATGGCAGTAATCAATGAATTCAGATATGACAACAGGGGATTCGAGAAGGTTAACAGGGCGATGCTCTTTCTCCTTCCGAAAAAGGATAACCCGATAAGGGTGGAGGATTATAGGCCGATTGTGTTGTTTAACGCAATATATTTGATTATTGCAAAGGTGTTGGCAAACAGACTCAGGCAGGTACTGGAGGGTGTAATCCTTCAGAACCAGACAGCTTTTATCCCAGGCAGACAGATGGCAGACGGACTGGTTATGGCATCTGAGATTTGCCTCCAATGGCGTAGGGAAAATGTAAAGGGTTTGATTTGGAAGATTGACTTCGAAAAGGCGTATGACTGCATGGATTGGAGCTTCTTGTGGGAGTCACTTCGGCGACGCGGTTTCAGTGACCTATGGATAGCATGGATGAAGAGGTGCGTCACTACCTCCTCCTACTCAATTCTTGTGAATGGGAGATCGGAAGGTGGATTTTTTCAGCCTCAAAGGGGTGTGAGACAGGGTTGCCCATTAGCACCCATGCTTTTCGTCTTGGTGGCGGACACCTTAGCGGTAATGCTCAGGAGAGCGGTCATCGATAGGTGGTGTGAAGGATTCCGTATGGGGTCCATTTCTATTCCTCTTCTACAATATGCAGATGATACCGTGATTTTTTTGGGTGGTACAGAGGACATGCACAGAAGGACGAAGCAACTGGTAGAAACTTTTAGCAGCATTTCGGGTCTCAAGATCAATAGAGAGAAGTCTGTAGTGATCCAGTTCGGGTTAGATGAGGAAGAGAGCAGATCAAGGGCTGTACTTTTGGGATGCCCTCTTGGAGAGCTACCAATTACCTATCATGGCTACCTTTAGTGGCGGGCAGGCTCAGGAAAACAGAATGGGATATGGTCCTAAGGCATTTTGAGGAGAGACTCGCGGGATGGAAGGCAGTCACTCTTTCTAAAGGAGGGAAGCTGATTCTTCTGAAACATGTGCTGTCAGCAATTCCTATTTTTTTCTTTTCGACCCAGTTGATGCCGACTGGTGTAAGAAAGAAGATAGAGTTAATGATGAGAAGATTCTTCTGGTCAGATTGAAAAAAACAAAGAACATGCGCACATCTGGTAGGATGGGAGGATCTCACGCGACAAAAAAGCGAAGGAGGAATTGGAATAAGAGATGTGTCTTGTATGCATAAAGCACTTTTGACTAAATGGTTGGTGCAGATTTGGGCAACTCAGATAGATTGGCAATTCAGCTTCTACGAAAGATTTATGGTGTCAACGGTTCTCTAGAAGCCGGTAGAGTGAGATTTGAGTCTTCTCTTTAAAGTGGGATCCGTGATATTTTGCCACAACTGAGGTCGAAATTGAGGCCAAGATTGGGGTCTGGGGCAATCTTTCATTTTTGGCTGGACAACTGGACAGGTGATGGAGTTCTGTGTAATAGATTCCCAAGACTCTTTGCTTGGGCGGCAAACAGAGGGTGTTCAGTGGCTGAGGTTGGAGTGTCTGGGTCGTGGGTTCCTCATTTCCTGCATGATCTTTATGGACGTAGAAGGGAGGAACTGGGCAGAATGCTATCTGAGCTGCATTCCCCTGATTGCATCTCGCAGGGTAGGGATCATTTTGCATGGGAGGAGGAGAAATTCTCGGTGAAGAAGGCATACACGGTGTTTAGAGGGAGAAGTTAAGAGTTGGAGACTGTGTTGAAGCAGGATATGATGATTATCTGGGCAAGTAGGATCCCTTGTAGAGTGAAGATTTTTCTGTGGTGCTTCAGAAGGGGAAGTATTTGGGATAAAGCAAGAAGAGGAAGACTATTTGGCATTCCAGATACCCATTGTGATAAATGTGGCGCACAGACGGAGGATGCAGAACATTTGTTCTTTACATGTCCTGCATCAGATCAAGTCTGAAAGGAGATAGGTGCGACATGGTTAATGCATGGTGGTACGACTGATTTCTAGAGATCGATTAGGTCGGTGGGGATGAACTCGATGGATGACGTTTGTTTGCCTTTTGCAGCTCTTTGGGCCATCTGGGGAGGAAGAAATGACCTCATTTTTAAGAACCAGAGGTTTTATTCTGAAAATGTAATCGCTTCATGTCTTTCCCTTTATCGTTTTTGGTCCACAAGGTAATGTATTTCTCTAAATTTTTATAAATAAAATTTTCTAGCGGTGAATCCCAACTCAGGATTTCACCCTCTTTCCTCACAAAAAATCTCTCCTATATGTCATTCGAATTTCGTCAGAAATAAAGACTCCTACGGCCTCCATCCACACGCCATTTTTTTAACGGCCGTAGGATTTTTTTTAAAATCGACCCTGTCTGGATGGAGGCCGTAGGAGTCTCTGTTTCTGACAAAATTCGAATGGCATATAGGAGGGATATAGGGATGAATATACATGGCGATATTTTTCAAAAAAAATTGCTTAAAAATGGGGCGGCCTATGAAATATGCCCCCACAAAATTGAAGAATGTATGTGGTATATTATTGAGCACATTACACACATATATCCATGTTACAGAAGAAACCAAATTACAAGTTAGGGTTCGAACTTAGACATGCATATGAAAAATTTATAAGCATGTAATGATGTTTATCCAAGAAATTCAAGTACATAAAATATAATGGATCAAAGGCCGTTAGAATTTCCCATGCATGGACCCTGATGTATACTGGGCATTAGGCTCATGTAGTTTTTTGTTTGTCAATTTCAGGTGAAAAACACGGTTGATTGTATATTCCGGATCGTGCTACGGATTCCTGGCGTGATATGATTTAACTCGTAAAGATTTAAGGATATCTATATGCCTATAAGAATTGTTGAGATGTTGTTTTAAATTCTTAGAGTAGTTTTTGCAAAAATACCACAGTTGGAGTTGTAATAATGGAACTCTTTGTTGAATATATTTTTATGGATTGATATTATCTCTGCTCAATGATTGTCATGCATGTTTTTGGTAAAAGTTCGGTCGTACGATCTTTTTTGCACCCGTTCCGTTAGACTCTATCTAAAAAATGCACCACTCAGTTTTGATGAGTACGAAGCAGTATTTTCTGAATGCAACACATTTGACCACAACTACCATATCTTTAATTACAACATTGGAGTTATGATCAATTTATCCGAATTTGGACTTCTCGACTTAAAAAAATAAGGATAAGCTTTGAAATGGATACATAGAAATATGACGTACTTATATCCGAGTTCTAGATCAATTACAGTTAATTTATGTGATAGTTTTCAATTACATAAAATATGGTCAACCTTGTGCTTTTGGAATGACCATTTCTATTTCCCTATCAAAACACATTTCTTTGGAATAATTTCTACATTTTAACAATATATGATAGCTTCAGGTGTAGAAAGTAGGATCGCTAAACCTTTCTATGAGTTGAGCTTGCAGAAAAGATTCCTCCTAAGATTGCTTTATTCTTCATGTGACTTTATTCGAAGATAAAATTCTCAATCAGGATATCTAAAAAGAAGAAAAGATGATTTCATTTGGGGAGTAGATGTGAGATTCTAATAGATTGTGATTTTATCATTAATCAGATGAACTCTGACCTTTTCTCTGTTTAAATGCACGATTAAGTGATATTTTTACAGCAAAAAGATTGAGTTTAATTCTAACCTTGAAATGATTTGTATGGAATTAGTGTTGTGTAAGGATCTTCAAAAACTATTACTTTTATATTATTAGAATTATTACAGATGATATGGCTTTTATAGATGACTATCGGAACTCAGACTCATTAGCGTTTGTCTTTTGTTTTTAAGGATGGACTAACAAATCAAGCTTAATGAAAATCTATCTTTTTGAAAAATAAATTCTTTTCCCCTCTGCTTGTTTCTTTTTGGTAGAAGGATCTTACTCCTCTTCCTTCTGATCTGTGGAGGTTGATTAGGCCTTTCAACCCTTTTTAATGTTGTAATTGGCATTTTACTTTTGGATTCTGATGATGGTGGTTTGGACGGAGGAGGTTTGGCCTTAACAAGCACGGATTATAGGCCGTTAATCATAGGATTGTTGAAGAGGTTAGCTATTTAGAAGGTTACGATTTCGACAGAAGCAAAACATGCCTAGATGATTTTATCATTGCTACATTCCAATTATAACATTTCTTAAAAAAGATAGTCATCTTTCGAATGAGAAAAGAATTCACATGAATGCTTTTCTAGTAGAAGAACAAATCACGAAAAAGTTTCCTTGATTAAGTAAAATTACTAATGAAAATTAAAAAAATTAAAAATGGTAGCGTCAAACTTACTGATTATGGGTAATGTGTTACTGATAGTACCTTTTAAGATGTTTTTTGTGATTTTTAAGAAATTTATGGATGCTATTAAAGTAACTTACTGATATATTGAGTTAAATTACCTCAATAAAGTGGTTTTGGTGGTTACGGGTAATGTGTGACTGAGTGAGATTACTAACTTAATATATGGAACTTTGTAACGGAACGGGTCGCGACGACCGGCGGAAGCATGTGATATTAGATCGCACGACCGAAGTGTTATCGAAAACATGCGTGGCAATCATTGAGCAGAGATAATATCAATCCTATAAAAAGTCTATTCAACAAAGAGTTCCATTATAACAAGTCCAACTAGGGTATTTTTGCAAGAACTACTCTAAGAGTTTAAAACAACATCTCAACAGTTCCTGTAGGCATATAGATATCCTTAAATCTTCACGAGTTCTATCATACCACATCAGGAATCCGAGGAATCTGTAGCATGATCCTGATTAAGTAGTCAACCATGTTCTTTACCTGAAATTGACAAAAATAATTTTGCATGAGCCTAATGCCCAGTACGCATCGGGGTCATGCATGGGTATTCTAACGGTCCTTGGTCTGTTATAATTCATGTACTTAGATTTTCATGTAGTTACATCACTCCGTGCCTAGATAATTCCCATGCATATCTAATTCGATCCCTATCATGTATAATTTGGCTTCTTTCATAAACATGGATATGCATGTATAATATGTAAATTGCATAAGTAGGTATACATTCAAATCTTTCAACTTATGGGGCATATTTCATAAAGTACCTAACAATTTACATACTTCTTAAATCATATAAATCACTTTGCATAAATGCTCTCAAGGCTTTGATGGTTTACTTTTCTTAAGCCAATTCTTGTGCGGCATGTAATGGTTTATGCTTTATTAAAACATCTCTTGTATAATATATAATGGTTTATCTTTAATTAAACCATTTTCTTGCATACTTGTAATGGTTTACCATTATAAATCATTTATTCATAACTTGTGATGATTTACTTTTATAAATCATTTTCTTGCATACTTATAATGGTTCACCGTTATAAACCATTTATTTTCGTAACTTGTAATGATTTACCTTTATAAATCATTTTCTTGCATACTTGTACCGGTTTACTGTTATAAACCATTTATTTCATAACATTCATGTATGTATCTTGTTATACGTTTTCAACCGCTGGCATTTGCGGTCCATGGCATGACAGTGTAGCTACTATTGTAGAGGACTTATCTTTTGCCTTTGTGGTTCCTTGCAACCATACGCTCCTTGCGGCATTGCCCATTGCAGCATTAATATGACAGTGTAGGTACAACTATAGAGAACTTAGCTTTTACCTCCGTGGTTCCTTGCAACCATACGCCCCTTGCGGCGTTGCCTCTTGGGCTAACACGACCCCTTGCGGTCGTCCATGTGACTCCTTTATGAGTCTGTGCCTTAATCTTGTTTAAGTTTTTTGAACCCGTCATCATTGCAATGGTAATAGATTAACTAATGATATATACATACACATATCATTACCATTTTTAATTTATTAAGCTAATACTAACTTGTTGGTTAACAGAAAGTATAGTGATAACAAATTATACTCAACATAAGCAACATATGGAATATGTTTGTTATACCCATCTTCTAAATTAAAAAAACGTTATGGACTCATTGAATATGCGTCTTTGTTGACGTTGTAAAATTGATTAATATACTTACCAAAAAAATGATTAATAATAGCTCGTGTTACTACCGTGATACTAAAAGCAATCTTCCAGAATAATATGTTAATTACTACTTCCAGAATACTATGCTAATTACTAGTGGACGGCCAGCAAGTTATGAAATATTAGCTAGTGATATATGAGTGTTGATTTATCATTATAACATTTCATAGGACCACAAAAATATAGGTCTAGAATTATTTAAATTAACCAATAGTTGACATATACAGGTTGTGTCTAAATCATCTCGAGTGATTGTTGTTTTTTTTCTTTCCAAATTTATCTGAATACAAAGATGGGATATGTCAACTATGATCACAATGTTAAAGCATTATGTCCTACTTGTAAAATAATGTCCTATTATATAATAATAACATCGACAAAACTTATATTTAGGACTACCATATTATCATTCACATCAGGGCATCTACTAAATAAAACATATATATTTCGATTCCCAACAACATTCTGAGTACTTTAAAAATTATGCTTAAGTAGATGAGGGAAGAATAACAAATGAGAAATTATATGCAACCTCTGTTCTTGTAGGAACGTTATTTTTTTAAAAAAAAAACTTCTCATGGCACTTAAGATATATCTACGAACTACTCCATCGAAATAATAGGAGTTATCGTTATATTCCATTTAGTGTATATCCAGAATTTCCATCGGCTGACACATTTTTTATTCATTATTATTACAAAATCCTATACCGATACATACAATTATAGATCGTAATCTGGATTAGACTTTCGTCGATATAAAAAATCCTAAACCGATATATACGAGAGATCTATCTTGATGAAATCAATATTTATACGAAAACCTAAATCGGTACATACATTAAAAATATTATAATCCTAAGCCGATACATACATAAAGATCATAGTTCAAATGTGATCATTGTTAAGTGTGATACTAAACCGATACATACCTTAGGTCCAAAGCTTGACTCTCTTTGATATGGCCGTTGTGGCTTCATACGACCTCGCACTCTCCTTCTTCTTCGATTCGACATGCCATCTCTCATGACGAAGAGAATCTCTGGTAAGATCTCTCTCTTCTTGCACGATGTAGGAAGGTGACATGTGGATTTTAAGCCCTTATGGTCTTTTAATAGTTATCAATGAGGTAAATTAATTGGGTGTAATAAAGCTCATTCAATTGGCTATTCAATAATTCAATAATGGTAATATAGAATAGATGGAAATTTGGTTGGAGGAAATTAAGAGATTTGATTTTTTTTAAAAAAAATCATAGCTGTTACAATCTACCACCCTTATAAAAATTTCGTCCTCAAAATTTCTTCGAATCTGATGATGCCGAAGATGAGTGGGTATTCCCTTACATTTTACCTTATTCTTCAACACTCTTTTTATAACTACAGACTAGCTTTAATCCCAAAATATGCTTTCACCCGCATTGCTCCACTGAGTGTGATCTTCAAGATAATCTATAGAATGCTTCATACAAAACCATGTTGATGCTCGAGTGATGACCATTTACTTTAAGAAAACTCTACCAAAGGAAAATGTCTATCCGAGATTCCTGTAAAATCATGAGCACATGCTCCCAACAAAGCTTCAAATCTCTCGATGATCATAGATGATTGACCTGATATCTATAGGGGAAAAGAATTATTAACTTAAATTACATATCCATAACCTCTTGAAGACACTTCCATAGCTAAGATGTATATCTCATGTCCTGGTCTGACATAATTTTATGGTAGGACATTGTTTAGGTTGTTGATCTCATTTATCTAAAGTTTAACCAGCCTCTCCATCGATTGCTCCAAGCAAGTAGATAAGAAGAGAGCTAACTTGATCCATTCATCTACACATGCTAACATGTATGGTATCATAAGGATGTATCCTTGTCTTGGTAAATCCGTAACAAAATCTATGTGATATGCTTCAATTCCACTCTACTATCTCCAAAAGTTGAGCATGGCTTATTGTTTTCAGATGTTATATCCCAATCTATTGTCATATTAGGATTTTAGAAATAAATTATACAATCTCTATCTTAATCATTGGCCAACATGTAATATCATTGGATATCTTTAGACATTTTTGTCATGTATGAATGAATAGTTTACATCAATCTTTGAGATTCATATAACATCTCCTACCTTAACTTATTATCACTAAGAATCCAAAATCTTTGATAATATAACACATCATCATCATCATCATCATCTATTCCATTAATAAAATAATATCACTCCTTCTTAGGTGTTCCAATCATTTTTGAAAGTTCAACATCTTATTCGCTAATTTGATCCTTTAGATTACCAAGAAAAAAATTCTCGTTGTAACGATAATCTCACCAATCTATTAGAGAAAATATTATCATTACTAACTCCAAGTAAAAAGTTGGACAACTATTCTCTTGTGATCTTAGTTGGCACGACCTATAATTAATACCTTTTTCATAAAGCATACCCTACTTTCTTTGTCAGATATATCAATGTGAACTACAAGCCTCTAATGCGTAATAGTGAGCTTCAGGTAAGGGTCACGGTCAACTTCAATCACATTCCTATAAATGTACAAAACTCGCATCCTTTCTAATGAGGTTTCTCATTGCTATTACAATATGTGAGAAAGTTTTACGTGAATCACCAATATACCTTGCCACCCTAGAAATCCTTGAATCTCTAAATATCACTGAAGTATATAATAATGTCATCTATAAATACAACCATAAATTTATGACGATCTTCTAAAAAATCCCTCAAGGTTACATTATTCGCAGTTTGATAACCAATGAAGAGACTAAGACATATCTTTACTTTTCACACAGAGAATGATGCTCTTTATGGAGATTATTGAGTCACGAAGAAAAAAACTCCCTTATCCCACTTTCACTACCACCGATCTTTTAATTCTATCATTTCAATAGGTGTCATTTTGTAGGGACTTTCTGAAATTAGTGCAATTTAAGGGATGACATCAATGGAGAAATCCAATTCTCTTGAAGAAGGTATTGTTGAACGATCATATGAAAAGGGATCAAGAAAAGTCCTTAATAACATATATTTTTTCGTGATGTAATCAAGATGATCATGTATACCTAATGAATAGTTTACTTGCTTCTCATACTCGTCGAACTCCATATCACTATCACATACTCTTCGATCATCTATTTACAATGTTTAAGGTAAAAAAATCGCTTCACTCGTTGTAAAGCATCTCCGAAAAATGGATTCTATTGATTTTGACTCCTTTGTCCTATCTTTTAGATAAATGTCCCAAAAAATTCTTCTCCTCATGGTAGTCTCTAATTTTAAAAGTCACATCCATCTAATACATCTAATGCCTAACTTTCTCCATATCAAGTTTATCCTATAAAATGAATGGATTGTTGAGAATAAGGACCTTCAGTATAAATTTACCAAAGCTCGGTGCATGATACTTTCACAGTTGAGTCGTCAATGTCTATCAACTTTGGTAATTCTTGGTGTGTATCCTTGGAATTTTCATTATCCAAGTGATGACTCATGATCTTTGTTCACTTTAATTTCACAATGAGGAATCATCTGAGTCAGAAAATCAAAGGGTCAATAGTTGTCAATACTACCTAAATTTTACTCTATTCATCTTAGTATTGGCTCACTATCAGTTGTGGATACCTTACACCCAGAGGAAATCCTGCTCTGATACCATTTGTAACGGAACGGGTCGCGACGACTGGCGGAAGCATGTGATATTAGATCGCACGACCGAACTGTCACCGAAAACATGCGTGGGAATCATTGAGCAGGGATTATATCAATTCCATAAAAAGTCCATTCAACAAAGAGTTCTATTATAACAAGTCCAACTGAGGTATTTTTGCAAAAACTACTCTAAGAATTTAAAACAACATCTCAACAGTTCCTGCATGCATATAGATATCCTTAAATCTTCACGAGTTGTATCATATCACGTCAGGAATCGGAGGAATCTGTAGCACGATCCTGATTAAGCAGTCAACCATGTTCTTTACCTGAAATTGACAAAAATAATTTTGCATGAGCCTAATGCCCAGTATGCATCGGGGACCATGCATTGGTATTCTAACGATCATTGGTCCGTTATAATTCATGTACTTGGATTTTCATGTATTTACATCACTCTGTGCCTAGATAATTCCCATGCATGCCTAAGTCGATCCCTATTATAATTAGGCTTCTTTCATAAACATGGATATGTATGTATAATATGTAAATTGCATAAGTAGGTATGACATTCAAATCTTTCAACTTATGGGGCATATTCCATAAAGTACCTAACAATTTACATACTTCTTAAATCATATAAATCACTTTGCATAAATGCTCTCATGACTTTGATGGTTTACTTTTCTTAAGCCAATTCTTGCGCAACATGTAATGGTTTATGCTTTATTAAAAACATTTCTCTTGTATAATATATATTGATTTATCTTTAATTAAACTATTTTCTTGCATACTTGTAATGCTTTACCATTATAAATCATTTATCTCATAGCTTGTAATGATTCACTTTTATAAATCATTTCCTTGCATACTTATAATTGTTCACCGTTATAAACCATTTATTTTCGTAACTTGTGATGATTTACCTTTATAAATCATTTCCTTGTGTACTTGTACTGGTTTACTGTTATAAACCATTTATTTCATAACTTTCATGTACGTATCTTGTTATACGTTTTCAACCGCTGGCACTTGCGGTCCATGGCATGACAGTGTATCTACAACTGTAGAGGACTTAGCTTTTGCCTCTGTGGTTCCTTGCAACCATACGCCCCTTGCGGTGTTGCCCCTTGCAGCATTAATTTGACAGTGTAGGTACAAATGTAGAGGACTTAGCTTTTACCTCCGTGATTCCTTGCAACCATGCGCTCCTTGTGGCGTTGTCTCTTGGGCTAACACGACCCCTTGCGGTCGTCCATGTGATTCCTTTATGAGTCTGTGCCTTAATCTTGTTTAATTTTTTTTGAACTCGTCATCACTGAAATGATTATAGATTAACAAATCATATATACATACACATATCATTACCATTTTTAACTTATTAAGCTAATACTAACTTGTTGGTTAACAGAAAGTTTAGTAATAACAAATTATACTCGACATAAGCAACATATGAAATATGTTTATTATACCCATCTTCTAAATTAAAAAAAAACATTATGGACTCATTGAATATGTGTAATCATCTTTGTTGACGCTGTAAAATTGATTAATATATTTACCAGAAAATTGATTAATAATAGCTCGTGTTACTACCGTGATACTAAAAGCAATATTCCATAATACTATGCTAATTACTACTTCCAGAATACTATGCTAATTACTAGTTGACGGCCAGCAAGTTATGGAATATTAGCTAGTGATATATGAGTGTTGATTTATCATTATAACATTTCATGGGACCACAAAAATATAGGTCTAGAATTATTTAAATTAACCAATAGTCGATTAAAAATATAGAGGTCGTGTCTAAATCATCTCGGGTGATTGTTGTTTTTTTTTCTTTCCAAATTTATCTGAATACAAAGATAAGATATGTCAACTATGGTCACAAGGTTAAAGCATTATGTCCTACTTGTAAATTAATATGTCCTATTATATAATAATAACATCGACAATACTTATATTTAGGACTACATATTATTATTCACGTCAGAGCCTCTACTAAATAAAAACATATATATGCATCTTTTCCATTCCCAACAACATTCCGAGAACTTTAAAATTATGCTTAAGTAGATGAGGGAAGAATAACAAACGAGAAATAACATGCAACCTTTGTTCTTGTAGGAACGTTATTTTTTTAAAAAAACTTCTCATGGCACTTAAGATATATCTACGAGCTTCTCCATCGAAATAATAGGAGTTCTTATACTCCATTTAGTGTGTATCCATAATTGCCATCGGCTGATACAGTTTTGATCATTATTAATACAAAAACATATACCGATACATACAATTATAGATCGTAATCTGGATAAGACTTTTACCAATATAAAAAATCCTAAACCGATACATACGAGAGATCTATCTTAATGAAATCAATATTTATACGAAAACCTAAATCAGTACATACAATAAAAAAAATTATAATCCTAAGCCGATACATACATAAAGATCATAGTTCAGATGTGATCATTGTTAAGCGCGATCCTAAACCGCTACATACCTTAGGTCCAAAGCTTGACTCAACTTTGATATGGTCGTTGTTGCTTCATACGGCCTCGTATCTGCACTCTCCTTCTTCTTCGATTCGACATGCCATCTCTCATGACGAAGGGAATCTCTGGTAAGATCTCTCTCTCTCTCTCTCTCTCTCTCTTCTTGCACACGATGTGGGAAGGTGACGTGTGGATTTTACGACCTTATGGTCTTTTAATAGTTACCAAGGAGGTAAATTAATTGAGGTAATAAAGCTCATTCAATTGGCTATTCAATAATTCAATAATGGTAATATGGAATAGATGGAAATTTGGTTGAAGGAAATTAAGATATTTGTTTTTTTTAAAATCACGGCCGTTACAAACTTACTAATGTAAGGATAGACAAACATTTGATTTCACATTTGAGGCTGAAAAACTTATAATTATGTAAATAATAAATAAAATGGAAGTAATTAATTTGGGTGTTAAAATATGATGCAATATGAGAGGGGAATTTTAAATGGAAATAATTATTGAGGTAATTAAGATAATGTTTTTTATGATTTTAACTGATTTCGACTAAATATAGAAATATGATAGAATAATGATTATCATATTATGAATATCATTACACACATAATGGGTTCAGAGCTCATTAGAATATGTGTATGAGTGTACGAACGCATGTACATCCTGTAACATCCGTACCCCAAAAATAGTTCCACATCTAAAATTCTTAAAATGTGAGAGTGTGTTATAAGTGGTGGGGAGTACTACTTGACAACTGGACTTAAGCATTTTGGGTGTTTGCCAACGGGTCTATTTGGACCCGTACTCAACAAGTTGTCACGACCAGTTTCCTCGATAACGGACTGAAGACCTAAACCCGAGACGTTATACATCCAACCGAAAAATCCCGATGCGCAGCTCTCTCACATCAAAATACATTCATGCATATATTATTAATATCATCACTCCCAATTGATCCAACTCTAGAATTCTATGCATATTACTGTTCATGGTAAGTCCGGTTACAGTGAAAGATCCTCATCCCAAGGGAATTCCTCTGCATCTCTAATTCTATCCATTAACCCAGTTGTCATCTGGGGCAGAAGCGATCAGCAAGTCTGTCTAGGCTTTCCACATGTATGTAACACTTGTCACTTGGCTTGCAGGAGATGAGCCATCATCCTTCAACAGCACCCACCGGGCGTTTCACAAGTGTTCCAGATCCGTTTGAAGGGGAGGAGATGCGAGGGAGGGGCCCAACAATCGAAACAAAGGTGATGATGCCACCCTCGATGACAAATGCAAGTTGCGCAGTTTGAAGGGGTGCCTGCATGTGAACTTGACCGTGAGGTTGTCGTCTTCCCTCCAAAGGTTTGATACTAACAACCGATGGGGGAAAAAAGCATCCTCAAGGACCTCATCCCATCAGTTCTTACATCTGCTTCGCTTTGGAAACTGATATATGCATGCATTGCATGCGGATACGGATGTTTGTTTTTTTTTCTATATTGTCATTAGTTTGGATTGGTATTTGTCGTATATTCGTATAGTTGCAGTGGAATATTCAACGATATATATGCCATGACACTCCACGCCTAAATCAAACCAATTTCAACTAAATATATTTCCATCGATCTTTACATGGATATGTAGGTAAAATAACAGGAGGGTTAGAAAAATAATACCGGATATAATACGACGAGACGAATCAACTAGCCGAGGCTTGCAAGATGCACTGTCCTTAAGAATAGATTCGTATCTCCCTCGAAAATTCCGACGGTGCAACCGGTACCGGTACGACTATCCTCCAGGATACAATGACGAGATCTCGGCGGGCGTGCACTCGCCAACGTCAAGATCGGTTGAGCAACAACGATCCTTCCTTCAGAATGAACACACTCTAAAGAGAGAAGGGAGAAGAGAGATAGAAAAAATGTTGTGTGTGTTCGGCTAGGAAAAACCTCATATTTATAAGCATACGTGCACATAACGTTTTGAGTTATGACACTAATACCTCAACGATCATAAAATTTAAGATGACAATATAATAACATTAACGAAAAAATTAAAGGTACTTCATAGGTAACGCTAATGTCAAAGAAAAGATTCTTGCCATATGAAACGTATATGACACGTAAGATATTGACATAATAACATAAAGCACAATGGTATCATGCTATCATTCATGCTTTAATAAAGCACAATGGTAACGTAAATGCTATTCTCATAATATTATATTGCAATAATTATGAGAGAAGAGAATTATACTGTTATAAATAATTCATGCAAAATATCATGAAGTGCAAATGGTCCATTCTAGACGTTGGCCCATTTCAAGTAACGTGCAGCCTTTAATTTGCATGAGAAATAAAGACCTCCAAATTTTCATGCACTCAAGAAATAAATTATGAGAATATATTTAAAATGTATATGAAATAAATCTAAAGATACCAACAATCCCCCACTATTTCAAATACATTTTTTTGAACTCTCTTTCTATCCTCCACAATTTCAAAAAGAAAATAAATTAATAAATATTACAAGAGAAATAAGATCTTGAAGACGACACTTGAAGGAATTTGAAAATGTAATGCATAAGGCTTGGTGTCTTATCGACTATGAACCAAGACATAGAGAATAAGAATATAGTTTCTAAAGGTTGGTGGAATTAAAATTCCTATGAACCAATCCTTTATTTTTGAAACCATTGACCCATATCTCACACTACATTATCTGATCGTTGTTGCTCATGCGGGTTGACACGTTTCGGCCATGCGTCTACTTGGATTTTTCATGAGTGCTCTAGATATTTTGCCCAAAAATCTCATAGGAAGCGGCCTCACCTCCACACTCATATAGGTGGATCATCATCACGTGTGTACTGCTTTTACACACCACCCAATTTGGGCTATGATGTCCATTAAGAATATGCATATTCAACCTCACCATTTTTCATACTATCGCGTTGTACACCATAGGAATGGGGAAGATTTGATAGTATCTTGCAAGTCGTCTAGTGAATTGTTTATCCCTTATGAACCTTCTTCCTGGGATCTCCATTCATGAAGGTTGGGTTTCCATCACTTCGACTCTTGATTCGGGCATAACCCCATTCCCCTCGATGTACTCTCCACTAACTTTTTGTTTAGTGGTTTAGTCAGAGGATCAGCTAAACTTAACTCTGACTTCACGTAATCCATGGATTAATGCCATCACTAATGAGTTGCCTCACAATATTGTGCCTCAGACGGATATGTCTGTTTTTCCCATTATAAATTTTATTTTTAGCTCTTGCTATAACAGCTTGGCTATCACAATGGATGAATACAGATGGCGTTGGCTTCATCCAAATGGGAAGATCTGCTACAAGGTTTCTCAACCATTCAACCTCAGTACATGCCTTCTCTAAGGCAATGAACTTGGATTCCATAGTAGACCGAGCAATACAAGCTTGCTTGGTTGATTTCCAAGCAACAACTCCTCCTGCAAGGGTAAAAATATATCCACTAGTAGATTCCAATTCATCTGAATCTGAGATCCAATCCGCATCACAATGCCCTTCATCCTTCCTTCAGAATGAACACACTCTAAAGAGAGAAGGGAGAAGAGAGATAGAAAAAATGTTGTGTGTGTTCGGCTAGGAAAAACCTCATATTTATAAGCATACGTGCACATAACGTTTTGAGTTATGACACTAATACCTCAACGATCATAAAATTTAAGATGACAATATAATAACATTAACGAAGGAATTAAAGGTACTTCATAGGTAACGCTAATGTCAAAGAAAAGATTCTTGCCATATGAAACGTATATGACACGTAAGATATTGACATAATAACATAAAGCACAATGGTATCATGCTATCATTCATGCTTTAATAAAGCACAACGGTAACGTAAATGCTATTCTCATAATATTATATTGCAATAATTATGAGAGAAGAGAATAATACTGTTATAAATAATTCATGCAAAATATCATGAAGTGCAAATGGTCCATTCTAGACGTTGGCCCATTTCAAGTAACGTGCAGCCTTTAATTTGCATGAGAAATAAAGACCTCCAAATTTTCATGCACTCAAGAAATAAATTATGAGAATATATTTAAAATGTATATGAAATAAATCTAAAGATACCAACAATCCCCCACTATTACTGAATGTTCTCCACAAAACTTTAAGCAATATCTCATTGTTCTTTTAAGGTATTTAAGCACCTTTTTTAGGGCATCACAGTGTTCTCCATCAGAATTTTGAGTATACCTGCATAACTTTTGCAACAATATATGGAACATTGTGTCTAATGCATATCTAATTTGAAGTATACTATCACTTTTACTCCTTTTGAACAATGGTTTTACAGTAAAAGGAGTGCTTACCCGTTTGCAATTAAAAGAATAAAATCTTTAGAGATTTCTTCCAATATAATATTCATGCGAGGGAAAAAATATAATTAAACTTTATTACAAGTTTATTCTCGAGATAGTAATTATTTCTCTCATATCTTTGATATCACATTAGCAGTTAAAAATTATGAGGCTCCTTTTTTTTAATCACAAGAGATCCACATGTAATATTACAATGACCAATATGTATATATAATGATCATTGAAATTTTTTTTTCAATACATGTTTTCTTCTCTTATAGCAGTAAGAACAAATCAACTAGTATTTTTCAACTTATTTGCATCACAATATCCTTCAGTCAATAGAGAGAGTGCCCCCTCGGGGCGCCGAGAATGGTAGGATCTTCATATAATATTAAACAATAACATGCCTCTTCTTTGAAATATTAGTGCATTCAAAACAGAGCATGTCACTGCTCTCTTCTGGATTTGGAGTGTACCTACGTAACTTTCCAAAATATACGCAACATCTTGTCTAAAGCAATTCATCAAGCCTCTACGATCACAACAAATGTGCATACTTGATTTGAATATGCCATCACTTTTATTAATCAGTAGGTTTATAGATACTACATTACTTATCTCCTTGCATTCAAATGAAGAAGATCCTTTACGTTTTTTGTATCATAATGAAGTTGAACAGCTAACTTGATATCTCCAACGGATGAAAGAATAAGTGTAGTAAGACTCAAAGAAATCAATTCAATTGTCATATTAATATTAATATGATAATGGTGTTGAATGACAAAAAAATACCAACATTCTACAAAAGAAAATGAATGACCAAATAACGACCACTGAAAAAAAATTCATATTCTTGTGTTCATTGTACTTTATTATTGTGAGAGAAATACCATTAAAAACTAATACTCCATTTCTAATTTTGGTCAATTTCCAGTACATATCAATTGCATGGAAATAAAGTCGACGCAATATAAATACAGACCATACATTAAATGAATTATATTAGTCTTGATATTTGCAATAAAAGGTATTTTAAAACAAATGATAATATATCAACAAGAGTATTATAACATATCCGAAGATCAAACGCGGACACATTTTTTTTAATACATGCTATTTTTTTTCTTATGCTCAATAAGTGAGACATTGGTTAAACACCCCCACATTTTCGGATATTTAAAACTAGATATTTTTAGAATAGCTGCACCACTCAACTCTTATAAAGAACCAAAAAAAACCATCAACATTTCTCTTTCACAAACATTATGTGGAATCAGAAAGTTGCTCAATTACGACTATATCTAAGATATGGTATTTGGATAAAAGAAACAAAGAACCCTCTAAATCTATTCTTAAGATTGTAGGTAAAATAACAGGAGGGTTAGAAAAATAATACCGGATATAATACGACGAGACGAATCAACTAGCCGTGCAAGATGCACTGTCCTTAAGAATAGATTCGTACCTCCCTCGAAAATTCCGACGGTGCAACCGGTACCGGTACGACTATCCTCCAGGATACAATGACGAGATCTCGGCGGGCGTGCACTCGCCAACGTCAAGATCGGTTGAGCAACAACGATCCTTCCTTCAGAATGAACACACTCTAAAGAGAGAAGAGAGAAGAGAGATAGAAAAAATGTTGTGTGTGTTCGGCTAGGAAAAACCTCATATTTATAAGCATACGTGCACAGAACGTTTTGAGTTATGACACTAATACCTCAACGATCATAAAATTTAAGATGACAATATAATAACATTAATGAAAGAATTAAAGGTACTTCATAGGTAACGCTAATGTCAAAGAAAAGATTCTTGCCATATGAAACGTATATGACACGTAAGATATTGACATAATAACATAAAGCACAATGGTATCATGCTATCATTCATGCTTTAATAAAGCACAATGGTAACGTAAATGCTATTCTCATAATATTATATTGCAATAATTATGAGAGAAGAGAATAATACCGTTATAAATAATTCATGCAAAATATCATGAAGTGCAAATGGTCCATTCTAGACGTTGGCCCATTTCAAGTAACGTGCAGCCTTTAATTTGCATGAGAAATAAAGACCTCCAAATTTTCATGCACTCAAGAAATAAATTATGAGAATATATTTAAAATGTATATGAAATAAATCTAAAGATACCAACAGGATACACTGCCAAATTAGGCTTACAACTATGGAGGAAAATGATCAGATACATATACAAATATGTGTTACCATATCTTTATATTTTTTTAAAATTAGGATATGAATACGAATACAAATATCACACGAATGCGTAAAATATAAAGTCATCCTCAAAATACGAACATGAATATTAATAATTCGAATATGTATATTTGACAAACAAATACAAACTAATATACGAATGTTATGCATGCCCAAATTTAGTTAAAAGTTTCAAGCATTTGAGATTCATAATAATTTCCAACATATAATAAAGTATATTAAATATTTAAATAATGAATATGTGCATAAAAATAAATAAATAATAAAAGAAAACATAAATATATAACTAAATAATAAAAGAAAGATTGCCAAGCTTACTTTTATGTGTATCATATAAGTATTGGCACTACAACAAAATGATCTTCTAACGACTGAACTGTGGTGACAGATAGATGACTTTTAGCGACGGAAAATGGTTGTTGAGTCAAAAATCCGTCACCACTAATCCATCTCCAAAAATCGCGTCGCCGGAGACTGCAGCGACGGCGGTCTGATGCTATATTTTATTTGACAAATATTCCGTCGCCAAAGTTGTAAATGCAGGAGACCTGTTGCGACGAAATTATCTGTCACCACAACCTCAAAAGCCAAGAATATTTATTCAAATGATACATATATTGCCAATGACAACCACCATACAAATCGAAACCAATATACATATACATATATATATATATATATAAAATAAAGAGGTGTACAAGTTCTGCATGTGCGTCAACAAATATGAAAGGTACACGTATCCCATTTCTAATAGTACATGTTCCTATATAGAAATCTTCAAATAGATATATTAAAAATAAACAAATAAAATAGAATTGATAGCAGCTCATTGTAAGTTGGAGTAATATATAGCCTCTGCGAAACCACTGTCCACACCATGCAGCCTCGCTGTGAACTTTAATGTTTCGGCTGTGTCATTTTGATCAAAAAGGAGAGAGGATGCCGATGCCAACACCCTTCCACCGTTTGTGCAAATAAGCGCCGTGGTGCCACCCCTTCCACCATTGGTGGCAGTGGCTTCTGCAAGAGGTGTATCCAGTTGACCTTCTTCAGCAGCGACTTCACCTCCAAGATCATGTTGGCCAGCTATGCTTATCATAGCTGTAATTCAACCTCAGATACAAGAGGTGGAGGCACTCGTTCCCCCCTTGCATCTGTCAGCTTGTCCTTGGCCTCGATAAGCGATCGTATGCTTACGGATATCTTGTCAGCCTCCTTCTAGTTGTCGTAGTGCATGCTTGGCTCTAGGAGCAGCTTCCTTCTGTGGTCCACCTCCCTTTGGAGCTTCGCTCGTGTACTCCAGCTGGAGGCTCTTGTCTTCTAAGTTCTTCATGGTGTACTCCTTTTTCTTGACACAGTCGAGCTCTTGGTTAGTATTTTCTCCATTGTTCCGCCACACATGATGCGCATGGCCTCTGTTGCCACCGGAGCCACGATGGTCAGCACCAGATCCATAGTCTTCAAGAGCTGCAACTGATGATGGGAAATACAATGTGTGAATTACCTGATTATGCGTTGATAGGTGAAGAGATATTTGAAGAGAAAAGTTTACAGAAATTAAGTTCTTACCAAATTTTAGCAGCTTGCGTTGATGGTGTGAAGGAACTCAAGCTGAGCACTAATGGCCTCTACTTCGGCCTATCTAATACATATTAATCTGACCAATGTGTATGTATATATTGGAAGAGGTCTCTTTTGTTGATGCTCCAAGATGCCCTTTATTTGAGGAGAAAAAGGCAATGTGAATATATTCTGAAATAGTGAAAGAAGATATTCATATTTTTTTGAGAAGAAAGAGGGTGAAATCCCGAGTTGGGATTCACCGCCAGAAACTATTCATTATAATAATTGATAAGAAGATACATTACCTTAAGGACCAGAAACGATAAAGGGAGAGACAACTTGCTATTACATTTTCCGGATAGAACCTTTGATTTTTGAAAATTACATCATTCCTTCCTCCCCAGATCGTCCAAAGAACCGCAAACGGCAAAGAACAATCATCTGTGGAGTTCATCCCCATCCATCTTATCGACTTCCAGAAATCGGTGAAACCAACATGATGCACCCATGACGGTCCCACCTCATTCCAAACCTTCAGCGACCAAGGGCATGCAAAAAACAAATGTTCTGCATCTTCCGCTTGCACGCCACATCTATCACAACGAGCATCTGGAATACCGAACAATCTGCTCCTTCTCTCCTTGTCGCATATCCTGCCCCTTCTGAGGCACCAAAGAAAGACCTTTACTCTGCAAGGAATCCTGCTTGCCCAAATAATCTTCATATCTTGCTTCAGGTCTGGGTCGAGGTCCTCCATTGTCCCTCTGAACAATATGTATGCCTTTTTCACCGAGAATCTTTCCCCCTCCCATACAAATCGATCTCTTCCCTGGGATAAGCAATTAGCAGATGGTAGCTCAGACCTCATTCTGTCCAAGTCGTCTCTTCTTCTCCCCGAAAGTTCATACACAAAAGTCGGGTTCCACGAACCAGAACAACTAGCTTCAGCCACCGAAGATCCCTTGCTTGCCGCCAAAGCAAATAACCTTGGGAACCTATTACATAGAGCTCCTTCCCCTGTCCAGTTGTCCAGCCAAAACCTAAAAAACTCCCCAGCCCCCAACTTTGGTGTCATTCTCGCCCTCACCTGTGGTAAAACCTCACGAACCCCGCTCCAAAGTGACGACTCAAAACGCACTCTGCCTGCCTCCATTGAGCCTCTGACGTCATAGATGGTTCGTACGAGCTGGATAGCTAGTCTATCTGTACCACCCCAAATTTGCACCACCCACTTAGCCAGAAGCGCCTTATTCATGCTACTTATATCCCGAATTCCAAGGCCTCCTTCGCTTCTCTGCCTCGTGAGCTCCTCCCAACCAACCAGATGTATACCTGATCTTTGTTGCTTCCCATCTGACCAAAAGAATCTTCTCATCATCGGCATCAACCGAGTTGAAAAGAAAAATATTGGAATAGCCGATAACACATGCTTAAGTAGTATCAACTTCCCGCCTTTAGATAGATTGACTGCCTTCCAACCTGCCAGTCTCTCCTCAAATCTCCTAAGGACCACCTCCCACTCCGCTTTCCTTAACCTCCCCGCCACAAGTGGTAGCCCAAGGTAAGTAATGGGTAACTTCCCAAGGGGGCAGCCCAAAAGCGTACTCCTTGATTCACTCTCCTCCTCATCCATCCCAAATTGAATCACCACAGACTTATCTCTATTGATCCTGAGACCAGAGATACTGCTGAAGATCTCTACTAACTGCCTTGTTCTTTTATGCATTTCCTCTGTACCGCCCAAGAAAATCACTGTATCATCTGCATATTGTAATAGTGGAATAGAGATGATTCCCTTACGGAATCCCTCACACCATCCTCCGTCAACTGCTCTCCTGAACATCACCGCCAAAGCGTCCGCCACCAGGACAAATAGCATTGGTGCTAATGGGCATCCCTGTCGCACGCCCCTTTGCGGCTGGAAAAAACCTCCCTCCGGTCTCCCATTCACCAAAACTGTATAAGATGAGGTCGTGACGCACCTCTTCATCCATGCTATCCAGAGGTCGGTGAAGCCGCGCCGACGAAGCGAGTCCCACAAGAAGCTCCAATCTACGCAGTCGTAAGCCTTTTCGAAGTCGATCTTCCATACCAAACCCTTCACATTTTCCCGGCGCCACGCAAGGCAAATCTCGGATGCCATAACCAGTCCGTCTGCCATCTGTCTGCCTGGGATAAAAGCAGTCTGATTTTGTAGGATTACATCACCCAGCACTCGCCTGAGCCTATTTGCTAAAACCTTGGCGACAATCAAGTAGATTGCATTGGATAACGCAATCGGCCTATAGTCCTCCACCTTGATCGGGTTCTCCTTCTTTGGAAGAAGAAAGAGCATTGCCCGGTTCACTTTCTCGAATCCTCTGTTGCCATTTCTGAACTCATTGAGCACCGCTATAACGTCTTCTTTCAGTACGTCCCAAAATTCCCTGTGGAAGAACACCGGAAAACCATCCGGACCCGGCGCCCCATCTGCGTTCAACCCCCACACCGCGCTTTTAATTTCCTCCTCCGTAAAAGTCGCCTCCAGACCAGACGCCTGCACCTCCGTCAGCGACTCAACACCTGCTCCATGCCACCCCCATCCGTCACGTTTCCTTCTCCTCGCCATATCCACAAAATGGCCCCTCAGGGCCCTTCCCACAAAAGCCTCACCCACCACCCTTTCCCCTCCAACTTGGAGACTATGAATAAAATTCCTCCTTCTTCTACCTGAGGCCATCGAATGAAAAAACCTCGTGTTCGCGTCCCCCTCGCGCAGCCATTTCTGCCTAGATCTCTGCTTCCATTCCACTTCTTCTTTCCTATCCTCTAAAAGTAACTCTTCCAGCAGCCTTGCCCGCTCCATTACCTCATCATGGTTCAGGCCCCTCTGGTCTTCTAGCCCATCCAGTCGGACGACCCCCTGCTGAGCTTCCCGCCTTTTCTCCCTCCGTTGCGTCCTGACACTCCGTCTGAAATCGAGCAGGAATCTCTTCAACAGTACTAATTTTGAAGCCAGCCGCCCTACTGCCGACCCCTCCACCTGCCATCCTCTCCACTTCGCGATCACCTCCTCCCTAAACCCCTCTTCCATCAACCATGCTCGTTCAAATCTGAACAAAGACCTATGAAGATATTCATATTAATGTTGTTTTCAGGTGGTAACTCTTTTGTGGGCAAGCCATTGCATTTTAAGATGGTTTTACTCAGATCTTTGGAGATTTTTTTCAAATAACACTTATACCCCTAACCTTTTTCATTCACTTGTGTCTCTATGTTCTTATAAGATTCATATTGTTGACATTGTGTTATTGTAATATAGTGGCACAAGTGTAATAATTGAGGGGCATTGTTGCGATTTTGTATGAACACAAGGATACTAGTGTAATTGCAAATTTCATGAACAAATAGATGTGACCTAGGTACTTTTTGGTGAAGAGAAGTACATTGAAGATCTCACCGGGGGTTATGAGGAGGGAAGGGCTCGAGTATTACAACAAAAACTGATTTGGGCAACCGTTATGATCTTGTCATCCTTTTCTCTTTGATTGATCAACTGAATGAAAAGTATCGCTCTGCCTTGAGAAAACAACCACGAGTTATCAGCTACTATTGAAACTATGTTATTAAAAAGATTATAAGAAATTAAGAAAATTAATAAGGGAAATTATGATACTCACTTGAAATACTCAGATGCTGGATACCTGAATGAAATACCACAAGTCGTGCTTGTGAAAATTGTCTTGTACTTAGCATCGAGAACATAGAAAGAAGAGAGACTTCATAATCTTTTTTAACGTGTCCGCCACATCACTACATGTCACATAAGGTGATGAAGAATAAACTTGCATCAAGTGACCGAAATCTGACAGCTGAATCACAAAAATAGCAGTATAAGTTACAAAGAGATAAACATAAGAAACTATTTCCCACTCATTTATCTGGATAAATCACATGGCTCAAAATTGTCAGAGAAGGATATGATCCTTTTGGGCTGGTCAACATCTGCAAGTAGAAGGTGGCAATAATAACATAAATTGTTCATTTCTACTTATACTAAGCGGATCATTAACCAAAGGATGCAGTTGTACAAGGACAAGTAAAATGAAGATCATACTAACTCACATAACTAGTTGCATATCAGGGCATATTCTCCTGCGTACAATTGAAGCTCCACAACATTGTCAAGGAGAGCAAGAATACCCACTACCAGATTCCTCATCCAATCAGTGAACTTTACTTGTTAAGTTGTTCGACTACGTGCTGTAAAAACTATGTTATTTAAAAGATTATAAGAAATTAAGAAAAATAATAAGGGAAATTATAATACTCACTTGAAATACTCAGATGTCGGATACCTGAATGAAACACCACAAGTCGTGCTTGTGAAAATTGTTTTGTATTTGTCATCGAGAACATAGAAAGAAGAGAGACTTCGTAATCTACTTTAACGTGTCCGCCACATCACTACAAATCACATAAGATGATGGAGAATAAACTTGCATCGAGTGACCGAGATCTGACAAGTGAATCACAAAAATAGCAATATAAGTTACAAAGACATAGACATAAGAAATTATTTCCCACTCATTTATCTGGATAAATCACATGTCTCAAAATTGTTAAAGAAGGATATGATCCTTTGGGGTTGGTGATAATCACGAAATTGATAGCGGTTGTATTGATTCACAAGGCGAATCAACAGTAGGTGTATTAACCGCTCAAAAATCTCTAATTAATCAATAATGAACCCACAATCAAATATCAAACAATGACAAACAAATGTGGAGTCAAATTTATTTTTAACTCTACATAAAAGATGTATAGGTGCAAGTATGTAGAGAGTTCGAACACAGGGAGCAAGGCAGGATAGATCAAGCAAGTGTGTGTGTGTGAATGTGATGTATTGTTTACACTATGCAATGAAAATATTTTTGTGGGTTTTTAATTTTAAAATTTTTTTATTTAATTTTTAAATTTTATATTTTGATTTTTAATTTTCTGATTTTATATTTTATATATTTTTTTATTTTCTTTTTCAATATTGGAATAGATATACAATATAAGAAAAGAGGTGCTAGGCTATTTATAAAAATAGAGAAAAATAGTCAAAAATTAGGAGATAAAATATTTTTGGTCTTTTTATAATTTTTTATTGTTTTTGTGATTTCTGGGAATTTTTCAGAATGTTTTTGGTATTTTTAAAAGTCAAAATAAAGGAAAATAGTGAATTAAGATTCTAGCTGAAATTAAAATGGGAATTAAAAATAACAAACAGTATCAAAATTTTTCCAAATTAATTTTAAAATAAAGGTAATAAAATAGGGAAGCTACAGAATTTGAGTTTATATTTTTCGGAATTTTCTATGATTTTTTAGATTTTTTGAAGTTTAGGTATTTTCTAATTTTTAAGGTTTTTGTTTTGAGATTTTAAGTGATTTTTGGACTGACACTAGAATAGACTAAAATACACAATAGGTAATTTTTTTGGTTTTTTTCAAGGTGTTTTGGTAATTTTTATGGATTTTCTAAGATAGACAGTGGCTAAAATGCATGTTTTTGATTTTTAATAAATACTAAAATGCAATAGAAATGTAATGCAAAAATGTGGCGTGAAAGTGCAAGTTGACAGGAGCTTAAAATGATTTTTGTGGAATTTTTGGGGTATTAGAAATGTCTGCAATAAATAGAGAAAACAAGCAAAAATATATGGCCTGGCAAGGGTATATATGCAAATAGTCAAACATCCAGGGCATGCATGCAAATTTCCCACAAAATATACACTGAATAAAATAGTTAATGGACCATTCAGAAATGCACAAACTCGCAGGGATATGCCCGCAAAAACACCAAGTTCACGTGTGTTGCACGCGCACCAAGCAGGGGCAAAACAGTAATATGCGAAAAGTGGAAGGACTATGTTGCAAAATGTCCACAATATTATAATTATCGACGAAAGTTCAGGTCCTAAACATCAATAAGACAAAGCCTCAGGGTTTGCCCTGCAAAATCACCAAGTCACGTACGTGAGAGCACGTAACTGGTAGGGGGCAAAAAGAAATACCACAAAACCCCAATGGGCTAAACGCAAACTGCACAACAGTTTTTAACAGCAGATGAAAGCTTAAGTATTTATTATAAAATACAAAAAGGGCTGGGGGGAGATGCGCAAAATACCCTCAGCTGGCGCAGATCGAGCGGCTGTGGGCTGCCCACTTGAACACGTGTCGAGACGAGGTTGTGCGATTCCCCTTTGCGTCCCAACGGCCAAGATTAGATGATGGTCAGGTGATCGAACGGCCTGGGCGCGATATGATCCGACGGCTCCTGTACTTCAGGAAGAACACGGGCCCAATCGACGATTGCTGAGGCAGGTGGACGAACGGGGAAGAACACCGCTGTAGCGAGGTTTCTCCAGCTCGATCCTCCTTCTCCGACAATCCAACGTGCTTCAAAATGGCCCTAGTCGGTTGCTGCAGGTGCCTTCTAACGTCCGGTGGCCTCAAAACCCTCCAGCGACGGCTGCAGCTCGTAGATGATGTCGAAGAAGCCGGTGGCCTCCAGGAACCTCCGACGAGGTGCAAAATGGCTCCAGGTGATCGTTCAAGTGCGAGTACCTGCAAGAAAAAAGTGATAGAGTCTAGGGCAAGATGCCTGGACTCCGTGGAGGACAAATGGCAGCGAGGAGTAGCGCGACGGTGGTTGGCCGGAGTTGCGCTCCGGTGAGGATCGTAATGGGAGATTTGATCGATGGAAATCGATGGGGAATGTAGCGATGTGCTCCTATGACTACTGAGAATAAAAAGATGAAAGAAAACAAGAGGGAAACACACCTCAAGGTAGCAGGCCCGAGTTTGAAGTACCTCGACGGCGGGGTGTCGCCGGAGGTGGTGGAACACCCAGATCCACGTCAGATCTCCGCCTTGGATGGCTCAAATCGGAGCTGTCACCTCCGACGATCTATGGAGCAAGGAAGGGGAGCAAACGGGACAAAAAGTGGGGTTCAAAATCAAATCAAAAATCAAGGATGAGTTTTGTAGGGTTGACGGCCAGGTGGGGGAGAACGAGGTATTGACAGTGATTCACCGATGCACTCCCCAATGTAGACTATTGGCGTGAATCATGGGTTATAGGGAGAAAAAGTCATGAAGAAATAATCGTGAAAGGAGATACGATGCATCCTCGAAAAAAGGAAGAAAATGGATCAAAACCCATTCTGACACAGCCACAAGGGGCGGGTCAGAGAGTTGACCCGCAGTCAACTCTCAGACCCTCCTGGTTGGTCCACGTGGACCAACTAGGAAAAACCCTAGGAAAATGTTTTATTAATTCATTTAAAAATAGAAAATGACTTATTTAATTTTAGGTTATTAAATAAAAATATTTATTATTTTATAAAGTATTTTTTTATTTTTAATTATTTTTATAAGGTATAATTTTACAAGTTGCTTTTTATAGCCTATATCGGTATATTACATATATATTTTATTATTTTATTTTTATTTTATGATTTTAGCTTATTTATTTTTATTTATTACTTCATAAAAATATAAAATACTTTTATACACTTAATTCTACTTTTATTTTATTTTCTGAAGTGTTTTGTACATTTAATAAAATATAATTATGTATTATATAGGTATATTCATGGGTATAATACCTATGTATTTTATATACATGTATTTTATTTTGAGTTTTATTTAGGTTTTTATTCTGATTTTAATGTACAAATATATTATAAATAATATTTACATAATTATCAAAATGTAAAATTATAAAAATAATGGATAAAGAATAAATTGAATATTTTAATCTGTACAAGTATACAATGAGGGTGCAAAATTCAACTTTCAAACCGTAGCTCCGTCAAATACGAAACCACCGCCATTAATTAGCTTATTTTATTCTATATGCAATTAAAGTGAGTTTGCTGCATTTGGATATTTCATTTGTGAGATACGGGTCTGGGAAGTTGGGATTATGGATTTTTATTCAGACCATAACTTTGTATCTGTACATGATTTTTGAATGAAATCAATTTTGTATTTTTACTACAACTTTCATGTACAAAGTTTCTTTACTTGAGGTATAAAAAGTGGAACCAAAAATAGTTCCCAAAATGAATAAAGAATGGATGAAAAGAATAGGTATTTTGCCTGTATTTTGACCCTTATCTCCCCCTACTTTATTCCTTGTCGACCTATTTATCAAGATGCCTAGGTCTCGGGGTTTAGGGTCATAAAATATTTACAATATTTTATTCTTTTTATTTTCTTTTATTTATTCTATAATTTTGGCTTTAATTACAGTATTTTATACACTATTTGGATGCACATGCATGAATGCTAAGATGATGTATTTAATGGTATTTACACGCATTTGCTAGGGTTTTTGAGGCCAAAATGATAGAATAAAGATGATGAAATGTTGATTCATCATCCCCCTATACTTTACCTTTGCTAGTCCCTAGCAAACACTTATGCAATAAGTGTAAAAAGAAAAAGAAAGAAAAGAAAAAGAAGAACTTGGATTTAGTTCAATTATCAAACTTGTCTTCACAGAATCAAAATTTGGAGCTTAAGTCCGACCTTTGGAATTTTAGTGAGGGCGGAACCTTAATGAGAACCGAATTTGAAATCGAACAGTCCTTGAGAATCCCAAAAACCCTGTTCAAGTCTCCTTAATAGCCAGGTTAGAAATATCTCAACTCATACGCAAACCCTTACGACTATGAATCTGACTCGTATAGTGTAAGTGATTGTGGCCCTCCCCAACTGAAATGACAAAGAAACTAACTTCTCCAGTATGACAACCCAATGATTCCCCAATCCAATAACTCCATCCTCGAGGAGCGGGGTATTCCCTTCTAAGTTCAAGTGGCAACCAGCTCAAGAGGAGGGAGTGAAGAGAAGAATGGACAGTTGCCAGTGTAGCTACCTGTCCTAGGATGCAAGACCAGTATAGTCAAGTCATCCAGCTGCAGGCTCACATATATGACTTTGGAACTCAAGCTTGCTTATTGACTTTGCAACATATTCACATACTTTGCAGGCTTTTTATTTTTGTACATGCCTGAACACACTCTTTTTTTAATACTATTCACAACAACATTTACATAAGGAGTTTTTCCTCTTGAGCCAGTAGACTATCCCTCTTTTGAAGCTTTATCGCAACCCACACTCTCCTGTCTTTAGACTTCCTCATCACTGGACGGGTTGGGGTGCACTTCCCTCCCTAGAGGAGGACAAATGTTTCTACTTATGTGCGTCTCATACCGGCAAATCCAATCCCCTCACCACTCCAACTTAGTTGAGCCATGTGAAAGGTGCAGGTGTCCAAGTTAGGTCATTATCAACAAGAGTTGTGCGTGTGCTCCGAAATACTCTACTTAGGCAGTCAAGAATCCATTGAACCAAGTCCTGGAATCCTCAAAGAATTAAGTCAACTAGACCTGAAGTACCTCAAACCCAGTTCCTATAAGGTTCCTGTTATTAGGTAGATTTTAAGGTCCAATCAAGCTCCAATCTCTGGATTTTACTTAGACTTGTTCAACCGTCAAACTCAATCCGAAAAATGCTCATGCTATGCAATGCGATGCAAAATGCAGAAAATATTTTTGTGATGCAATTTTCCAAAGATTTTGAACTTTTTATGGATTTTTGAAAAGATGATGATGATGCATAAGCATTTTTTTGGATTTTTCAAAAAATTTTTTTGGATTTTAATTTTTGCAAATGTTTTTGGGATTTTTGAAAACAAAAAGATTTTGGATAAAAACTAGGTTAAAATATGTACACGGGAGTGCTTCTTATTTTTACAAGAAGTGGATTTTAAGAATTTACAGGGTAAGTGATCAATTTTATAAGTATATAATGGATTTTGGTGTGATGTATATATTCCTCAAACTTATTGGAAAAGGTTTTTCAAACAATTCTGAAAACTATAGTCCAAAATAATTTTTACAAACATTTTTACAAACATGTACACACATTTGAAAATCATTTTGCAAATATTTTAAAACAGTATATATAGATTTTTGCAAGATATTTTTACAACCATTATTCAAACCATTTGCAAATCATTTTTCAAACGTTTTATTTCACACAAAGAAAATTTTACAAACCACACATTTTTACAAAGGTTGAAAACATGTAACAAAACATTTTTCAAATAGTTTTCAAAAGATTTTTCAAAAAGATTTTCAAACTATTTTTCAAACATTTTGCAAAAAATGTTTTCACCTGATTTATTAATCAGTATATACAAAAAGAATTTGAGGAACAAAACACCTTTTTATTAATGGTTTTTAATTAATTTTAATGAATTATTAGCCATATTATTAGTGAAATATGAAAGTACAAGTTATGGCTAAAGTATATACGTAGTATATACGACCCCCTATACTTAGCTTGAGCTACGTCCTCATAGATCAGAGAGAAAAGAGAAGACATAACTCGTACTAAGTATAGGCAAGTCTAAAGAATAAATAAATGAACCAATGAGAAGTTGACCGTCCCCCCATACTTTGGATCAAATAATCCTAAGTATAGCAGACTGTACACAACGCAGGGAGGGTCAAGGGTAGGAATGAACAGATCGTACTCAGATTGTTTCCCCCTATACTTAGGGTAAGATATCCCTAAGTCTAGACAAGAAGAGGAGACAATGGAGAGGATCGAAAAGAATAGAAATACTCGGGGTGCACACCCCCTATACTTAGGACAAAGTACGTCCTAAGTATAGAAAACTGACAACAAGGGGCGGCACCTTTTTGATAGATAAAGAAAATAGAAAAGGAAAAGAAGAAAAGAAGAAAAGATATTAACAGATGACAAAGTGATATGGACAGATGATCTGTACAGCAGAAGATGGAAGTGATCACCATGTATGAGATGCAGATGATATGAGTCAAAGAACACATCTCATACCAGAAGAATGGGGGCAACGTCAATGGTCGGCGGATCATGATCTAGATGTAGTTTTAGGCGCTGACCATTGACACGGAAGGTAGAGGAAGATGACGGTTCGGATATGTCAATACTGCCATTGTCATGTACCTTCCTGATCACATAAGGACCTTTCCACTTGCTCTGTAGTTTCCCTGGAAATAATTTCATCCTGGAATCGAACAACCATACGCGCTGATCGGGCTCAAACCGCTTATGGCTGATGTGAGAATCGTGCCATGTTTTCACTTTTCCTTATAGTGTAGGCTGCTAGAAAAGGTTGTATCTCTCAGTTCCTCCAGGGCTATCAACTCTGCTCTCCTCTGTTCTCCTATACTCTCGGGATCCAATAATAACTCAGTAACTGCCCAAAGTGACTTGTGCTTTATTTCCACTGGCAGATGGCACGGCTTGCCATAGACGAGTCGAAAGGGAGATGTCCCTAATGGATTCTTGAAGGAAGTCTGATAGTCCCACAAGACCGAGTCCAAAAGCTGTGACCAATCCTTTCGGTCTGGGCAGACAACCTTCTGCAGGATAGTCTTTATCTCCCGGTTCGATACTTCGGCAAGACCATTAGTCTGAGGGTGATACGATGTGGCAACCCGATGGTCAATGCCGAACTCGTCTGCAAGGGCCCTAACCTTGTCATTGATGAAATGAGACCCCTCGTTTGAAATCAAGACTCTAGGTACCCCAAACCGTGAAATGATATTTTTCCTCAAAAATTTACACACGGTTTTAGCATCTGCGGCTCGGGCGGGGATGGCCTCAACCCATCGGCTGACATAATCTACAACAAGCAAAATGTGTTCAAACCCCTGACTCTTAGGAAATGGACCCATGAAATCAATCCCCCATGCATCAAAAATCTCACAAAAGTGAATGGGTTGCATGGGCATCATGTCTCTCTGTCCACAGGTTCCCATCTTCTGACAGTCAGTACATCTCTTCACGAACTCATCTGAATCCTTGAAGAGAGTAGGCCACCATAGGCTGGATTGAAGCACCTTTTGTGCTGTCCTTTTCCCAGAATGATGTCCTCCTGCCTCAAGCTTGTGGCAGTATGTGAGGACGCTATGCTGCTCTTCTTGAGGAATGCACCTCCTCCAGATGCTATCCCCTCCTTCATGATAAAGGACGGGATCCTCCCAATGGTAGAGCTTGGCCTTCGCCAGGAAGGTCTCGAGCTTCTGCCTGGGCCAACCTTGTGGAACCGTCTTGGCGACAAGATAGTTCACAATGTCGGCGTACCATGAGAGCGAGGTGATAGCCAAGATCGCCTCATCTGGAAACGTCTCTGTCATAGGTGCGCTGGGCTCAGATTCCTCAAGGTTCTCCAAGCGAGAAAGATGATCCGCCACCACATTCTTAACTCCAGGATTATCCTTAATCTCAATATCAAATTCCTGGAGCAGAAGGATCCATCTGGTAAGGCATGCTTTGGCATCCTTCTTGGCCATTAAGTACCGGATGGCGGTGTGATCTGTGTAGATAGTCACTCTAGATCCGAGAATATAAGATATGTACTTATCCAAAGCAAAGACTACGGCCAGCATCTCTTTCTCTATCACAGTATAATTCCGCTGAGCGGCATCCAAAGTCCGGCTGGCGTAGTGAATGGCAAACGACACTCCATCCCTCCTCTGTCCAAGTACAGCCTTAACGGCAAAATCAGAAGCGTCCGTCATGATCTCGAATGGGAGAGACCAATCGGGTGGCTGAAGGACAGGAGTCATGACAACCATATTCTTGAGACTCTCAAAAGACGCCAGACACTTATCATCTACAATGAACTCGGTGTCTTTCATCAGCAAATCAGTAAGCGGTCGAGAAATTCGACTGAAGTCCTGAATAAAAAGTCGGTAGAAACCGACATGCCCCAAAAAAGACCGCAATTGACGCAAATTGGATGGTGGATTGAGTTTTCTAATGATGTCCACCTTGGCCGGATCGACCTCCATGCCCCTGTTGGAGATGATATGACCAAGGACCGTCCCTTGAGTCAATATGAAATGACTCTTCTCCCAAGACAAGACAAGATTGACCTCTATGTAGCGCTGAAGCACACGGTCTATGCAGTCAAGACAAACATTGAACCCGTCGCCATAGACCGAGAAGTCATCCATGAAGACCTCTAAACATACACCCACCATGTCCGAGAAAATGGACAACATGCACCTTTGGAATGTCGTCGGGGCATTACATAGACCAAAGGGCATCCATCTGAAAGCATAAGTCCCAAACAGATAGGTGAATATCGTTTTCTCCTGGTCTTCGAGTGCAATGGCCACTTGATTATATCTGGAGTACCCGTCAAGAAAGCAGTAGTGACTCTTCCCAGCCAGCCTCTCGATAATCTGATCAATGAATGGCAGTGGGAAATGATCCTTCTTGGTGGCCTCATTCAATCGTCTGTAGTCCACACAGACCCTCCAAGAAGTGGGTACTCAGGTAGCGATCTCCTCTCCAGACTCACTCACAACTGTAGTGATACCCGTCTTCTTGGGTACCACATGTAATGGACTAACCCACTTGGAGTCGGAGATGGGGTAGATAAAATCAGCGCTCCACCACTTCGATATTTCTTTCATGACCACATCTCGAAGATTCGGGTTCAGCCGTCGTTGGAACTCACGCGACGGCCTAGCGTCATCCTCAAGATAAATGGGTTGGGAGCACAGAGCCGGACTAATCCCCTGGAGATCAGCTATACTCCAACCTATCTCCCTGCGGTTTCTTTCAAGAACCTCCATCAGACGAGATTCTTGCTCTCCAGTCAAACCTGCTGAGACAATGACTGGGTGCATATCTGGCTCACCCGCAAGGAATCTATACTTCAACGACTACGGCAAAGGTTTCAGTTCTGGACAACTGGGAGGTGGCAGATCTGGCTTCTGATATGTCTGTGTGAAGGCTACCAGGTCTGCATGGGAGAACTCTCGCTACAAATGAACATCTGATGAAGGGAGCCCTGCTGAATCATCAATAAATTGTACTGGCTCGCACTCCGTCCTAGCTGTCGGCTCAAAAGGAATCAGACACGACAAATATTCATCAAAATCATCCCAATCAATGTCTGAATCCGAGGGATCTGAAGTAGATGAACAAGAGTGAAAATCATCAGCACCACTCATCCCAACACTGTCAGCCACAAAAGTATCCTCATCCAGGGGTGTGCTTTCCAGGCTCTCGACTGCCATAAGCTTTAAGTATGGTGAATCTGTAGGCAAGGCGAGGGTCTGTGCTACAGGATCTGTCCAATTGGATTCATCATCTGTCATCACAAAATCTCACTCCTGATGGATGTCTAGCTCTTCCTCTGTCATCTGCACGGCTTCGCTGCACTGCTCCGAGCATTCTAACTCTCTCGCTCTAGTCTCCTCGATCGTCTCTATTTGTATGGTTTCTCCCTCTACGCGAAAACATACCTTCCCACTATCATGAACGGTCACCGCCTTGGCTGTGGCCAAGAATGGGCGTCCAAGTATGATGGGGGCATCGGTTACCGACTCAGGGATCTTCATGTCCAATACAACAAAGTCCACAGGGAATTTCAGGCCCTGAATGGTAACGACCACGTCTCTCAATAACCGCTTTGGCCTCTTAGTCGACCTATCAGCAAACTGAAGGACTGTCCTGCTCCTAAGAAGAGGACCAAACTCGAATCGGTCGAGTAAGGCTGCCGGAAGAAGGTTAATAGAAGAGCTGCTGTCTAACAGAGTGCGATCAAACTGATGCTCCTGAATCTTGCATGTGACATAGGGAGCTCCTGCATATGGTCTCTTGGCTGACAGTTTGTTCTGAATGGTGCAGCAAGTGGAATGAGTGAGCACGTGGATCTGATCTCTGTGGTTCCTCCTCTTCCTGCGGACTGTAGTCTTCTCTTTCAAGTTCTTTTTGAAGAGGGGGATGTGCTCAAGTGCTTCCTGTAGAGTCAGCTGAATGTGGAACATGTCAATCATCTGGTTGTTGAACTCTACCTGTTGTGTCTTTTTAGGATTTTCTCTTTTGTTCCCCTTCGCCCGGTGAAGTGCTTCGGGGAAGGGGATAGTAGGGGCCTCCGCAGATGGAGGGCTAGGATGAGATTCTTGTGCCTGTGAAGGAATAGAATCCATACCATGATCATTATTTAACACATATGGATCTGAAATTTGAACAGAAACCTTTCCTTTATTCATCTTTTTGTTCTTTTTGTAGTTACCACAATCCATAGATACAAAAGGTGGTAACACCACAGAAGGAAGCTCAACAAAAGTAGATGTGGTGGCCTCAGTACCACCACCGGCACCTGTCTTCGCGACATCAGCACTGCGCTCTGGTTCTGCATCAAAAATGGTGGCTTCAGGACCACCGTCTGCCTCTGGTATCACGACGGCCTCAGTACTGTCGTCTGGATCTCCATCATTGGTGGCATCAACACCACCGTCTTCAACATCATCATTAGCGGCATCAGCACCGCTACTCTGCTCATCTGGCGCTCCTGATTCTCACTACTAGAAAATATAACATAAGCAATGGTTGTAAAGCTGTTGTAAAAAGTTATTTGCAACGGTTTTTTTACATTTGCAATGATTTAGGACCGTTGCAACAAACGTTGCGAATGTTGCCGTTGCAATTGACCAAATGCAACGATTCCATGTAATCATTGCAAGTGACCATTTGTTGCAACAGTTATTAAAACATTGCAAATTGGCAACGTTTTTCAAATCGTTGAACTAGATATTAATTGCAACACTTTTATAAATGTGGCATAAATTTTGGCGATGTTATTTTAACCATTGCAAATTTATAGCAACGTTTAGAAACATTGCAAATGATGACATATTTTTGACATACGTAATATAATGCAACCTAAATTAACTGTTGCAAATATAAATGCAACGCTAAAAAAGCAATTCAAAGTAACATTTGCAATGCTTTGTAACCATTGCAAATTATACCAAATTAAGTAATATTTTTCTGCAATAAACAATTATAAAAAAGTGATATATAACCTGTTTAACATGAAAATTATCTCATGTATCTGCAATCATCTATTAAACAAATACCCAATGATAAAAGGCACATTAACAAATAACTCATGTTGTCATTTCACTGTGAACTCCATGAACGTTCCAAACACAAACGACAGTTTCAGATATCTAAGAAAATAAGAGTTTCAAGCATGTATGTTTAAGAGTTTCATAACAAAATAAATAAATAACATTCAAATCAACAACGCATATCACTCAATGACATGCTATCATCCGAGTAGTACTCATCATCGTCGTCGTGATCATTGTCCTTGGAGTTGCTACCATGACCATGATTGCTGATAATGCCCCCACTCTCATGTGAAGATGATTCTTTCCCCTTTCCTACAACTGATATAAGACGCTCCATGTCCTGACGATGAATCTCCATCATATTTGTCATTTTTTCTTCCATCGAACAAAGCTTTTCCTTCAAAGTTTCCACTGTGTCGCGAAGTTTAATGACTTCTTGATTGGATGCGCTCCCCCTATTACCAAAATATATTGATGGGGTAACACCACGACCTGCACAACGTACACGACCAGGACGCTCGGGTCCCTTGACTATAGCAAATGCTTCGTCTGGAGAGAGTGGTACCGCAGGTTCACCATTAACACTTTCACTTATTGATGGTGTCATAAGTCTAACCATTTCATCCTACAGATAATTAATAAATAAATTATATAATATATATAACATGTTACTGCTTCTAAGTTAGTTAACTCACATGTTCTTTTTGCAATTCTGTTGACTCCCAAATTCTTACACCATTCACTTCTCGAGTCTTCGTTAGACGGAACATTTCCACACGAGTGGGCACACGAGAATGTTTCTTAATCTGCATAAGATAAATGATTACAACTACCATGTAAAAAACATCAATCGTATAATATAATAATTTGACAACAATACTTACAGATTCATCTGTCTTTTGGTTGATATTTTTTCTACCCATTCTATGGGTCGGATGAATACCCTTTGCACGATTTTCTCCATTTTTTTGAGCTTTTCTCTGAAATGAAATGAAATAATAGTTCATATTACAATACTTATACATAATAACTTAGAAGATCAACGGTATAACTTTGAAAAAGAATCATATTCTACCTTATACTCATCACTAGTCCAATAGTCGATGAGCTTTCCCCATATAATTGCACTAAGCCCAGCAGGTACTCTTCGTCGTAATTCTTCCAATGGTATACTTTCGTCAAAGTACTGTAAGAAATTTGCAATGGTGTTATTACTTCAAACTTTAATGATTTTGTATATATTTCAGAAATTTCTTACCCTCTTTTTCAATAAGCATCTATATTGACGATGGAGGTCAGCAGCATGACATAAGATTCGCCTATCATTCTCTGGACTACGCTCCCATGAAAATGATCCCTGAAATATTTCACAACTATAAAATAGGAAAATTTGAATATAAAGAGTCTAGTTCAATTCAGATTTTCTTATATCTAGAAACTTTGCACTCTGGACAACTATCAAGATTTTGATTCTCTTTCCTGAATAGAATACAATCATTACGACATGCATCTATTTTCATGGAATTTAAACCCAATGATCTTAATCTTTTCTTTGCATCATACCAATTACTTGGATAACCTTGAGGATGGTCTAATAGTTTACCAATAAACTTAAGTAGTTCTTCAATCATCTTTTTAGTACAACGATGCTTCACTTTCATCTCAAAGATTGTCAGTAGAAATTCAAGTCTTGATACTTTAGATCCTTGAACAATGGGCTCCTCTGCTTCTCTTAAGTTTTTATAAAATTGATTATCATCAAGTTCAAATGGATCATGGGTAGGGGGAACCATAGGGGTAGGTTGAGACTCCCATAACATATCCACAATCTGCTCATTTTGGAGATGTTGATGCGATGACTCTCCGACTTCCTCTCCATGCATATTCCACACATAATAGTGCATCCAAAAACCTTCCAATATCAGATGCTCATAAACAACATCTCGTGTATATGAGTGTGTATTCTTGCACTTCATACAAGGACACAAAATATTCTCTCCATCAGCTCCTGATCTGTATGTGAATTGGTCCTCATGAAATGCCCATTCAAGAAACTTCTTGACTCCTCTGTCATATTCTTCAACATTTCTTAGTCTCATGTGCATCCAAGATTTATCCATTTGCTAAACCTATAACAGTATGCATCGATTCATAATTTTAATATAATATATTTAACAAAGAAAGAAATCGATGAACTTATAGTAGAGTATAGAACCAACCTTCTTGTAGGTTTGTTGGTGTCGTAGGATGCAATTTTTCTCTTAGGTTACAACTTTAGCTTCCAGCAACAAAGATGCTTCTTAAGGTTGTGATTTTAACTTTGAATAAGAAAGATGCGTTTAATCCTCCTAATTAAAAATCAAATTCAAGATCATAACCAAATTAATACTATCATAATATAAAAAGAGATTTATCTTCAAGGAATAGTTAAAGTTTGTTGGGTAATCATCCAATAGTTAGGAACAACCAGAACAACTAAAAGAAATCCTGCTAATTTTACTCTTAAGGATGATAATTTTATAGGTTAAGAGAATTACTTTTCAAAAGTAATAACATAGGCTCACCTTTTCCCTCCTTGAGCTTCTTCTTCAGAATCAAATGCAGAGAGGAGATAACAGAGACAAGTAGCCCTCAGAGTGGGAATGAGTTTTCTGTACAAACCTATTAGTTAGTTATTGTGAATAGCAAAATGACAATAATCTGTACACTAAGCAATTCTACATTTTACAAAAGAAAGATAGAATCTAACGAAAGGTGCAGGTTTAGACGGTGTTCACTTTGTAGATGTGTTGTATAATATCGAATGTCTGTAAGAGAAAATTTGATTTAGAAATACCTTCATAGCGATACCCATCACTGCCTTCTTTCATTGTGTCATCCCTGATTGGAATCATTTTTTCATGTCCATATTAGAAAATGATAAAAACAATACATGTCAAAGGAGCATCACAACTTGTTATAGCACCCAACCTATCCATATCAAGCAAGTATATGCAATCTATATTTTTTTAACATAACCACAATTTAAAAATAAACTTGGATACCTCACGTATTCTCAAATCAATCCGCATGCCCTCCCACACACCCCTCAATATGGATTGCATACTCCTCATCCTCACAACCAAGTCCCCGTCCACCCTCAACTTCATCCACTGCCTACTAATACTAATATTATAAATACACTTTCATGATTTTTTTGTCTTAGAATGCTTTTGTACCATCCATATAACCACACAACCTACCTATATAACATAAAAAATGACAACTAACTTAGTGTTATTTCATTGAAAAAAGATATAAGAATTCATGTGCCATAGCCCATAAATTTGGGTCTGTACAACACCAATCCACGACTGTAAGGGGAAACATGGGATCTATATAAGAAGCAGGTTGATATTGAGGGAACGGGGGTGGATTGGAAACCAAAACTTAGGTATCCATTGGTGACAAAGGAGAGTGACATCTGCTCTAGAAAATTATGGATTGAATCTTACATTAATACTCAACATACCCTCCAGATTTTATTATAATTGATATCCTTTTATTATATATGGGTCGTACAGCATGCATCGTACAAAAGCAGGATGATATCCTTTTATTGTGATTGATAAGGAATAGAAAAAGCATGACATCAGACATTTGACCAAGCGAAGTTTCGATCACGCGCTCAACACAGTCACGGGGATAGGCGTGTGATCAGATCATGGAAAACAAAAGGTGATTGAAAGGAGGCGACAACTGTTGGCTTTAGCATCCAAACCAGTGATATGTTTTCATCAAAGAGTCGCATGGAGGTCTGAAAGAACCGGAAACTCCAGGAGGGCTCGTAATCTTTAGCAATAGGGAGTATATAAAGTAGCAATTGGAGGAGAAGAGAACAAACCTAAGACAGCCGCTGACCACAGAATATTGAAGTTGCTGGAGAGAAACAAATCGGTGGAGAGTCTCGTGTAGAGAACTGCGCTGGAGAGAATACACGATTAAGATTTGAGGAAAAGCTGAGAGGACGAAAGGGTTAGGGTTTTGGCGGCTTAGATATTTAGGTATTTTTGGAGGGACAATTGAGCGGGATATCATTTTGGAAAATTCCAGATGTTTTGCAACATTTTTACAATAGGTCGTAAATATGAAGGCGATATTTACTTAAAAAATGACGTAATTGAATTTTAAATTCAATGGTTGGCATTAAATGTTGCGAATCATTGAAGTAAATGCAACATAATTTTCCAAAGCGTTGCAATCAATAATCTAGTACAACAATTACAAAAACCGTTGCAATTAAATTATCATTATCAACACTTTTTTAAAAGTGTTGCATTATCCGTTGCTAAAAAATCTTTTTCCTGTAGTGTCTGCTTGTGGCTGTCGCTCAGATGAGGTACCGCCGGCTGGCATCCTACCGCTCCTAGTAGTCACAAAATAGGCATCATACAAAGAAAAAGACATGTCACTCAAATAGTCACTAGGAGAGGTATCCTCTGTAAACTCTACCTGCTCAGACTTCCTCTTCAGATTGTTCGGATTTGGTTCAATATGAGCTGGTATGGCGGCTTTGCCCTTGATGATATCCCTCATCTCCTGCCAGAACTCATCCATTTCCTGCCGGAAGGACGTTCGCTGTTCGAAGAGCAAGCGGGCAAGGTCATCTAGAGCTGGATTCTCAAAAGAGGGGGCCTGAGAACCAGACAGGTTTCCCTGCTAGAAATGAGGCTGTTGCTGCCGGTGAGGATAGTGCTGGGGAGGATGGGAGTATGATTTGTTGAGGCTGCTGACACTGCCTCCACTGTTGGTTGTGATAGGTGGGACGAGGACCATGCTGGTATTGCTGCTGGTGGGCATACTGGGGTTGCTGCTGCTGTGGCTACTGGCTGCTCTGTTGTCCTTGAACAGGAGACTACTGCTGAGATGAGTTACCACCGTTACCCCAACGGAATCTGGGGTGATCACGACGAATCTCGGGCTATGGGTACCAGTCGTACCAAATCCCATTGACTTCCATCAAAGGCTCCTGCTCGAAGGATGGTGGAGGTAGAACTGCCAGTGGTTGCTCCGGCTGATAGACCACCATTTGAGTGTCCTGAGATGGTGGCTGCGATGGGTAGTACTGTAACAGCGGGACCGGCTTTGCCTGGATATTGTTAACCTGGCGGTACGAGGCAGAGGGTTGGGATGAGCTGCTACTGCTAGGATCACCACGTGACCTGGGAGGCTGCTGGGAAGATGTCTGTGACTCCTGGACGCAAAGGATCTGCGTCTTCAGGTCACTCATGGTCTTTGCAATCTGGTCCATCTGGGCCATTCCTTGCATCTGCTTCTTCTCGAGGATCTCGAGACGGTCCAACTTCTCACTGATGATGCCTATGTTGGCTGCAGCTGATTCGGCTTGGGTTGCGGCTGCCGACGAAGTGTGAGGGCCGACATCGATGTGGGCGATCCTCTGAAATGATCCCGCTCCTTGTGGGGGCTTCTGTTGTGTGTAGACGCGGGCTTGGGCCATAACAGTTGAGTTCTCTGCCATCCCTCCATAGATGGCCCAAACATCATCTTTACCCTTGGAAAAATATGACCCACTACAAGAGGCATTCACAAGCCCCTGCAGCTCCGGTGTCAGCCCACAAAAGAAGCTCTGCACTAGATTGGGCTTGGATATATCGTGATGTGGACACCGGTCGATGAGCTCTCTGAATCGATCCCAAGCTTCATGAAACTGTTCATTAGGGATCATGACGAAGTTGCTGATCATAGCTCTAGCTGCGTTCATCCGGCTGAGAGGGTAATACTTCTTTAAGTATGCGGTCCGGAGATCTACCCAAGTGTCGATGAACCTCCCTAGGTATTTCAGCCAGTACACGAATCTGTCAATCAAAGATAAGGGGAAGGCTATCATCTTAATGGTGTCCTCAGTCATTAACCTGTCATGAATGGTACTGCAGATCATTTCAAATTCCTGCAAATGGAGGTGTGGCTCTTCGGTCGGCAGCCCATGGAATTTAGGCAGATGCTGAATAGTGTGGGGCCGAAGCTCGAAGTCTCCATGGATGGGCGGGAGTCGGATCCACCGATGAGTGAGGGAGGCTGCTGGATTGTGCAATTATCTCATGATGGTTTGCGGCGGCCTCTCCTGGTTAGGTTCTCCTCCCTCGTCTGCTACAACTGGAATGTCACCTCCACCGCCACCGCCCCCAGGTCAGTTCTCTCGCATCTGTGCGATCTCTCTTATGAGGTCACCCATAAAGACTCCCTGGTCCTGGATCTGTCTCTGCATGGTCTCTAGGGATGCTAGAAGTGAATTATTGATGGCAGCTTGATCATATAAGAATGGAGGGTGCTCATGCTCATCTGGGTGTTCTCCTCTATCAGCCATGTCTGGATTCTCTGAAAAGGCAAAAGAACCCATCTCAGATGTTGTCAAATGCTCTGAGCTCTGTGATGCACTAAATTCTGAAACTCTTGGACTGATGGAAGGAGAATGAGAAGGGAGGTCGAGAGGAACAGGGTGGAATTGAACTCAGGCTCGGAGAGCGAGCTCTCCGAGGTCGTCCTAGATGAATAGGGAGGAGTGCTAGATAGTGGTGCCGACAAGGTCGGCCTAAGAGATCTCCGTCCCATCATCTTGATTATGGAGAAGAGCAAGGTAAATGAAGAAGAAGAAGGGGGCAAAATTTCGCACAAGTGTGCAGTGTTTTTGATCTTGACCTAAATGCGACTAGCAACCAAACACAAAGCAAGGGGATTCACCAACTCAACACATGAAGCCGTGAAGGTTCGGCTTTTATCTTGGTAGTTTTTAGCTTGAATTCAGGAATTTATCTTTTAACGAGTCCTTAGAGCGCTACGCCTAATAGGAGCGAGAGTACTGCCGGAAAAGTATTCCCGTACTTGTTCTCCTCCTGTGTAACCTGTAGGTTGCGCTTTTTGAGGTCCTTGTAACCCTTCCTGGATCCCTACTCAGCCAAAGAAGAAGAGGGAGGAAGCCGATAGGCGAAACTGATACTTCGGATCTCGCTCGCAACGGAATCACCCGTGAGCGTGCAAGATCCTACTCAGACACAGACGGTGAGACAGACACACCCGTGAAGGCGTGGCCTAAACTCGGTACTTCGGACAAGGTTGATGCTCACACAATAGTGAGTCACCAATGTTGACCAATCCCTACTTGCCTACGTACGATAGTAGCGCCAATACTTCGGAAATCCAGGCGATACACAAGGCAGCCACAAGCTGGGTTTTTGGCTCTAATCCTTACGAAGCACTCTGCACACTTGGAAGGAGACCTTCCCATGCAACCTGAACACAAGTGAGGGTGTTCTTCTCCCCAATCAATGAATCCAATTACCAGTTTTATTTTTGGTCAAGTTTTCTTAGCAGTCCCTTTTTTTATTTTTTTGGTGTTATCGCTTCTTTTGAGTAAATTCAAACAAGCGCCTAACGTTTTTGTTTTTTCTTGATTCCTACTTGATTCAAAAATAGAGGGAGAAAAGAGTCGGAAAAGCCGTGCAAGTCGGCACCAAGATGGAAATCTCACCTTTGTGCCTAAATGATGGATGCTAAGATAGAAAGACTTACAGCGCCTCCAGCTCTCTCCATGCGGGATGCAAAGCAGAAACTTTTAAACCTAAGCTATATGTCGATATGCAAGCGGAAATCGTCCTAAGCAGGCAATTACTAACGTGAAGAACCACAAGTCAATCACCGATCTCCAATCCTAGAGTCCGGTCTAGGCTCACCCCTCCTCCTCTCGACACATCGAGTCCAGGAGAAGCGCTTGGCGGGATGAGCTCGCGGCACGACGGATCAAAGATGACGATTAACTGTTTAATTAAACTAAGTCCAAATACACACTATAGGTACATGCAATGGTTATTAGGGTGTTTGGACCTAATCTAATCGATCAAGCAATGCCTAAAATCTAAGGGCTCATTCCACAAAAGAAAGGAGAAATGAAATCAAAACCGGAAACTGACTGCGGTAAAACATGACAAAATCCGCGGTGAGCCCCCAGGTGAACAGACACCTGGAAATTAGGCCTGAGTGTCTGAGTATCCGAGTGTCCCTGTATTATTACAAATTATAAATAAATCTCTCTCTTACAAAAGAAAATGAAAACTAGCTAACACACTCTCTCTCCCACTCCTCCTCTCTCTCCTGTCGGCTTGGGCTAGAAACGTCGACTCCGCTTCCCAAGGCTGCACCGGATCACCTAAGCGATCCTCCTCGCTCCGCGGTCCCTCGCAAGAAGACAAGAAAAGAAAATGGTTAGAAGCTCACATGTATATATCAAAAACAAGAGAGATAAGGCAAGAAATAATGTAGACAAATAAACACAATTAATCAAAAATGAGAACTATACGATGTTGCTCCCCGGCAACGGTGCCATTTGATAATCACGAAATTGAGAGCGGTTGTACTGATTCACAAGGCGAATCAACAGTCGGTGTATTGACCGCTCAAAAATCCCTAATTAATCAACAATGAACCCGCAATCAAATATCAAACAATGACAAACAAATGTGGAGTCAAATTTATTTTTAACTCTACATAAAAGATGTATAGGTACAAGTATGTAGAGAGTTCGAACACAGGGAGCAAGGCAGGATAGATCAAGCAAGTGTGTGTGTGTGTGTGTGAATGTGATGTATTGTCTACACTATGCAATGCAAATATTTTTGTGGGTTTTTAATTTAAAATTTTTTATTTAATTTTTAAATTTTATATTTTGATTTTCTGATTTTATATTTTTTTTTATATTATATATATATTTATATTTTTTTTCTTTTTCAATATTGGAATAGATATACAATATAAGAAAAGAGGTGCTAGGCTATTTATAAAAATAGGGAAAAATAGTCAAAAATTAGGAGATAAAATATTTTTGGTCTTTCTATAAATTTTTACTATTTTTGTGATCTCTGGGAATTTTTCAGAATGTTTTTGGTATTTTTAAAAGACAAAATAAAGGAAAACAGTGAATTAAGATTCTGGCTGAAATTAAAATGGGAATGAAAAATAACAAACAGTATCAAAAATTTTCCAAATTAATTTTATAATAAAGGTAATAAAATAGGGAAGCTATAAAACTTGAGTTTACTATTTTTAGGAATTTTCTATGATTTTTTAGATTTTTTTGACGTTTTTAGATATTTTCTAATTTTTAAGGTTTTTGTTTTGAGATTTTTAGTAATTTTTGGACTGACACTAGAATAGACTAAAATACATAATAGGTAATTTTTTTTGGATTTTTCAAGGTATTTTGCTAATTGTTATGGATTTTCTAAGATAGACAGTGGCTAAAATGCATGTTTTTTATTTTTAATAAATACTAAAATGCAATAGAAATGTAATGCAAAAATGTGGCGTGAAAGTGAAAGTTGACAGGAGCTTAAAATGATTTTTGTGGAATTTTTGGGATATTAGAAATGTATGCAATAAATAGAGAAAACAAGCAAAAATATATGGCCTGGCAAGGATATATATGCAAATAGTCAAACATCCAGGGCACGCATGCAAATTTCCCACAAAATATACACCGAATAAAATAGTTAATGGACCATTCAGAAATACACAAACTCGGAGGGATATGACCGCAAAAACACCAAGTTCACGTGCGTTGCACGCGGACCTAGCAGGGGGCAAAACAGTAATATGCGAAAAGTGGAAGGACTATGTTGCAAAATGTCCACAATATTATAACTATTGACGAAATTTCAGGTCCTAAACATCAATAAGACAAAGCCACAGGGTTTGCCCTGCAAAATCACCAAGTCACGTGCGTGAGAGCACGTGACTGGTAGGGGGCAAAAAGAAATACCACAAAACCACAAGGGGCTAAACACAAAATGCACAACAGTTTTTAACAGCAGATGAATGCTTAAGTATTTAATATAAAATACAAAAAGGGTTAGGGGGAGATGCGCAAAATACCCTCAGCTGGCGCAGATCGAGCGGCCGTGGGCTGCCCACTTGAACACGTGTCGAGATGAGGTTGCGCGATACCCCTTCGCGTCCCAACAGCCAAGATTAGATGATGGTAGGGTGATCGAACGGCCGGGGCGCGATATGATCCGACGGCTCCTGTACGTCAGGAAGAACACGGGCCCGATCGACGGTTGCTGAGGCAGGTGGACGAACGGGGAAGAACACCGCCGCAGCGAGGTTTCTCCGGCTCGATCCTCCTTCTCCGGCAATCTAGTGTGCTTCTAAATGCCCCTAGTCGGTTGCTGCAGGTGCCTTCTAACGTCCGGTGGCCTCAAAACCCTCCAGCGACGGCTGGAGCTCGTCGATGATGTCGAAGAAGCCGACGGCCTCCAGGAACCTCTGACGAGGTGCAAAATGGCTCCAGGTGATCGTTCGAGTGCGAGTACCTGCAAGAAAAAAGTGATAGAGTCCAGGGCAAGATGCCTGGACTCCGTGGAGGACAAATGGCGGCGAGGAGTAGCGCGACGGTGGTTGGCCAGAGTTGCGCTCCGGCGAGGATCGTAATGGGAGATTTGATCAATGGAAATCGATGAGGAATGTTGCGATGTGCTCCTACGACTACTGAGAATAAAAAGATGAAAGAAAACGAGAGGGAAACACACCTCAAGGGACCAGGTGGGGTGTCGCCGGAGGTGGTGGAACGCCCAGATCCACGTCAAAGCTCCGCCTTGGATGGCTCAAATCAGAGATGTCACCTCCGATGATCTATGGAGCAAGGAAGGGGAGCAAACGGGACAAAAAGTGGGGTTCAAAATCAAATCGAAAATCAAGGATGAGTTTTGTAGGGTTGACGAGCAGGTGGGGAAGAACGAGTTATTGATAGTGATTCAGCGATGCACTCCCCAATGTAGACTATTGACGTGAATCATGGGTTATTGGGGAGACAAAGTCATGAAGAAATAATTGTGAAAGGAGATACGATGCATCCTCGAAAAAAGGAAGAAAAGAAACTTGTAGATCTCATCAAGATCTACAACTTTCATGTTTTAAGTTCTTCCAAATTCGGCCTCCTTCTCTCTCTACATGCATTTCCAAATTCTGACACGTGGCTGTGTCAGAATGGGTCAAAACCCATTCTGACACAGCCACAGGGGGCGGATCAGAGAGTTAACCCGCGGTCAACTCTCAGACCCTCATGGTTGGTCCACGTGGACCAACCAGGAAAAACCCTGGGAAAGTGTTTTATTAATTCATTTAAAAATAGAAAATGACTTATTTAATTTTAAGTTATTAAATAAAAAATATTTATTATTTTATAAAGTATTTTATTTTGATTTTTAATTATTTTTATGAGGTATAATGTTACAAGTTGCTTTTTATAGCCTATATAGGTATATTACATATATATTTTATTATTTTATTTTTATTTTGTGATTTTAGTTTATTTATTTTTATTTATTATTTTATAAAATTATAAAATACTTTTATACACTTAATTCTACTTTTATTTTATTTTTCTGAAGTGTTTTGTACATTTAATAAAATATAATTATGTATTATATATGTATATTCATAGGTATAATACCTATGTATTTTATATACATGTATTTTATTTTGAGTTTTATTTAGGTTTTTATTCTGATTTTAATGTTCAAATATATTATAAGTAATATTTACATAATTATCAAAATATAAAATTATAAAAATAATAGATAATGAATAAATTGAATATTTTAATCTGTACAGGTATACAATGAGGGTCCAAAACTCAACTTTCAAGCCGTAGCTCCAACAAATGCAAAACCACCACCATTAATTAGCTTATTTTATTCTATATTCAATTAAAGTGAGTTTGCTGCATTTGGATCTTTCATTTGTGAGATATGGGTCTGGGAAATTGAGATTCTGGATTTTTATTCAGACCATAACTTTTTATCTGTACATGATTTTTGAATGAAATCAATTTTGTATTTTTATTTATTTAATTATCTACAACTTTCATGTACAAAGTTTCTTTACTTGAGGTATACAAAGTAGAACCAAAAATAGGTCCCAAAATGAATAAAGAATGGATGAAAAGAATAGGTATTTTGTCTGTATTTTGACTTTTATCTCCCCCTACTTTATTCCTTGTCGACCTATTCATCAAGATGCCTAGGTCTTGGGGTTTCGGGTCATAAAATATTTACAATATTTTATTCTTTTTCTTTTCTTTTATTTATTCTATAATTTTGGCTTTAATTACAGTATTTTATACACTATTTGGATGCACATGCGTGAATGCTAAGATGATGTATTTAATGGTATTTACACGCATTTGCTAGGGTTTTTGAGGCCAAAATGATAGAATAAAGATGATGAAATGTGGATTCATCATCCCCCTATACTTTACCTTTGCTAGTCTCTAGCAAACACTTATGCAATAAGTGTAAAAAGAAAAAGAAAGAAAAGAAAAAGAAGAACTTGGATTTAGTTCAATTATCAAACTTGTCTTCACAAAATCAAAGTTTGGAGCTTAAGTCGGACCTTTGGAATTTTAGTGCGGGCGGTACCTTAATGAGAACCGAATTTGAAATCCAACAGTCCTTGAGAATCCCAAAACCATGTTCAAGTCTCCTTAATAGCCAGGTCAGAAATATCTCAAATCATACGCAAACCCTTACGACTATGAATCTGACTCGTACAGTGTAAGTGATTGTGACCCTCCCCAACTGAAATGACAAAGAAACTGACTTCTTCAGTATGACAACCCAATGATTCCCCAATCCAATAACTCCATCCCCGAGGAGCAGGATATTCCCTTCTAAGTTCAAGTGGCAACCAGCTCAATAGGAGGGAGTGAAGAGAAGAATGGACGGTTGCCAGTGTAGCTACCTGTCCTAGGATGCAAGACCAGTGTAGTCAAGTCATCCAGCTGCAGGCTCACATATATGACTTTGGAACTCAAGCTTGCTTATTGACTTTGCAACATATTCACATACTTTGCAGACTTTTTATTTTTGTACATGCCTGGACACACTCTTTTTTTAATACTATTCACAACAACATTTACATAAGGAGTTTTTCCTCTTGAGACAGTAGACTATCCCTCTTTTGAAGCTTTATCTCAACCCACACTCTCCTGTCTTTAGACTTCCTCATCACTGGACGGGTTGGGGTGCACTTCCCTCCCTAGAGGAGGACAAATGTTTCCACTTGTGTGCGTCTCATACCGGCAAATCCAATCCCCTCACCACTCCAACTGAGTTGAGCCATGTGAAAGGTGCAGGTGTACAAGTTAGGTCATTATCAACAAGAGTTGTGCGTGTGCTCCGAAATACTCTACTTAGGCAGTCAAGAATCCATTGAACCAAGTCCCAGAATCCTCAAAGAATTAAGTCAACTAGACCTGAAGTACCTCAAACCCAGTTCCTATAAGGTTCCTGTTATTAGGTAGATTTTAAGGTCCAATCAAGCTCCAATCTCTGGATTTTACTTAGACTTGTTCAACCATCAAACTCAATCCGAAAAATGCTCATGCTATGCAATGCGATGCAAAATGCAAAAAATATTTTTGTAATGCAATTTTCCAAAGATTTTGAACTTTTTATGGATTTTTGAAAAGATGATGACGATGCATATGCATTTTTTTGGATTTTTCAAAAAAAATTTGGATTTTAATTTTTGCAAATGTTTTTGGGATTTTTGAAAACAACTACAACACAAATATGCTTAAATTGAATTCGAGATTAAACAGATACTTGAGATTTTGAATTTTCGCAAGTAATCCTTCCAGATTTAGCCATTAACATGTCTGTCCAAGATACCATTCCTCTTATTGTCACACACTATCATATGCTATATCCAATCACACAATTTTCCGCATAAACCAAATAACTACTGATAGGAGGGCACTCACATGACATGAAGACAGTTTTTCGTATCAGAGATTGGGTAGCTGTAGAAATATTAACTACCATATGAACATATGAACTTAACATGTTTTGGTGGTTGAAAGAATTACAAGTAGAGTTGTAGGTGAACAAGTTTTAGAAACTGATGCTGCAAATTATGTTGACAAAAAGGTTGCAAATTACGAAGATAATGGAATACGATGCATAAGTTGCATTTTTCGTGTAATAGCACAACCACACAAACCAAAACAAACAATTCTTCTTCGTCTACTTCTTATTATATTATGTAACAGGAAGATTCCATGCCTTGCCCACAACAGAGCAGGATCGTGCATGCAGAAACACAACTGCGTAGCCATGCTGCACATGACCCATAGCTTCCCTGCTTCAGAATCCATAATTGGCATATCTATGCCCTAGATCCACTAAACATGATGTATCAAGATGTCATAAGAAATACTACAATCTTTTGATTGAAGATTATATTTTCATATGACCGTATGTCCATCTCCCCACTAGAGATGTTACCCAAGGGAAGATGTTAATACCATTTGACCTCTCAAGTATCCGAAACTACATGATGCGATACTTGCTATCTCGAGTTGACGCCTTTTGCACCTGCTCTTTTAGACTTACCACTTTCACGACAAGTTTCAGATTCTTCGAGGTATAGGATTAACACTCCAGAGGCTTTGCATTACTTTTTGTGGCATCACATGGAAAAGTTTCAAATATTCAAACGGGTTTACAAAGAAATAGATGAGCGCCATGTTTGGATTACCGAATTTGGAACCAATTCTATAAATCCTTTTCCATGTAACTCACCCCAGTGAAGTGATTTTTTCATCATCATCACCTCTGCCTCCACCTTGCCAGCTTCCTCCATTGAAGCCTCGATCCGTCCACAGCCTATCACCGTCGTGATATGCCCATCGTTGATCACCATACCCTTGAGACCATTGATCATCGGTGCCTCTACTTCCACCTTGCAAGCTTCCTCGACCTCCACATCAGCCTTCACCTCGGCCTCTTCCTCGACGCCGTCCGCGATCACCACTGCCTCCAACTCCCGCCATCATGGAGAAGTCGATTGAGAGGTTAGGGTTTTTTAGAGAGTAGAGAAAGAGTCTCGAGAGAAGAGCATGACGGATGTGTATCCTTTTATAGGGGTTTCTAGGGCACAAAATAAAAAAAAGTAAAGTCATGATATTAGGAGTGCTTCCTAGCAAAGCCACCAGGAAGCAGGGGCAGTTGGCAAGTTCCAACTATTTGGGGGTAAAACTGCTAATTATCCACCACGTGAGGGTACACGTGATGTCTTCTAGTCGTGCGACAATAAACTTCATGATACCATTTCAGGATATTTGCTCTCGCACCCCTATAATGTGCATCTTTTGTATAATTTCAGGACGGAAATATAAATTTTCCATAAAAAAGGATGCGGTGATAGTTTTATCCGTTGCAACAAGTTTTCGTCACGATAAAGCTGTCGTCACAAGCCTTTTTCCTTGTAGTGTGGTATCATCCAGAATTTGAACATTTGTATTCATATTCGTATTTGTATAAATATTCTTATCTTTCAAAAAATAAATATTCATATTCATATCCTAGAAATTTGAACATTCGTATTCACATTCGTATTCATAAAAATTGAGGATATTATATTCATATATGCATTCATATTTGCTGGATGTTGAATATTTATATTCGTATTCGCATTCATATTCGAAAGATACAAGAAAATGACATCTGTATCGTGTATTTGACGAATGCAGATACGAACTGGTGGAAAACTCCACCCGATCACTTCTTTATTTCTGCAAAAGAAACAAAAATAAAATCGCGGTCGTTGTATCGACCGGGTGGATTTTGTCAGAAAAGATTAATTCGGGTTTAATCTTCTTTTTATTTATACTCCTAAACAAGATGTATAGTGTCAAGTACGGGAGTGTCAAACTCAGGGAAGCAAACTGTTTAAACTAAGGGAAATCGATAGACTAACTTAGGTAAAAGATTTCCTAATTTTTATTTTATTTTTTAGGAATTTTTCTAAATTTTTATATGAATTTTACGTATTTTATACTTTTTTATTATTAGAAAATATTTTAATTTTTATTTGATTTTTATTTTGTTATTTTTATTTTTGTAATTTGTTTTAAGTTTTTATGGATTTTAGAAAGTTTTTAGGATGTTTATAAATGTTGTTGTATTTTTACTTTGAAAAAAATATATTTTATTGAAAACAGGGATGTATTTTGAATTCTTTAAAGGTGAAACGGTGATAAAATCTTTTTATTGTATTTTCTTTAGAAAATAGATGAAATTATCTTTAAAACGATATATTGTGTGTTTTTAGGAAATTTTTAGTTATTTAGTTATGAATTTTTGAAGTTTTTGTGTATTTTATATTTTTATTGATTTTGTTATTTAAGTTTTTATTTTGGTTTATTGTGCAAAATATGGTGAAATGTAGCAAAAGCAATTTTTTTAGATTTTAAAGTATTTTTATATATATTTTATGAATTTTGAAAGTTTATTATAATTTTTGAGGTGTTTTAAAATTTATTTAATGCTTAAAAGTATTTTTATTTTTTTAATTTTCAAAATATTATTTTATTACTGTATATAGAATAGTATACAGTATTTAAATGTATTTTAGTATACTTTTATAATTTTTATTTTGTTTTGTATGTGTCTAATATATAGAGAATATAGTGTGCTGTTATAGGGGTACGGGTGTAAATGTGGAAACTTATAGGGGATTTTACACAATTCTCGCAATTAAACGAATGAGGGATTTATGCGTGCAACCAGAATGTCACTTGATTTCCTGAGCTGGAATTTCAACTTGGCCCCCTATGCAAATTAAATCTCGAAATGCAACTTGCAAATGTTGCAACCGTAGATGGACCTGAGGACGCAAAGCGGCGGGCGGTGGGGCGGCGGTTCAATGTTGCGTCGACAGGTGGTGTATGGAGGCCCTTCGGATCAAATCGGATCCGAAGGTTCTTGTATAATCTGGAGCACGGGATGTTCTTCCGTTCCTCCCTCTTTTGAGTTCCGCATGCGGCGACGGGGATCGGACCTGGAGCTTGTCTTCGTGCGCGGAGATGATTTTTGCTGCTCCGAGCAGCGGATTGATGATGATCGACCTCTGGTACTACCCTATCAGATTCTAGATCAACGGTCTCTCGCAGCAGATAGTGAATTTTTTATTGTCCAGATGCGGCGACGATGGTTGATCCTCCTCAATAGGCTCTGGTGGCGATGAGCTTCGTTCTTCTCCGATGATCGAATGGGTCCAGGCGGTGGCTATCTTATGGTAGGAACTGATTCTTCTCGTTAGACTCAGATGACCAGATATTGTTGCTCGGAGCGGGCAACGATAGCTTGATTGGAACGACGAAGTGGTCTTCGTATCTTCATGTGCAGGTGGACTCGATGTTGTGTGCATAGATCTAGGAAATCTGATGGCTTCTTATCTCGAGAAGGCTCGGGCTCTAGTTGACTGGCAGTAGATACTCGCTTCGATTCTATCTCATCTCGAATCTCCCGTGATGGCGTGATGAAGCTCCAAGTGATGATTCGTGATCAGAAGCTCGATGAAGCTTGTATTTCCAGATGAACACCTATAATGAATCAAAGGAAACTCGAAGCTTTATGCCTCATCGAATCGTTAGATGCAATAGTAAAGTGAATGGATTTCCAAAGTGATGGTGATAGAGTGGGAACGAACTCGGATCTGGAGTTAGATCTGAGGTGGTAAGGTTGTGAGAATTAGATGGAGAAGTGAATTCGAAGTGGAATGAGGTGACGAGTTCGAGGTTGAAGAAGATGCAGAGAAACGAGAAATGAAGTGCGTATGAAGGTGATTCAACGGTGATTGTGAGATCAAATCAGGGATAAAAAATGAGGGAGAAGAGAGAGAAGGAACTGGAAGGAGAAGGAGCAGAAGAGAAGTAGAAGTCTAAGATGAAATAAGAGAACAAGGAAGGAAGAGAAGAGCATGATGGGGAACTGACCCGGAAAACTGGAGGAAACGGATGAACGTTGTGCCTGTGAAGAGCTCTGGCGGAGCTCCTGGATATGGCCTCAACCCGCGGCGGCTGTGCGCGGCGGAGCAGGTGCTGCGATGCCAACGCGATCTCGCCGACAGAGGACGACGCGAGCCTGTCACCCTCGCGCTGCTTCTCTTTCTCTCTCTCTCTCTCTCTCTCGCTCTCCAAAATTCGAGGAATGAAGACGAAGAATGGCGGATGGCTTGAATGGAGGGGGTCGACGGCCTATAAATAGGAAGATGGAGACGCCGTCACCGCCGGCGGTGGGCGAATGACCGGCCAATGGCCGGCCGTTGGAGGCGGTTGGAGAGAAGGAGGAGAAGAGGAGGTGGAAGGAAGAAGATGGGGAAAGAAGAAGAAGAGTCGGGGAGAAAAGGGAAAGGTAGAGAGAGAAGGGGGAAAAGGGAGAGAGAGAGAGAGAGAGAGAGAAAAGAAAAAGGAGGGGGAATAAATAAATAAAATAAAATAATTAAATAATTAATAATAAAGTTAATTAATTAATAATAATTTCGAAAATTAAATATTTAATTAATAAATAAATATAATTAATAATTTATTTTAAATAGTTAATTAAGTTATTAAGTATATAATTAAGTAATTTAAGTATTAATTAAATAGTTAAGTATGTAATTGAGTAATTAATTAAATTAATAATTTAATTAAATAAATAATATAAATAAATAAATAAAGTATTATTTTTTTTTAAATAAAAATAAAGGGTTAATGTATTAAATAATAATATAAGTTATGGCTTATTGTACAATACCAATACGGGCCCAAAAAATCACGTTTTTCGCATTAATTCCGATTTTAGCGAAATAGAGTCATTTTGTAGATAATTGAAAAATATAATTTTAGGAACCGAATTTGCTCAATTCGGAGTTCATACGGCCGAGTTATGAGGCCCGGACAAAAAAAGTAGCGGCTTTGAGCCTCCGGATTTGATTGGTATTTTAAGTTATTTTTATTTTTATATTTTTATATATTTTTTATAAGATTTTAGGAAAAAAGAATTAAGTTAATCTGGTTTACGGTTATTTAATTAAAAATCGGGGAAGTTTCTACATATAGTACATATAGAAAACGAGTCCAAAAAATCGAAACTCACCGGTTTTATCCGATTATTTTTCTGATATTTTTAATAAATAGTATTAGGTATAAAACGGATTTTAAAAGTGAGTTTGGTCAATTTGGAGTTTTGTATAAATAGATATGAACTTTGGAAGTCGGCTTTTGCGGGTTTTACCGTTCATTGCGGTTATTTTTTTATTCTGAAATATTTTTCTAATATTTTTATAAAATAATATATATTTTTATGAACAACTTTTGCAAAAGGAGTGTTTTGATTTGAGGTGATTTTGATGATAAATAAAATAGGTGAAGTATTTACAAAGTGAAAAATGGGTAAATTATATTTTTGGTCTTTATTTTCTGAATATTTTTATAAGTTATGATCCTTATCTCCCCCTACTTATTCTTCTTGTCGACCCAGTCAATATTGATCTGGTCTCGGGGTTAGGATCAGTCTGTATATTACATATACATCCTTCTTTTCTTTTTTTTTTTAATTTTCCTTTTTCTCTTTATTCTTTTATTTTGGATAAAACTAAGTGTTAATTATATAATATTAATAAACATGATTAGAATGTTAATTAGTTGGAATTAGTGGATATTTACATGTATTTTATTAAGGATTTTAGCCAAAATGAAAGAATAAAGGCGATGAATCATGAATTCATCAACTAGTACAAATATATCTCTATTCGTTTTCATCCCTACCTACAACAATGTGTAGTTTAATATTTATATATCATCATTCAATAGTTAAATTTATAATAATGATCTTTATCCGATGCTTCATCCATTGAGTTGGCAATGAATATCATATTTATTACTTATTGCTAGCTGCGAATCATACAACAAAAGATATCTGTTGATTTTTTTGCTGAATTTAGCAATACATAATATAATTTTAATGACAATTTTTTATTTAAATCATTGCTAAACTTTACGACGAGTAATCATTGTTATAAGACTCCTTAGCAATGAATACAACATACATTGCTGATTGTAAGAACAAATGATAATTTTGCAACGAATAATATTCATTATTACAAATTTAACATCAAAAGATATGACAACGAATATTCAAATTATTCGATGTCGTCGGTCAATTTTGTTGTAGGATATATCACCTTTAATCGATCATGAGTCATATCTAAATCTCCTTTCAATACTTTTTATTATTCTTTCACTCCCTTTATGCTATATAAGACCTTTGCACAAATTGTAATACTATATCATAAGGACACTAAAAAAATAGTTTATAATGAAATTTTGCACTTAAAATTATTAATGAATATAATATCTGTTGTTATATCATCATTGATGATTCATGCAACAACGATAGCGTGCTTTCATTTTTTTTCAAATTTGCATTAATCATTGCTATCTTTTAGCAATGATTAGTGTATATTGTGATAATAAAGGTAATTAATAATTATTGTTATATGAACTGTCACTGTGATTTCAAGTATAAAAAATCAATTCATAATGAATAATATCCGTTATAATATATTTACTAATAGATGATATTTGGTGGATTAAAATAAATTCACTGTATACATATTTTCTTGCAGGAGTATTGTTCTCCAAAGATGCACCAACTATACCTTAATTAAGATTATCTTGCACCATAAAAATTTCCTCTTGTAATCTCATTACGCTCCTGATTAGGTACGATAATAACCTAAATCTGATATAAATATATACGATAGGTTGTTGATGCAAGTGAAAAAAATTTATATTAATACTCTTATTCTCATTTAATATTAGTTTTACATCTAATATAAGCATAATTAAGTTTTGTAGTAAGTAATTATACCGATATACTTAGTATATGGGTGCTCAGAAAAGTTAAGATCTCAAAATAGTCATATTTAGAAAAGGTTTTGATGTATATTGAAGATCCGAAGGATAAATATATAGAAAGCTAATGTTACATGTGCCTACACCAATAAAATAAAGGTTGTGTTTGAAAGCATGGTTAAATTTGTTGTTGAGAACATCAAATAATAGTGAGCAAGTGGTTAAGTTATATTTTGCTTTAATATTTGGATTGTGGATTTGTTCTTGATAAAATAATTAGTTTGTGATTTATTTTGATATGATTTTGATGATTTTTTTATAATTTATATTTTATGTAGTCTGATCTCTATATGTTGATTAGATTGTTAGATGTTTTTTTTTGAAATATTCTGTGCCTTTTACAATCATAACTATGATTTATATTTTTATTTACTTTGATCTCTATATATGTTTTCATTTTTAATGTGAACGATTTAGTAACTGGGAAAAGGGAACCTACACTCTGTGATGTAGGCAACTCTCTACATCCGTACATTTTTTGTTGCTTTAACTTTTTTTGAAATAAAACGTTGGAGTGATTTACTTAGAATTTTGAGTGGAATATATATTTCAAATTTGTATAAAACAAGCATTACTAACATATTCATCATGACGTGACAATTTTAGTCATTCTAAGACCATTAAAATATGGCAGTCTTGATGGATGTGATAGAAGTCATTATTTAAATTGAATTTGAATGGCGTCATAGTGATATATATTTATCTGAATCTCCAAAGATTTTATTTTAAAGAAATCAAAAAATAATGCAAAAGGGTGGGAGTAGGGATTTTCTGGTGGTAAGGTCCCTTTTTGTTTAATAATATGTATTTTTAATATTATGAAGCTTTTAAGAAATCAGTACCGTATCCTTATCAAACGAGCTTCGCTCCCATTATGGATGACGTCCCTCAATTAAATTAATATCCCAAAAACTTTTAAACATTTTCGGAAACATCCATTCTTAATCTAGTAATATTGTTGCTAGTCCATGTAACAATGGTGAGTAGATTAGTCGTTGACCCCCACCATGGATGGGACATGATAGATTCTATGAAGAAGCCCTTCGTATGGTAAATATAGATGCAATTAAATAGGATGTTGACCATGGTCAACGTCTAACAAGATGATAAAACTTAACTATGACTTGATAAATTTTGTTTTTTTTGCATTTAAAATGACTTAAGATCTTTACAATACAATGGAAATTACCACTCTTCTTTATAGCTAGTAAAGGTGAAATCACAAAAGTCTTTTAACCTGTCATATCATGCATTAGATGCTTTCTCAAGTCAATAAAAGGATTTTTTTGAGCTTAAATTGTAATCTTGGTTGCTAAAGTCTTCGATCGTGGGATTTGCTTGATGTAGACTTCTTCCTTTATGGAGCTATTCATAAACATATTTTCATATCCATTTGGCAAAGCTTGAATCCTTAAAAAAACAAGCAAATTCCAGAAGCATTATGGTTGATTTAATCGTACCAATAAGTGCATATGTTTACACAAAATCAATGCCTTCTTCCTGATTATATACTTGTGCTACGAGTCGTGCTTTGCTTCAGACAACATTTCATGATCTATCTAATTTGTTCTTGAAGACCCACTTGATTCTGATCATCGAGTGGAACTGAGATTTAGGAACCAAGTCCCCTACATGATTTCTTACAAATTAGACAAGTTCTTTTTGCATTGCCATTAGCCAAGATTTATCATTGTACTCCTCATCTATGGACTTTGGCTCACTGGGGATACAAAGACCGGCACGGTGAATGTTATCAAGCACGCAATGTTGTTTGAACGCCTTGAGAATCATCATCAACTAGTATCACTCTAGGATGATATCTTGGAAAGATGAAGTCCTTTGGCTTTGGCAAACCATGAGAATTCTCATTTTTTTGTATGTCAGAATAATATCGAATCTGTAGTTCTTCTCCATTCTTCCAAACTTGTGGTGAACGGGTGCTACTTACATTCTCGTCAAATAAGAAGTTGAGAAATTGTGTAAAATCCATTATTTCCTTTTTAATTATCTTATATGCTTCACTTAGTAATGAATATATTAGGAAGATACATTCACTACTTTTGGGTCAAACTTATCAAGATTTTCTTTAGTGTTGATAATAAATCACTTAATCCGAAAAAATTAAAGGTTGCATATCCTTGGTGAGCGATTAAAGTAAAGATCAAAAGGTGCCTTCTTTAATATATGATGTGTCAAAATTTATTATAGATGTACACGTCATTACCTACAACTTCTTCCCAATGAAGCATAATTGTTTCACAAAGCACAATGGAGCAAATTCTTGTTGTGTGCAATTCTTGCATTCAACTACGTCATTTAGAGGTGATATTCTACGTGATGAAAATGCATGCTTGATCACAATCTTTGTATAGTATTCAGATAATTCAGCATTATCAAATTCACCATCATGATCACTTCTCAACTTAGCTACTATGGTTCCTTATCTATATTGAATTCTGTTAATTAGCTTTTCAAACTCAATAAAAGTTGAACTTTTGTTTGTAAAAAATAAAATCCAAGTTTTGAGTAGTTGTTAACAACGACAAAGCAATAACGACTTTTACTTAAACTTTGGATTTGTGGATTTGCCGTCACCTAAAGATTCATTCTCATAGAACCGTATAAAGTCAAATGAAATAGTTTAATGGTTTTGGGAGTAGCATTTTTTCTCTTAAAGATGGCTTGTGTAATTTCCCCAGTCCACATGTAGAATACATGTCTTCCTTTGTATAAGTTATCTTAGGAAGTCCCTTAACTAGGTTAAGTTTACTTAAATTGTTATTTAGGTTATTTTAATTTTAGGCACTTTAATTATTTTATAAAAATCAAAAAGAGCATAAAAAGTCCCTGTTTGATTTATAAAATACCATAAAATATAAAACCTTTTTTGAAAAATCCTAAAAATAATATATTTTGTTTATCTATTTATTTTACAACTCCAGGAACCAAAATCCCTAAAAATAAAAAATAAAAACTATAAAAATTTAAAAGCTCCAAAATCCTTTATAAAAATCTAAAAAATTCCCAAAAATTCTAAAAATGCTTATTTATGTCTCTGAATTTTCTTTACACTATTTATTATTAATCAAAATTGACTTGGGATTTTTTTAACTTTAAAAATCCATTAAAATTAGAAACATTATCTAAAAAATCACAAAAATAGTAAAAAAAATATTTAAAACTCAAAACATTTTATTTTCTATATTTTATTTATTTTTATCAGTATTTATAAATATTACCTATATTGTATATATAGTCTTATATATTACTTATATATCTTTTATAAAAAAGGAAAATAAATTAGAAAATTCAGAAAATATAAAAATATATGTGAAAATATAAAAACAATTAAAAAATATAAAAATTAAGATCCATAAAAAATACAAAATAAAAAACCCACAAAAAACCAATATACAAGAGGAACACAAGTTTTTGGAGTTAATTTCCTCGATTTACCGTTTACTCCCTGTATTCGACACTCTACACATACTTGCACCTATATACATCCGTTGTATACTTATAATAAATTTTAATGCCACATATTTTGTTTTTCACTGCTTTATACATATTGTGGGTTAATTTTCTATAGAAGGAGGGTTTCATTAGTGGCCATTGCATCGACTGTGGTTTCTCCTTGTGAGACCGTACGACCCTCACTGAAATCCTCTTCATCAAATGGTGACGTTGACGGGGAGCAATGTCATGTGGATTGGAATTTTACCCATGTCTTCTTTTTTGTCTATTTCTCTCTTTATTGCTCTTTTTATTTTTATTTGATATTATTTTGTGAATTGTCTAACCACCCTCTTTATTTGACTTTATTGTGGGGGACATGGATCGAGGGAGGCTCTTCTAGGAGTGCATGTGCACCCACCTGAAGCTGAGTCACTCTCCTGCCCTAGTTGACAGGATAAACGACAAAGGACTTGGAGGATTTTTGAGGACAACACACCTTGTCTTCTATTTCATTTATTTTATTTGTAATTTTAAGTGAGAGAGACATTATTTATAATAATTCAGGACTCTCAGGACACTACGCCACAAGGTCTAGTGCCCGAGCGATTATTCGCTTGGGGGCCTCGTTAGTTTTTGTTACAATTTTTATTTTCACTTCTCTTTATTTTTTTGTGATTGAACCCTAGCATTAGGATCTGCTTGACGATAGATTAAGTCCAAACACCTAATTACCATTACATGCAACTATAGTTCTCGTTTGGACTTAGTCAAATTTTGAATTGCTCTTAACTTAGTTTGGGAACCGTGCACCGTGAGAGTCCTCCATACAACACTTGCAGGACCCAGTGTGGTGGGCGCCGAGGAGGCTCCAAGATCGAACCCTTTGGATCTTTTTGATGAATCACTTATCATCACTCCTTATTCTTTTATTTTAGCTATTTATCTTGGCAATGCATCATGTAAATAGATATAAATACAATAAGTTAGCATTATGCATGCATGTGTTAATATTACATATTTAGCATGAATTTTTGCAAAAATAAAAGAATAAAGAAAAAGAAAAAGGAAGGAGGTATTTAGAATAAATACAGAGTGACCTGAACCCCGAGAGAAGGTCAAGCATTGGCCTGATCGCCAAATAAAATAAGTAGAGAGAGATAGAGCCTACTCTATATTATACATATCATCTGTATAAATAAATATTTATTTTCGACAAAATAAAAATAAAATATACCTTTTACCTCCTTGTATATATTCCTAAAAAAACAAAAATTATAAAAATAAAATAAAAATAAAATTCTCTCCCCCTTGTACACAATACATGTATATATGCTTTCTTCTTTATTTATTATATACATATAAATAAATAATAAAAATACAATAAAAATTATATTGTACTCCAAAAATTATATTATAAATAAATAAAATATTAAATTGGGGTATTTATGTAAAAATAGCGAAATAAAAATAATTGTACAAAATAAATTGGTATATTATACATGTACATAATACACTATATTGTATACAGACTAATTTGTTTTTCAAATAAATAAATAAAAATCACAAAAAATAGTTTGAAAAATAACAAAAATTTTCATTTTATACACTTTATGATTTAAAATCATTTATTATTTTTTATTGAATTTGTAATGTATTTTGTAAATCCTATTTTCTGATTGGTCCACGTTATGTTGTTGACATGGGTCAACGCCCTCTTCCAGGGCTTGCCTCGACCCGATCTCTTCGCTGGACCTTTTTCTCCTAATTTCCCTGGTCGGGTCACGTAACCCTCACCCTGATTCTTCGCCCGTGGTCTCCCCTTGGATCCAGCACCCTCGCGGATCCCTAGGAAGACACAGATCTTTCTGAGTTTGTGTACCCTTACTCGATTCCTCTAGCCTCTTGGGAACTCTATAAAATCTCTCATCTGCCTCCCAGGAGAAGCAGCTCGTGCCTCGCTCCTATCTCGAACCCTAGCCACCTCCAGCTGAGTGACAGCTGCTCGGAGCATCTCTTGACGCTCGGTTTGGTGCAGCAGAGCCGACGCTCAACCTTCGTGGCCGGACCTCCGCCGTGAGTAGCCTCCCCCGCCTTTCGCATCGAGGTTGAGGCCATCACCCCGGCGATCATCTTCGCCTGGAGCTTAGGAGCAATCCCAGATCTTCAGGTACCCTTTATATCCTTCGCATTTCCCTGTTCGATTCGATCCTTCCGTTCATCACCGCCGCGTGTTCACCTGCTCCGACCAACTGGTCAGAGCCCCGTCTTCCAACCTAGATGCTTCGATCGACCCGCAGACTCGCCCTCCATCTTGCTCCGCAATCTAATCACCCTTAGCCTCGACCATCATGTCGAGATTAGGAACTAGATCTCCCCTACACCTTCGTCGGAGATCGATCATCATCCCCCTCCGCTTCTTTGGTTTTTAGCTCCAATAACCCGGACTGGAGCAGAGCCCTGAGTTCCAGCTTTCCCATGCAGGTACTAGCGTGTACTGGGACCCCCTATTTCATCCATCAGAGGTTTATCGAAGCAGCTTTAGGCCCCGCTCGTCGCCACACATATCCGGCAGGTGGCTCCGCCATCAGACTCGCTCAGTCAATGCGGAAGCTTTCCACGACCACTCTTGTGCCTTCTAATCGACCATCGGAGCTGAGGATCATCTCCTTGGCACTGGTGAAGTTCATCCTAGCGTTGTTCTTCCAGACGTCCTGCGTACCGTTGGATCAGCCGACCTTCTCCAGATCGAATCCATACCACCGACACAACATGCATTTCAGACCGTTGGATGACAGATCTGACGCATCTGCGCCCCACATTCCCGACCATTTCTGAGGCGTCAGATCTGACATGTACATCGGATCATAGTCGCACGTCCACGCCTCCACCAGCTGGCTCCACGTGTCCCTGCGTGCTCCTGACGTGCAACAAGGGTATATTGCACTTTTCCTCCTGTACTTTTCAGACTTTATGTTTTAGTTTGTTAAATAAAGTTGTAGTAAGAATTATTTGTACTTTAGTCCTTAAGGTTTCTGATATTTGCTTTCTAGTCCTTCCTGTTTGGAGACATGTGCCTTATCACGTGCACTGTGGTGTTTTTGCATCTTTAGTCCTGGACTCCGTGATGGTTCATGTTTGAATGAAACACTTCTGAGTTTGCACTTATGCCCTTATGAACGTTGTATTGCGCATGTGCTTGAATTTTATGGAAATTTTACAGCGATACCCTCGGACTTTTTAGGCGTGTTATTGTTAAGTCTGGAAACTTAAACTATTTGCATTTAGGTCTCTATGACTTGAGTGTTTTATTTTTTATTAAATAAATATCAAATCTACTCCAAAATTCCCCAAAAATTACCAGTAGCTCCTGCTACTGTGTAATATTTTTGGTAATTTTTGTGACACAATTTGATTTTATCTGATATTTTCTAAAAATAAAAAACCCTAAAAAGTGTGTCTGTCTATTTTGGAAAATACATAAAAATATAAAAATTTCCCTAAAAATTCTATAAAAACTCCCGAGTGTTTATTTTGGCTTGTTTTATTTTCTACAACATTTTTGTCTCATTATCTTTTATAAAATCCCTAAAAATCACAAAAAAATAAAAATCTTTAATAAATTAATAAAAATTCTATAAAAATAAAAAAATGTGCTTTCAATTTCTGTAGTTAGATATTTTTACCTATTTTCACATAAAATTGAAAGTTTTGGGCACTTTAGATATTTTAAAGTTGCCTGCTCATCCAGGCTGTACACTATTTTGATTTTTTGTTCTTCTTTCATTTTTAGAAAAATATATAAAAATCTGAAAAATCCCACAAAGTATCCAAAAACACTTGCATATTTTAAAAATATAAAAATATTTTTATTTTGAAATTTTAAGAATTTTTGACCTTAATAAAAATTGTTGTAGTGTGAATCCTTTTATCTCTCTATTCATTTTCTTTTTAGAAAATACAAAAAAATTGCAAATTAAAAACCACCAAAAAGATTCCTTTTCTTTTTTGATTGCTCGACTACTTCGTAGGCTTAGCCCTGCTCTTTGTGTTCGACCCTGGTGGCTATACCAAATCAAATAAATAGCGAGACCTCTTCTTTTGATTTTCATGCTTCATTGTTTTTATTGGTGGTCTTATTTTTCTTATTGAGATCGGTTCGAGTGGTTGAGGTCGCAACAACCTTTGATATCACTTAGCCTCGATCGCTCGATCGCTCACCAGAATGGCGTCGTTACTGGGGAGCACGACTTAGTAGTCGGTTTTCAATTTTCTTTATTTCCTTTTTATTTTTATTTTTCTTTCATTGTTTGTTTTTATTTTTCATTTTTCTTTCCTTATTTGTTTCTATCTCTATTTGATATAACTATTTTTCTGATCAGGTTTTCTGTTTCATTTTCTGCGCGAGGGACCGCCTGAGGGGCTTTGCGGCTTTTGGTTGGAGGACCCACGCTCGAAGAGGAGCAGAAGGACCAGAGGAGAGTAGTTATAGTAGATTAGAGTAGTTTTAAGCACATTTCATTTGATTATTATTGTAATAATACATGGACCCTTGGACACATGGATGTTTGGCTATATCGGGGTCTGTTTCGTCGAGCACCGACGTGCTCGGGGGACCTCACTGCAGTTTTCGTCGGTTTTGATTTTTTGCATTTTATTTTGATTCTCGAAAAATTTGGCCCTTAGATTTAGGATTTTCTCTGATTGTGACGTAATTAATTAAGGCCCAATCCCTAATTATCTGCCTACACCTATAAATCGTAATTTGACTTAATTAATTCAATCACAAGAAAAAGTTAACTTGGTCACTTGAGAGGTCATGTGCCACTAGAGGCCGTATACAACGCGTGCTGGATCCGTTGTGGCGGACACTGATCAACATTATAGACCGGACTCCGACATCTCTCTCTGACCAGTTAGCTACAGTTCTTCACGTGTAGAAATTGCTCATCTAAGGCCGTTTTCTTCTTGCATCATATAGGTAATTTTATTTCTGTAATTCTATTTATGCACGGATCACCCTGCATGTAGGGTACTGGTGACAGGTACGCATCTCTTACTTTGCATGCATCATCTTGTTTGACCGTGCATCGGCTTTTTCGCCTTCTCCTCCCTGTTTTTGGACTTATAATAAATCAGGGGATCAAAAAATTCGTTAGGTGTTTGTTTATTTATTGAAAAATACCTAAAAAAGTGAAAATCATAAAATTGGGACTGCTAAACAAACTTGACCCTAAAAGATACCTGACTTAAAAATTCATTCTTGGGAGAGCAATCCCCTCATTGTTTGGTTTGCTTGTGCGAGAGAGTGACTCACACACTAGGCTAGAGCCATACCTGAACTTTCATCAGACTACTGGTCTTGGGGTTAGTCGTTCTCCAGTGAGGATCGCTCTGGTTTCCGATAAAGCGGGCCACGATATCCTTAACAGAGCAAGTTGATCGAGTAACTGGTAAACGGTCCGCAAATTATACTGGCTGGGAAAGATCTAGCTTCAGATTCCATCCGCCTTCCTCTCCAGATTACGATGTTGGGTTGGAGGTCCCTTAGGCAGCCCTTGGTTGCGCCGCTTTCGAGCACTCCTCCCCATTCATCTAGGTTGGTTCGTGAGAGCCCAGACCCGCTCTCCGAACCTGAGTTCGACTCCTCCCTATTCCCCCTCGACCACTCTGCTTCCAGTCCCGAGATGCCCGAGCAGGGACCAGAGCAGATATTTTTCCATTTGACGGCACCTGAGTTCGATTCTTTTTCCTTTGCAAAGACCCAAGAGATGGCCAACAGCGAGGAGCGCACAGATGGACAACCCCAGACCACCACGTATGTTCTAGATCAGGGCACCATAAACAACACCCAGATAGCTTTCTTGGAGATGATGCAGAGACAGATCAGCGATCAGGGGGCTTTCATAGCTGATATGCGCAGAGAGATGGCCCAGATACGAGCTGACCGCAGAGAGCCGAACCGACCAGATGGTGGAGAGATACCAAAGCTCGGAGGAGGAGATGGGGGGCATCTAGATGAGCCATAGGAACCAGTCCGACCAACCAGACTGATGAGAGAGCTGCACAACCCTGGTACGACTCTTACACACCGTTGGATTCAGCTTCTGGCGATCCTGGGGGATTTCAAGCTCCCTCCTCAGACGATTCAGTTGTTGCCCAGATTTCATGGGCTAGCCACTGAGGGGACGCATCTACATCTCCAAGAGTTTGAGATGACCTGCAGTACGGTCCATGACAGATTTGTGGACGAGGATACCATCAAGATGATGGCTTTTCCTTTCTCCCTGGTAAACAGAGCAGCCTACTGGCTAAAGCATTTAGGGAGATATGTCACTTCGTGGGAACAACTCTGGAATGAGTACTTGAACAAGTACTATCCTCTCATCCAGAAAAATGCAGCTCGAGCCCTCATCAACAACTTCTCCATGCTTCCCAACAAGTAATTCCATGAGGCATGGGACCGCTTCAGAGAGCTCATTGATCGGTGTCCACACCATGACATATCCAAGCCCAACCTTTTTCAGAGTTTCTTTTGTAGGCTGACACCAGAGCTGTAGGGGCTCGTGAACGCATCTTGTAGTGGATCCTACTTCGCCAAGGACGAAGACTAGGTCTAGGCCATATATGAGGAGATGGATGAGAACTACACCGTCATGTCCCAGACCCCTATTTACATTCAGGGGAAGCCCTCACCCCAGAGCATGTCCTATCAGAGGATAGCACGGGTCGATGCAGGTCCATTTACCTCTTCAGCAGCCGCAACACAGGCAGAGCCGTCGGCCACTAATATGGGCATCATCAACGAGAAGTTGGACTGCGTCGAGATCATCGAGAAGAAGCAATGTCACGGCATGCCGTAGATTGATCAGATGGCACAAACATTGAGTGACCTAAAGACCCAGATCATGTGTCTTCAGGAGGCACAGACGGCTTCTCAGCCCCTTCTCAGGTCATGGGCTGACCCTAGCAGCAGCAGCTCGACCCAGCCCTCCACCCAGTACAGACAGGTCCACCATATTCAGGCGGAGCCGTTCCAGCAGCTGCAGCACCAGTACGTCCGGCCACCACCATCTCAGGACATTCAGATGGTGGTGTATCAGCAGGATCAGCCCCTGGCAGTCCTTCCTCCGCCCCCTTTCGAGTAGGAGCCATTGATGGAAGTCAACGGGATTTAGTACGACCGACAACAGCCTGGGATCCATCGAGACCATCCTGGATTCAGGTGGTTGACCGAGGTGCCTCATCCTAGCAGCAGCCTCCAGCCGAGGGTGGACAGTGCGGCCAGTCTCACCAGCATCCCTAGTTCCCACACCAGCCACAGCAGCAGCATTACCAGCAGGGTCCTCGTCCCTACCGGCAGGGACAACTGTGGAGGCAGCACCAACAACAGCCTCAACAGTACTCTCAGTATCCCCCTCATCCTTCCCAACAGCATCCTTACTTCCAGAGAGACAACCCGTTCGATTCTCATGGGCCAGCCTATGAGAACCCAACACTCGATGATCTAGCCTGTCTTCTTTTTAATCAGCAGGCCACATTCAGGCAGGGGATGGACGAGTTCCGCCAGGAGACGAGGGAGATCATCAAGGGCAAGGCCGCCATACCCGCTCAGATCGAGCCAAACCCAAACAACCTGAAGAGAAATTCTGAGCAGGTACAGTTCACAGAGGTTACCACTCCTAGGGCCTGTTTGGTTGCTGGGTTGGACTGGGTTGGGTTGGGCTGGGTTGGGGTGGGTGAATAGTAATCTGTGAGGAGGAAGTACCCTTGTGAATAGTAACCAGGGTTGGGCCAACCCTGCCCAACCCTGCAACCAAACAGGCCCCTAGTGACTTATTGGGTGATATTACTTCATATACATTTGATGCTGACTTTGTTACACTTAGGAGAGGTAGGATGCCAGCCGACGACACCTCGTCTAAGCAACAACACTACGAGGATAGAGGAGCGCCAGACAAGGAGGATAGCGGTGCTGATGCCGCTCATGATGACGATGATGATGGTGGTGCTGACGCCACCAAGGATGTTGACTCAGCCGATGGTACTAAGGTCGTCGCATCCCCAGTTGCAGAGGGTGGTACTGATGCCACCAAAGATCTAACTGCTGAGCCAGAGTGCGGTGCTGATGCCGTAGTTCATGATGTCATGGATGGTATTAAGGCCACCCCTCCTATTCCAACTGTATTTCCTTCAGTTTTTGTACCCCAGGACTCTATAGAAAATACCAAAAAGAGTAATAAAGGAAAGGGTTCTTCATCTTCGAGTCCATATGTGATGCATGGTGATATTTGTATGGATTCTGTTTCGTCTCAACAGCATGGACCCATTCGTAGCCCTCTATCTGAGGAGGACCCAGCCATCCCCTTCCCTCAAGCACTCTGCTTGGCTAAAGGGAATAAAAAAGAAAATAAAAAAAAGAATCAGCAGTTAGAGTTCAACCGGCAGATGATCGATAGATTTCAGATTCAGCTGACTCTACAGGAGGCACTTGAGCATATCTCCCTCTTCCAGAGGAACCTGAGAGAGAAGACCACCATCCGTAGGAGGAAGAGGAACCATCATGCAGAGATCCATGTGCTCACTCGTGCCACCTGCTTCACCATCCAGAACCGGTTGCCAGCCAAGAGGGCAGATGTAGGAGTTCCCTACGTCAGATGTCATTATTCATGAGCAGAGATTTGATCGGACTCTATTAGACAACATCTCTTCCATCAACCTCCTTCCGACAGCCTTACTCGACCGATTCGAGTTTGTCCCTCTTCGATAGAGCAGGACAATCCTTCAATTTGCTGATAGATCTGTCAAGAGGCCGAAGGGGTTGTTGAAGGACGTGGTCATCACAATTCAGGGTCTGACATGGAGATGCCTGAGTCTGTGACCGATACCCCCATCATTCTAGGATGCCCATTCTTGGCCACATCCAAGACGATGTCCGACCATGATAGTGGAAAGGTGTACTTTTGCATCGAGAGAGAGAGAGAGAGTATACAAATAGAGACGATGGATGAGACCATAGCACGAGATTCAGCTTGCTCAAAACAACACAATGATTCAGAGCAGCTGACAGAGGCAGAGCGAGACGTCCACCAGGAGTGAGACTTGATTACTAATGATGAAGCTGCTTGGTCTGATCCCGTTTCACGAGCCCTCCTCTCACCTTCAAATACTGCAGATTTACAGATCCCAACAGAGGAGAGCTTGGAGAGAACGCTCTTGGCAGATGACACATTCGAGGTAGAGGACCGTATTCAGGATAGCGAGGCAGTGTATATTCCTTGTGATTACCGAGGTATCGATTGGGCCGAATTTGATGAGTTGATACCGTGTCTGATTCATATAGAGCCAGTAGCTAGGGTGGAGACTGAGCAGACACATATTACAGATACACCAAAAGAGCAGTCTACACCAGTTTGTCATGATCAGCGAGAGTTTTCCCATGCAGATTTGGTTGCATTTACTCAGACATTTCAGAGGTCAGATTTACCAGCTCTCAGTTGCCTAGAACTGAATCCCTTGCCGCAGTCGCTGAAGTATAGGTTCCTTGTGGGTGAGCATGAGATGTACCCTGTCATTACCTCGGCAGATTTGACTGGAGAGCATGAATCTCGTTTGATGGAGGTTCTTGAAAAGAACCGCAAGGTGATAGGATGGAGTGTAGTTGATCTCTAGGGGATAAGTCCGGCCCTGTGCTCCCACCATATCTATCTTGAAGAGGACGCTAAGCCATCGTGTGAGTTCCAACGACGACTGAACCCGAATCTTCGAGAGGTTGTCATGAAGGAGATTTTGAAATGGTAGAGCGCCGATTTTATCTACCCCATCTCCGACTCCAAATGGTTAGTCCATTACATGTGGTGCCCAAGAAGACATGTATCACTACAGTTGTGAGTGAGTCTGTAGAGGAGATAGATACCCGGGTACCTACTTCTTGGAGGGTCTACGTGGACTACAGACGATTGAACCATGCCACCAAGAAGGATCATTTCCCACTGCCTTTTATTGATCAGATTATAGAGAGGCTAGCTGGAAGAGTCATTACTGCTTTCTTGACGGGTACTTCGGCTACAACTAGGTGGCCATTACGCCCGAAGACCAGGACAAGACGACATTCACCTGTCTGTTTGGGACTTATGCTTTTAGACGGATGCCCTTTGGTCTATGTAACGCTCCGACGACATTCCAAAGGTGCATGTTGTACATCTTCTCAGACATGGAGGGTGACTGTTTAGAGGTCTTCATGGATGATTGTTCGATCTATGGCGATGGGTTTGATGCATGTCTTGACTGCCTAGACCGCGTCCTTCAATGCTGTATTAAGGTTAATCTTGTTTTATCCTAGGAGAAGACTCACTTCATGGTGACTCAAAGGACGGTGCTTGGTCATATCATCTCCAATAGGGGTATGGAAGTTGATCCGGTCAAGGTGGATATCATTAGGAAACTCAATCCACCGTCCAACCTGTGACAGTTACAGTCTTTTATAGGGCTTGTCGATTTATACTGATGATTCATTCATTATTTCAGCAGGATTGCCCGACCGTTGAATAATTTGCTGACGAAAGACACTGAGTTCATTGTAGATGATAAGTGTCTTGCATCATTTGAGAATCTCAGGAGTCTAGTTGTTGAGACTCTTGTCCTTCAACCGCCTCATTGGTTTCTCCCATTCAAGATCATGACGGATGCCTCCGATTTTGCCGTAGGGGCCATGCTAGGACAGAGGAGGGATGGAGTACCTTTTTCCTTTCACTACACTAGCCGTACATTGGAGTCCGCATAGCGGAACTATACTGTCACTGAGAAAGAGACGCTAGCCGTAGTTTTTGCCTTAGACAAGTTCAGATCGTATATCACTAGATCCAAAGTGACTGTCTTTACTGACCATACTGCCATCAAGTACCTCATTGCAAAGAAGGATGTCAAATCAAGACTGACTAGATGGATCCTTCTACTCCAGGAGTTTGATATTTAGATTAAGGATAAACCTGGAGTCAAGAATGTGGTGGCGGATCATCTCTCTCAATTAGAGAATCTTGAGGAATCTGAGTAGACTGATCCCATTTCTGAGACCTTCCCAGATGAGGCGACCCTTTCTATCGCCTCGCTCCCGTGGTACGCTGACATTGTGAACTATCTTATTTCCAAGAAAGTTCCACAAGGTTGGCCCAGGCAGCGACTTGAGACCTTCCTTGCGAAGGCCAAGTCTTACCATTGGGAGGATCCCATCCTTTATCATGAAGGAGGGGATAGCGTCTGGCGTCGGTGCATTCCTCAGGAGGAGCACCATAGCGTCCTCACATACTGCCACAAGATTGAGGTAGGAGGACACCACTATGGGAGGAGAACAACACAGAAAGTACTCCAATCCGGCCTATGGTGGCCTACCCTCTTCAAGGATTCGGATGAATTCTTAAAGAGGTGTACTGACTGTCAGAGGATGGGTACTTGTGGACAGCGTGATATGATACCGATGCAGCCCATTCACTTCTGTGAGGTTTTTGACGCATGGGGCATCGATTTCCGGGGTCCATTCCTAAGAGTTAGGGATTCAAGTACATTCTATTGGCCGTGGATTATGTGAGTCGTTGGGTTGATGCCATTCCCTCCCGAACCACAGATGCCAAGACTGTTTGCAATTTTTTGAGGAAAAATATCATTTCACAGTTCAGGGTGCCTAGAGTATTGATATCTGACGGGGGATCTCACTTTATCAACGACAAGGTAAATGCCCTTGCTAACGAGTTCAACAAAGACCATCGAGTTGCCACTCCATATCATCCTTAGACCAATGGTCTTGCTGAAGTATCGAATAGGGAGATCAAGACGATATTGCAGAAGGTAGTCCACCCAGATCGAAAGGATTGGTCACAACTTTTGGGCTCAGTCTTGTGGGCATATCGGACTTCCTTCAAGATCCCTTTGGATACATCTCCCTTTCATCTCATTTATGGTAAGTCCTGTCATTTACCTGTTGAGATTATACACAAGTCACTTTGGGCTGTCACCGATATATTATTAAAATTTAGTGGGTATAGGTGATCAAAGAAAGGCAGAATTGGCAGCCGTGGAAGAGCTTAGAGATACAACATTTTCAAGCAGCCTATAGTATAAGGAGCGAGTGAAGATATGGCATGATTCTCACATCAACCATAAGCAGTTTGAGCCAGATCAGAGAGTATGGTTGTTTGATGCCAGGCTTAGATTATTTCAAGGGAAATTGCTGAGTAAGAGGAAGGGACCATACCTGGTCCGAAAGGTACATGATAATGGGAGCATCGACATATCTGAAATGTCATCTGAGTCTACCTTTCGTGTCAATGGTCATCATCTCAAACCATATCTAGATCATGAGCCACTGATCATTGATGTCACCCCGATTCACTTTGCATGAGATGTGGTCTTTGACTCACATAAGTTGCATCTCGTGCCTGATTATCACTGTCTTCCACCTTGTATAGATCCAGATGTCCATATCATCTCATTCTTTAGTCTAACACCCCATCTGCATCTTATGATTATGCTATACTTAAGGTGCACTTTACCCTAAGTATAGGGGGTGTAGGACTCTTGATTATTCTTTTGACTCTTTTTACCTTTGTTTTGTTGCCTATACTTAGGGATATTAGGGGCAGTAGACCATGTACATTCTACCACTTGGTTTTCCCTTTATATATACTTAGGATTACTTGATCCTAAGTATAGGGGGAAATACCGAGCGCTCTTCATTCTATTCTTTGATTCGTCGTTGTAGTATAGCCTTTCTTTTCACTTCCCTATACTAAGCACGAGTTATGTCTTCTTTTTCATCGCTCTTGATTCACTCAGAGGACATCGTTCGAGCTAAGTATAGGGGGTGTCGTATATATTACATATATACTTAGCCATAACTTGTACTTTGTCTGAGTGTCTTAATAAATAAAATGGCTCAAATCCTTTATCTAAAAATCGTATTTTTTTTAAAATTTTCTTGTACATAAAATTCTTTCTTGCACATACATAGCTATTTATAAAAATTAATTTTATATAAATGTTGTAAAAATATTTTGTTTGTAAAAAGTTTGTAAATATTTTGATATCAAAATTATGTATATAGTACAAAATTTTTGTAAAATGTTTGAAAAACAAAAGTTTGTAAAAACCCTTGTGTAAATGTGTGTAAATAGTTTGCAAAACTTCTGCATCCATGCATACATTCAAACATTTTTCAAAAATGTTGCACTTTTTCAAAAATTTTGCACAAAATGATTTTTGTATATACTTGTACAGTTTCTCTGAATCATAGTTGACATTTGTACTAGCCTGGAATTAAATTAGAAAATGGAGCTTGGTTAAGACCTTAATCCACTTAATTCTAAGAGGAACCTTATAGGACTTAGGGTTGAGACTTTTCAGGTCCATTGGTGACTTAATTCTTTGAATCCACTAGGTTATGATCACATCTCATCTTGATGAGCCTAAGTAGAAAATTTAACAACGCACACATGACTCCCGCAGACAATGGCTTTACTTGCACCAGCACCTTACACATAGCTCTCTACAGATGAGGTGGTGAGGAGGCAGTTTCTGTTGGCTTGGGGTAGCATACGAGGGTAGTACTTCTAGGAGAAACCTCTCATCTCCTGTTAGAGAAGGAAGAGCGCCTCAACTTGGTTTGGCGGTGTTGAGGTCTAAATACAAGAGTTGTGGGTTGCAATAATGCTACAAAAGAGGGATAGTCTATTGGCTCAAGAGGAAAAAGTCCTTATGAATATATGATGCACCATGTAGATATATTGTACATATGCACATCAAAAAAATGTGCAAAAGAAAGAAAAAAACTCCAAAAAAGTGGTGGGCCTGATAGTGGAGTGTATATAGTTAAATAAAGCAAAGCTTATGTTACCCATTCTCATCTCATGAAGCTTGCAGTGGGAGACTTAGCTACACTGGTTGGGCTCCCAAGGATACATGGCTACACCGGTCATGGTCCATTCTCTTCTTCCTCCTCTTCTTGAGCCGGTTGAACTTGAACTTAGAAGGGAATACCCCACTCCTCGAGGAAAGAGTTGCCAGACAAGGGCATTAGAGTTACCTTGTCGAGGGAGGTTGTTACTTTGCCATTCTGAGGTAGGGAGCAACATATCACTTACACAATCCAAGAAAAGATTCATGGTCATTAGAGTTTGTGTATGTATACTTGTTTTGATCTGGATTATTGAGGAGTCTTGACCATAGATTGGTGGAACTTAGATGTTGTTGAGTCTTAAACCTAGGTCCAAATAAGGTTCCGATAAACTAATAATCCAAAGGTCTGACTGAGCTCCATACTCCAATTTAATGAAGACAAGTTTAACAATCAACCTTGATTCTCCTTCTTTTTCTTTTCTTTCTCTTTTCACTTCTTTTTCAAATAAGTGTTTGCTAAGGGACTAGCAAAGGTGAAGTATAGGGGGTGATAAATCCTGATCATCACTCTTTATTCTTTTATTTTAGCTATTTATCTTGGCAATGCATCATGTAAATAGATATAAATACAGTAAGTTAGCATTATGCATGCATGTGTTAATATTACAAAATTAGCATGTATTTGTGCAAAAATAAAAGAATAAAGAAAAAGAAAAAGGAAGGAGGTATTTAGAATAAATACAGTGTGACCTGAACCCCAAGAGAAGGCCAAGCATTGGCCTGATCGCCAAATAAAACAAGTAGAGAGAGATAGGGCATACTATATATTGTACATATCATCTGTGTAAATAAATAATTATTTTCGACAAAATAAAAATAAAATATTCTTTTTACCTCCTCGTATATATTCATAAAAATAAAATAAAAATCAGAAAAATAAAATAAAAATAAAAATAAAATTCTCTCCCCTTTGTACATAATACATGTATATATGCTTTCTACCTTATTTATTATATACCTGTAAATAAATAATAAAAATACAATAAAATCTTTTACTCCAAAAATTATGTTGTAAATAAATAAAATATAAAATTGAGGTATTTGTGTAAAAATAACGAAATAAAAATAATTGTACAAAATACATATGTATATTATACATGTATTTAATACACTATAATGTATATAGACTAATTTATTTTTCAAAAAAAATTAATAAAAATATCAAAAAATAGTTTGAAAAATAACAAATATTTTTCATTTTATACACTCTTTGATTTAAAATCATTTATTCTTTTTTATTGAATTTGTAAAGTATTTTGTAAATCCTATTTTCTGATTGGTCCATGTCTTGTTATTGACCTGGGTCAACGCCCTCTTCCAGGGCTTGATCCGACCCGATCTCTTCGTCGGACCTTTTTCTCCTAATTTCCTTGGTCGGGTCACGCAACCCTGATGAATCCTCATTCCTTACTCTTTATTCTTTTATTTTAGCTAAATGTCTTGGCAAAGCATCATGTATATAGTTGTAATTACAATAAATTAGCAAGAAGCATGCATTTGTTAATAATTAATAATTAGCATGTATTTGTGCAAAAATAAAAGAATAAAGAACAAAAGAAAAAGAAGGAAATATTTAGAATAAATATTGAGTGACCTGAACCCAAGAGAGGGTCCAGAAAGGACCTGATCGCCAAATAAAATAAGTAGAGATAGATAGGACCACTCTACCTTGTGCATATTTATCACTTATGTATATAATTTATTTTTACAAAAATTTAAATAAAAATGTGTTTTTATCCCCTTGTATATATTTCAAAAAATAAAACAAAAATTAGAAAAATAAAATAAAAACAAAATAAAATTCTCTGTCACCTTGTATATAATACATGTATATATGTATCACTCTTTATTTATTTTCTATTTGTAAATAAATAATAAAAATAAAAAAAAATTTACACTCCAAATATTATGTTGTAAATAAGTAAAATATAAAATTGGGGGTATTTATGCAAGAATAAGAAAACAAAAATAATTGAACAAAATACATAGGTATTTTATATTGTATATAATATAATATATTGTATAAATCATAAATTATTATTTATAAAAATAACTAAAAATCATATCAAAATCCCTTGAAAAATAAGGAACATTTTCATTTTATTTAGTTTTTGATTTAAAATCATTTATTATTTTTTATCTATTTATTTTTGCATTTTTCTGCTATTTTGTTGTCTAGCCTATTTTGTCTTTTCTTCCACCGCACCTGATTGGGCCACGTCAGAGTCGTTGACCTCGGTCAACTGCCCCCTAGACCTCATTTCTACGCAGACTCGATTTCACCTGATTTCGCCTAATTTCTATGGCCCGATCCAACCACCACTCCCTCCAACTCGCTGCTCCAATTACCGAGGGACGATCTATGATCCACGCCCGATCATTCCGCTAGGGTTCCGTTTCTCAATTCGTGCGCTCACGCTTCACACTTCTCGGACCCTGTAGAGTATAAAATCTCCTGGAGTCGCATCTTCTTCTTCATCTTTGGCCACCCCCTCGTCTATGATGATCTCCACCTCTACCCACGAGTGACAACGTGCGATAGATGCCGTTGTAGAGAACTTTCGAGCTCGAAAGCCTTAGGTCCGGCAAACGCTTCGCCGTGCTCCGCCATGAGGAGAGCCCAGCCTCTGGACCTGTCGAACCATCGAGGCGAAGATCCTCGGAGGTCCATGACCTTCAACCTAGATGACTCCATTTACCAGGTAGCTTAGATTACTTCTTGTTTGCTTTTGATTCTAGATTTTCGAGTTTGGGTTAGCTCGCGTTCATCGACCCCGTTCACCGTGATCGAATCCCCCATTCGCTATTCCGATGATCCTATCACTGTCGTTGAGCTTCTCTACACCTTCTACGCCCTTCCGTTCACCTCGTTCGCCCAGGAACGAGCTTCTAGGTCCTCTTCCGCTGTCGCTTTGTCGGAGGGCTACACCCCGCCTCATTTGCCACCCATCTCGCGCACTAACGGGTCGAGACACTTTGCCCTTGACCCAGTTGCTTATCTGTGCATGTCTAGAGCTCAAGGGACCTCATCAGGAGGTCAAGATATCCTGGCACAGCAGCTTCAGGTACCCCAGCGTCGTCAGGCCATTCCTAACGGTCTCGGCCTCATCAGAGCATCGTCATCGCTGCGGACCATCGCCAAAAGCATATCCCCTACCTAGCAACCTCAGAGGATGTCTCAACTGCACGTAGCAGACGGTCTAAGCTAGCCAGAGGCGAGTTCTTCGTCGATCTTCTAAGAGTCATCCCTGCCATTGGATCGAGGCTCCCTCCAGTTCTGATCGTGTCCGTTCATCTTCTGGGAGTCCATGATTGTCCGATCCATCTGAGGATCAACTCTCAGCCGCTCATCGCCGAACCGGTATCCCCCGCGCTCAGTCGTCTGATCATAAGTGGATGTTGTCGACCGTTGGATCGCCAATAAAGAAGGGTATTTGCACTTAGTCCCTCCTATATGTTTACATTTCAGTATCAGTCCTGTAAATATTTTCAGTAGTTGTTTTTATTTTGGATATTTTGCACCTAAGACCTTATGCTTTTAATATTTGCATTTTAGTCCTTCCGTCTATGTAGCACGTGGTTCTCCCATGTGACTTTGGGATATTTGCATGTTTCTACCTGGACTTCATTGTTGTTATTAAATGAATTTTTATAAATAGGATTTGCAATTACACCCCTGAGTGCCTGCTTCACGTGCCGCCCACGTACGGATTTGGTTGTTTTGCATGCTCAACCCTAAACTATTTCTACGTGTTACTGTTTTGCTGATGACTTTTCAATAATTGCATTTTGGTCCCTGTGCTGTGCCTTTTATTGTTGATTTAATAAATAGCAAACATTGTCCAAAAATCACAAAATTTTTGTACGTGGCTCCTGCCATGGTGTAGGAATTTATGTGAATTTTTTGTTTTATTTTGTATTAATTTATTATTTTTAAAAATTCAGAAAACATAAAAAAGTCCTCTGTCTGTTTTAGAAAATCCATTAAAAATATTAAAAAGCTTTGAAAAATTCTAAAAAAATTCCTGTTTGCTTGTTTTGAGTTGTTTTTATTTCAATCCAATTTTGTTGCTTTCCCATTCATAAAAACCATAAAAACGGAAAAAGAGTAAAAATCTGAGAAAAATCATTAAAAGTTCATAATAAAATAAAAAAATGTGTTTTAAGTTGCTGTAGTTAGGTTTTGTTTTATATTTTATCATAAAAATAGCGTTAGGATTTTACAGGCATTTTAGATAATTTTAACTTGCCTTTAGATCCCAGCTGGACACTGTTTGTTATTTTTAAGTTTATTTCATTTTTAGAAAATAAATTAAAAATCAGAAAAAACTGATAAAATCCATAAAAAACATCTTAATATTTTAAAAACCTAAAAATAATTTTGTTTGAATTTTCTGAGTATTTTTGGTGCTTTAAATAATCATTTCAGTGTTGATTTTTGATTCCTTTACACTTTTTCTTAATATTAAAAATCACAATTTTTTTAAAAAGTATAAAAACCACCATCTCTTTTTATTTTATTTGATTTCTGACTAGTTCATAGCATTAGCATCACGTGCTCCTTGTGTTCGACCCTGGTATCTAGACCAGGTAAAATAAATTAGCGAGACCGCTCTCTTCATTTGATTGCTTGATTTCTATTTTGGTGGTCTCTCTTTCTTGTAACTGTGCTTCGCAGTTTGGGTCGCAACGACCGTATTTATACCTTAACCTGAGTAGCTTAAGCCGAGTCATCAGAATGGCGTTGTTGCCGGGGAGCACGGCTTAGTAGTCGGTTTTCCCTTTTTCAGCTTTATTTTTCTTTTACTTTTTTTTAATTTTCTTCTCTTTATTTTTTTTATTTTTGTTTGTTTTTTGTTTTTTGTTATATTTTTTTATTTTATTTTTTTTTGTATTTTGCATTTATTTTCCTTTTATTTTATTTTCCATTTTTTTATAATAACTGTGGACTGACACAATTTTTGTTTTGATTTCTTGCGAGGGCCCGACGAGCGAGGGCGGCTATCTTCGGAGAGCCTAGGCACCAACGTGACATAGATGCGGTTCGTTTCTGCATCGAGCCGTAGGAAAGCGTAGGAGAGTGATGAATCTGCAATTCGTCATCTTTATTTATTTATTTATTTTATCTTAAAATCCCTTATAAAACACCTGCATATAACACTAACTCCATATTCTTACTAACTTGCATATGCGTGTAAATATTATACACCTCTTACTAATTTTAACCTAAAATAATTAAATAAAGAAAGAAAGGAAAAATAAAGAAAATAAAAAAGGAGGAAGACTGTATACATGCTTACCCGAACCCCGAGAGAAGATCAAGACTTGACCTGATCGACCATGAATAAAGTAGGGGGAGATAAGAGGCCTTAAGCGGAAAATCAAAAAAATGTGTGTGTGTTGTTATAAATACTTCTCACTTATTTTGTGTATATCTGTATAAAACTAACACTAATTTATTTGTGCCTTAATTGACCTCAAATCAAATAACTTTTAAAACCAAAGTTGTAAATAAAAATGTGTCCTAATTAATAAAAATAATTTCACAATTAAATCATGTAAAGAATAAAAGTAACCACACTTGGAAAAAGCCTCTAAGCATTAATTGAAAAACTAATTCTCGCTCTATATGAACTCAAATTGAATCAATCTCACTTCCATTGGATTTTAAATTAAATTATCTTTAAAATGGCTGTGATTTCATAATTTTTGGAGTTACGAGTAAAAAGTTAGTTTTCTGGGGTGGTTTGTGCAATTTTCCCATGTATTTTGTAAATATTGTATTTGTATATATTTCTAAATTATTTTTACTAATTATTTTAAATAAAAATAAAAAATTAAAATAAAATTTTTAAAACAAAAAAATTTCCTCATTTACCCTTGCATATAATGTCATATATGTGTATAGTATATGTATATAGTTGCTATTTTTAATTAACCACCATAAAAAATAAAAAAAATATTTTTTTATTTCAAATAAATAAAGTGATTAAAATTCAAAAAAAAGATAATTTTGTAAATAGTTTTATCTTTTTTTATATTTATCTCATTTCAATTTTTATCTCTCTTATCTCTTCCACCAAAAAATTCAAAAATTCAAATTTCATCTCTATCTTTTCTATTTATATGGCTCCTTCTCTCATTCCAACTTGATCAATCTTTAGATAATGGAGCCCGATCTCTGAGAGAAAATTTCGTCGAGAAAAGTGCCTAGCCTCCGAGCTGTCCGGTGACAGCAAGTCGGCCTTCGTCGAGGCGATCACGACCCATTTCCGCTCCTAAGGCGAGATTCACATTTTTCATATTATTTATCTTAGGTTAATCGTAGTTTATTTCGGTGTATTCTAATTCCATCATCATTTTATTTCTCTAGATCTTAAAAAAACTCATCATAATTTTTGATCTGCTTCGACTCGATTTTTCATCTCACGTTCTTGATCTCCCCGCATTCTATTTCTATCGTCCACGATCTCTCAACTCCGGCCGCGTACGGTGGTCGGAGATCATATTTGAATCTATCATTTTCACCAGATCCTCTTTATTTTTCCGAGTTGTAAATAAATAAAAAAATAAAAAATAATACAAAAAACCCATTTGTTTTCTCTATTTCTAACGTTTGTTTTGTAGGACCATTAAAAAGAAAACAACAAAAGAAACATAAAAAATTTTAAGAAAACATTCCTCATTTTCTTTAATATTTCGAATTTACAAAAAAAATAAAAAGTTTTTTCATTCACTGTTTACAATTCAAAAAATAAAACAAAAAAAGAGGGGGGGGAGAGACGGTAGCAGGACCGCCACCCCCTGCCACCCATAGCGGTGCCTCCAGCCCACGAATCCGCCGGCCGGTCGCGCCGCCGTACCCGCCTGCAACTGCGGCGCCCTCCACTGCTCAACCCTGCGTGCGACCCTGCTCTGACGTCCAGCCTGCACGGGCACCTCCCACCTCCGTCGCGCCTCAGCTCAGACACCTCCAGCAATGCGCGGTGCCCGTCGCGCGCCACCACCATCCTCAGCCAGCACGCCTCCCACCGCCGCACAACACGGCCTGCGCCACTATGGGCTCCAGCCGGCACCGCCCGCGCCTCAAGCCCCGTCACCAACACGCTCGCGTGAGGCAGAGCACACCAACATTCCGCGTGAAGAAGACGTGCTCGCGATCGACCACCGGCAGCACCCTCGCCGCCGACCGGCCCAGTTCCCTCCATCTCGTTGCGCCACCGACCGCCGCGCCGCCGCTCGTTTGAGAAGAAAGGAGGGAGGCAGCGGTCCCTCTCTTGAGCTTGGGAATGAATAAAGTAGGAGAGAAGAAGCCCATATTCTATTAAAAAATTTGAGAAAATTGTAAACAACCCCCTGAAGATTTTCTAATATTGCAAAGATGCCCCTGTGCTCCAGAAGGTCATATGCATGGCACATGTTTAATGGGTAAATTGCACATTTCTTCCCGCATTTAATTCTTATTATTTTATCAGTCCAGAACTTTTGTGTAATTACAATTTAGTCCCTGAACTGCAGAACAATAATTTGCTTGCTCTCTTTGAATGAAATAAATGTTATTTGTGATCTAAAAATCTTGCAAAAATTATGCTAAGCTCCTGATGTGATTATCTTCATAGTATAAAATTTTTTCTGCTCGAAATTTAAAAATTCATAAAAATTTGAAAAATTGCTTAAAAATTCCAAAAAGATTAGTGTAGGTGTAGTTTGATGTCATTTTATTTCTGACCAAGTTTCATGCATTAACCTTTATAAAAACAAAAAAAAATGCAAAAAACAAAAATTCTTAAAAAATAATAAAAAAGTCTGCAAAAATCCAAAAATTGTGATTTCAATTTCTAATTGTAGATATTTGCTTGTAGTTTGCACTAAAAAATTGCTAGGAGTTTTGAGCACTTAAAATATTTGTAAGTTGCAAATTACTCGAGGCTGTGCACAAATTCGCATTTTCTCACTGTTTGATTTTTAGAAAAATACAAAGATGTCTGAAAATTCCACAAAAATTCTCAAAAGCATTTCAAAACTTTTAAAACCCAAAAATATTTTCTTTGTATTTTTCTGAGCATTTTTGGTGTAATTGAAAATTACAAAAAAAGAGTTGGTGCGCATATTTCTTATGCTTGTGCATATTATTTGCTATTTGAAAATTTAAAAAATTGCAAAATCAAAATCACTAAAAATTTAAAAATCAGAAAATATAAAAAATTAGAAATAAAAAAACAAAAAAATTAAAAAAGGTAAAAAATCACAAAAACCAAGGATAGTTGTCCTTTGATATTCCTGTTTTTCTCTTAATTGATTTTTGATTAATTAAATAACCCTCGGGATTTATAGCCTCCCTGAGTTCGACCCTGTCTGCTATACAGGTTAATAAGTAGCAAAAATATAAAAAAAATATTTTTTTTATTTGTCACGGGATTTTTGGAGATAGCAACGACATATATATCATTAATTTCCGATCCTCAAGAAAACCGTGCTCAACAAAATGGCGCCATTGCCAGGGAGGCACGGCAAGGGTAGTTAGGTTTCTCTTTTGACCTGCTATTCTTGATTGTAAATATCTGTTTACATTTTGTCATTCACTTCATTGTTCATAATCACTGTTTCATTTTTTCTTTCTCATATTTGATAACTGTATTTCTTACACATTATGTTTTCTTTTTCTTGCAAGGGCCTGCGGAGCGAAGGAGGCGATCCTAGGAGAGCCGAAGCACCAAAGCGACGTGGAGGTGGCTTGATTCTTCACCAAGCCACAGGATAGCGTGAGAAGAGGAGAAGAAGAAGTGAAGGAGATGAAAAGAGAGAGAGTTTCTTTTCTACCATTTGAACTTTGTAAAACGGACATTCATTTGTTGCGGGTCTATTTCGCCAAGTGCCGGTGCACTTGGAGGACCTCACCTGTTTTGTTTTCATCGCATTTATTTTTCTTTGTTTCCCGCAGATTTCGTGAGCTATCTCTTGATTGCTTTAATTAATTTGCTTGAGCCAGGTATATAATTAGGTCCAAACACCCTAAACAAGAACTTTATGTGCCTATAGAGTAGAGCGTAATTTGGACTTAGTCAAATTAACTTGTTCTTGCCCGTTAATAGAAGCTATCATCTAGGACGGTTCACTTGCATCATATAGGACAATTTATTTAAATTCTGCGTGGATCACTTGCATGTAGAGTGCTGGCGGTAAGGTACGCATCTCTAACCCCTGCATGCATCATTGTTTTTAATCGCGCATTGACATTTCCGATCTCCTTCCTTGTTTTCACTCACATAAGTTGAAAAGGAAATTGGACACTCGGTAGGCAATTCGTTGAAAATAATTTAACCAAGTGATAACTACTAAAACCGGGACTGCTAAAGAAAACTCGACCCTAAAAAAATACAAGCAAAATCATTGTTTTGGGGAGAGTAACCCCCTCATTGTTTGGTTTGCTTGAGTGAGAGAGCGACCCACGCACTAGGATAGAGCCACACCCGAACTCTTTTCAGACTACCATCTTGGGTTAGTCGTTCTCCAGTGTTGATCTCTCCGGTAGCCGGTTAAGTGGCCCGTGACGTCCTTAAATATTGAATTGATCGGGTAGCCGGTAAACGGTCCGCAATTCATACTGGCTGGGAAAGATCTAACTTTGAGATTAGGCCAGTCTCCTGAGAGCATTGGGTTCCTAATAGCTCGCTTCTAACCGCTCTTATATATTGTATTCTCACCAAACTCTAAAATTGACAAGATAATTGACCGAACCTTCACGGTCTTCACTTTGAGTTGAGTTGGTGAACTGGGGTTTGTATTGTGTTTGATTGCTTGTGTGCATACTCGATCCTTCTGTGCATTTGCACCTTTTTCCCTATATCTTTTGACTTGACCACTTGTGCTCTCCCGATCCCGTCTTTTGTTTCGGAGATGGCCGACTGAAGTTATTTTAATCTGATCTTCACGGATATCTCGTACTCTCCAGACGATCCACCTTCCTTTTTTCAGGAGGACTTTCCTCCTGATTTTTTGCATATCCGCCTACCCATTATTTCAGGAATCGGAGGACTTTGATTTTCACCCACCCTTATTCAACCCACCCGATCCTGGGATTTTGGAGTCACCTTTCATGGTATCCACACTTAAGACCCTAAACCAGATGATGGAGCATATGAATTCGAGGATTAGCAATCTATTTAACATAAATATGAACTAGAATGCTGCTCTACTATTTGAGGATATGGATTCACTTGAGGATAATCATGAGAGCTTACAATTGCCCAAAATACAAAAAATGAGAAAATTTTAAAAATCCAAAAAGATTCTGGGAGACACATTATTGATTCATTTCGTGAGGAGAAGACCCAAATGCCTGATCATTTACCCACACATCTATTCACATCATGTTCCAACCTTGACCCCGAGGATTCTATTATACAGACTGCTCTTGGCAATCCTCGTGTAAATGTTGATTCTGACCTCCTCCCTTGTATGTGTGAGGACCAAAAATTCAAAAAAATACTGACTGAACCTGAAGTGGTATCCACCCTTCATGAGATCATTAAAGCTCCACTTCAATAGGCCATGACAGATTTATCTACTCCTCAACACAAGAAGAGAAAACGAAGGAGAAGATCTGAGCGTCACATCTTGACCATGGCCACTGCCTATGCCATCTCTTACCATCCTTATTTTAAGAAAGGAAATACTGCAACACCTTTTGTGAGTTGCCTCATATTTAAATATTCTTATGATAACACTCTCCTTGACGGCGGTTCGTCAATCAATATAATACCCTTCTCTATGGTACAGTCTCTTCATATTGGGCCTCTCAAGAAACCCGGATGATAGTTCAATTTGCTGATGGATCTATCAAGAGGCTGAAGGGTATTCTAGAAAACATTGTCATTCTCATTCAGGGCATGGATTTCACTTCAGATTTTGTTGTAGTACCCATGGAGACCTCTACCCCTATTGAGCACCCTCCAATCATCCTGGGACAGCCTTTCCTCGCCTCTACGGGAGCCGTTATTGATTATGGTTCAGGAGAGATTCGCTTCCGTTCTGATATAGATAGTGATGTGTTGATCACTACACCCACTACTGACCAAAGACCTGCATCCCATGAGAGCTCTCCCGTGTTAGCCAACCCCAAGGAATTTGACCTCGAGGATAACATTAGAGATTCTTGTTATAAGTTGGATGATAAGGAAACCCAGGAATTCCTCTTCAACGAGGAAGACTCGGAAAGTATAGACCTTGGAGTTCTCCCTTCTGGTATGTGGAGATGCATTGATGACATCTGTAGAATTTACACGATAGAAACCCTAGAGCAGAAGGCAGATTCTGAGACTAGACAGGACAAATATGATTCGACTACTTTCACTGATGAGTCTGTTCCTATTCACCCTGATTCAGATGAGATCGATCATGCTAAATTTGATTTGATTGATTTTATAAAGGAATTTGGGCCTTTTGATAAAGATGATGATCCAGTAGAGGCTCGCCATGCTGAAATTGATACTACTTTTTCTGATAATGATTTCGAGCCATTTTACTTTGAGGTTTGTGAGACTTCCCAGGCCGGACATGATCATACTACTTCCAATAACCGGTTTAGGCTTGCACAATCTGAAACCGCCGAGGATACATTCTTGGTCGATCCTACTCAGTTTATGTCTAATGACGATCCCAATATCGACCTACACCTTATCAAATCCATACCTCAGTGATCCCGCAAGAAGGTTTGCTTTCGACCTTCTTGACCTTTGTACATCCACTACTCTTTTATATCCTTTCGTTTCATTCTTACTCCTCCCGTTTTATCATTCACCCCATTTCCGTGTGTGTATATATGCTATACTTAGGATGTGCTTTATCCTAAGTATGGGGGGGTGAATGATTTGTGTTGTTCATATTCGTCATGTTCATCACTCTTGTTGTTGCCTATACTTAGGGATACTCTACCCTAAGTATGGGGGGGTGATGTTGTTCATATCGTGTCTTTTATTTTTGGGTCTATACATTCTCTTCATCGATTTTCCCCTTTGGTACACTCTACTATACTTAGGATTACTTGATCCCAAGTATAGGGGGATCACCAACTTCTCTTCTTTTTATCTTTTCTTTGAGTTGTTGTAGCATAGAAGTCTTTTCACTTTTCTATACTTAGCACGAGTCTTCTTTTTTCGCTCTCTGATCACTATGAGGACATAGTTCTAGCTAAGTATAGGGGGTGTCGTATATATTGTATATATACTTTAGACATAACTCGTACTTTTAAATACGTTTATTTGGGGGTTATGTGTATAATTTTGTAAAATCCACGTGTGTAAAAAACCAAAAAAAAAACAAAAACAAAAACACAAAAAAAGACAAAAACAAAAATAGAAAAAAAAACTAGAAAAAAATAAATAAAATAAAAAAAACAACAAAAAAATCTTGTATATACTTGTACTAACTTTTTTCTTTTCTTAAAAAAACTACAAAACCAAAAATCTATAAAAACTTGCATAATTAAAAAAAAACCCTTTTTTTACATCTGCATTTTCCTCCAAAAATCCATAAAAAGTTCAAAATTAGAAAATTGTTTAAAAAATGTTCTTTTCACATGTGCATCATTTCTTTTCAAAAAAAATCTCTTTGCATTGTTCATTTTTTCTTGCATTTGCATGTGTATTTTTCAGGATAGTATTGACATTTAAACTATGTCTCGAATAAAATTGAAGAATGGAGCTTAGTTGGACCTTAATCCACCTAATTCTCAGAGGAACTTCACCAAGAAATAGGATTTTAGAAGCTTCAGGTCTTTGTCTTAATTCTTTGAGTTCCACATGATAATGTGCAGCATTTGACTCTTAGTGTCTAACCTGGTCTCTTCATTCTGACAACTCTGGAATTGGGAACTAATTTGTACTCTCGCACTATGCACTTAGCTCAACTCAGACAAGATGTTGGAAGACTCTGTGAGTTTCTTTTCTGGTAGCGTGGAAATCTGAAGACCGGAGTACGGGTTGAAATAAAGCTTTAGAAAAGGGATGGACAGCTGGACACACTTTTTTCAAAGACCTCAAAACATGCACGGAAACAAAAAGATTCTATATCCGTAGGGGCACAACAAGATCCAAGCAGAACCACCAAAAATCCAAATACAAAGAAGCAACTACCAAATAAATATCTGACCAAAAAGGTCCAAGCTTCAATAAAACCTGCAGATCTTGGTGGAGACTCGGCTACACTGGCCAGCTTCACAAGGACAGGTGACTACACTAGCCACCCTCCAGTTCTTTTCTCCTTCTTCTAACTTCTCCCCCAATTCGATTGTGAACACATCATGATAGACCTTAGAAGGAAATACCTGACTCCCCGAGGATGGGTTACTGGAGAGGAGATTTGTATGGTAGTCCGGCATTCTGGATGGGAAGAGCTAAAACCTTTCACACACATGAGTCGATTGTTCAATGTTCATAGGGTATGCTTTGGGAAGAGGATTGATCTAAGATGACTTCTGAGCCGAAACTGTGACAATGATGTGTAGAACTTGAAGGCTTTCGATTTTAAAATTCTAAGTCTCACAAAAGTTCCGACACACTAATAATCCAAAGGTCCGACAGAGCTCCAAACTACAATTTTATGAAGATAATTTTAATGCTCAATACTGTCCTACTTTCTTTATTTTCCCTTTCTTTTTCTTTTTCTTCACTTATTCTTTCAAATAAGTGTTTGCTAAGGGACTAGCAAAGGTAAAGCATAAGGGGATGATGAATCTGCGATTTGTCATCTTTATTCATTTATTTTAGCTTAATATCCCTTATAAAACACCTGCATATAACACTAACTCCATATTCTTACTAACTTGCATCTGTGTGTAAATATTGTACACCTCTTACTAATTTTAACCTAAAATAAATAAATAAATAAAGAATGGAAAAATAAAGAAAATAAAAAAGTGGAAGACTGTATACAGGCTGACCCGAACCCTGAGAGAAGGTCAAGACTTGACCTGATCGACCAGGAATAAAGTAGGAGGAGATAAGGATCCTTAAGCAGAAAATCAAAAAAATGTGTGTGTTGTTGTAAATACTTCTCACTTATTTTGTGTATATCTGTATAAAAGTAACACTAATTGACCTCAAATCAAATAACTTTCAAAACCAAAGTTGTAAATAAAAATATGTCCTAATTAATAAAAATAATTTTACAATTAAATCTTGTACAGAATAAAAGTAACCACACTTGGAAAAAGCCACTAAGCACTAATTGAAAGACCAATTCCAGCTCCATATGAACTCAAATTTAGACAATCTCACTTCCATTGGATTCTAAATTAAATTATCTTTAAAATGGCTGTGATTTCATAATTTTAGAAGTTACGAGTAAAAAGTTGGTTTTGGGGTGGTTTGTGTAATTTTCCCATATATTTTGTAAATATTGTATTTGTATATATTTGTAAATTATTCTTACTAATTATTTAAAATAAAAATAAAAAAAATAAAATTTTTAAAACAAAAATGCTAATTTCCTCATTTACCCTTGTATATAATGTCATATATGTATATAGTATATGTATATAGTTGCTATTTTTAATTAACCACCATAAAAAATAAAAAAATATTTTTTTTATTTCAAATAAATAAAGTGACGAAAATTCAAAAAAATTAGATAATTTTGTAAATAGTTTTATCTTTTTTATCTTTATCTCATTTTAATTTTTATCTCTCTTATTTCTTCCACAAAAAAAAATCAAAAATTCAAATTTCATCTCTATCTTTTCTATTTATATGGCTCTTCTCCCTCATTCCAACTTGATCAATCATTAGAGAGAGGAGCCCGATCTCGGAGAAAAAAATTTGTCGAGAAAAGTGCCTAGCCTCCGAGCCGTCCGGTGACAGCGAGTCGACTTCGACGAGGCGATCACGGTCCATTTTCGCTCCTAAAGTGAGATCCACATTTTCTTATTTTTTATTTTAGGTTAATCGTAGTTTATTTCATCGCAATTTAATTCCATCGTCATTTTATTTCTCTAGATCTTAAAAAAAATCATCACGATTTTTGATACGCTTCGACTCGATTTTTCATCTCATGTTCTTGATCTCCCCGCATTCTATTTCTATCGTCCACGATCTCTCAACTCCGACTGCGTACGATGGATGGAGATCGGATTCAAATCTATCATTTCCGCCGGATCCACGTTCATTTTTCCGAGTTGTAAATAAATAAAAAATACAAAAAATAATAAAAAACCATTTGTTTTCTCTATTTCTAACGTTTGTTTTGCAGGACCATTAAAAAGAAAACAAAAAAATAAACATAAAAAATTAAAAAAAATCCTCATTTTCTTTAATGTATTGGATTTATAAAAATAAATTAATAAAAAGTTTTTTCATTCACTGTTTACAATTGAAAAAAATAAAAAAATAAAACAAAAAAAGAGGGGGGGGGGGAGACTGTAGCAGGGTCGCCACCCCTGCCACCCATAGCGGCGCCTCCCGCCCACGAATCCACCGGTCGGCCGCGCCCCGTGCGCTCCTCTTCTAAGCGGCCGCGTCGCCCGTGCCCGCCTGCAACTGTGACCCCCCCACTACTCAACCCCGCACGCGGCCCTGCTCCGACCTCCAGCCCGTGCGGGCACCTCCCACCTCCGTCGCGCCTCAGCCCAGACACCTCCAGCAACGCGCGGTGCCCACCGCACGCCACCGCCATCCTCAGCCAGCACACCTCCAACCGCTGCGCAACACGGCCCGCGCCACCGTGTGCTCCAGCCGGCACCGCCCGCACCTCAAGCCCTGTCACCAGCATGCTCGCGTGAGGTGGAGCACACCAGCATTTTGCGTGAAGAAGACGTGCTCGCGATCGACCACCGGCAACACCCTCACCGCCGATCGTCCTAGTTCCCTCCATCTCGCTGCGCCACCGACCGCCGCTCCGCCGCTCGTTTGAGAAGAAAAGAGGGAGGCGACGGTCCCCCTCTTGAACTTGAGAACGAAGAAAGTAGGAGAGAAAAAGCTCAAGATTTTATTAAAAAATTTTGGGAAAATTGCAAATAGCCCCCTGAAGATTTTCAAATATTGCAAAGACGCCCCTGTGCTCCAGAAGGTCATGTGTGTGGCACATGTTTAGTGGGTAAATTGCACATTTCTTCCTACATTTAATTCTTGTTATTTAACAATCCAAAACTTTTGTGTAATTACATTTTAGTCCTTGAACTGTAGAATAATAACTTGCTTGCTCTCTTTGAATGAAATAAATGTTATTTGTGATCTAAAAATCTTGCCAAAATTATGCTAAGCTCCTGATGTGATTATCTTCCTAGTATAAATTTTTCATTACATTTTGTCTTCATTTATTATTATTAAAAAATAAAAAAGAGTAACTTTTTGTCTTCCTGAAATTTAAAAATTCATAAAAATTTGAAAAATTACTTAAAAATTATAAAAAATAGTGTAGGTGTATTTTGATGTCTTTTAATTTATTTTCATGCATTAACTCTTTATAAAAACCAAAAAAATTGTGAAAAAAGAAAATTCTTAAAAAAATCATAAAAAAGTCTACAAAAATCCAAAAATTGTGATTTCAGTTTCTGATTGTAGATATTTGCCTGTAGCTTGTCATAAAAATAATTGCCAGGAGTTTTGGCACTTAAAATATTTAAGTTGCAAATTAGTCCAGGCTGTGTACAAATTCGCATTTTCTCACTGTTTGATTTTTAGAAAAATAAAAAAAACATCTGAAAATTCCACAAAAATTCTCAAAAACATTTCAAATCTTTTAAAACCCAAAAATATTCTCTGGATTTTTCCGAGCATTTTTAGTGTAATTGAAAATTACAAAAAAGAGTTGGTGCGCATATTTCTTGTGCTTGTGCATAATGTTTGCTATTTGAAAATTTTAAAAAAATGCAAAATCAAAATCACTAAAAATTTAAAAATCAGAAAATATAAAAAAATTAGAAATAAAAAAATTTAAAAAAAAAATTAAAAAATCACAAAAATCGAGGATAGTTGTCCTTTGAGATTCATGTTTTTCTCTTAATTGATTTTTGATTAATAGAATAACCCTCGGGATTTGTAGCCTCCCTGAGTTCGACCATGTCCGCTATACAGGTTAATAAGTAGCAAAAATATTAAAAAATGTTATTTTGTCACGAGATTTTTCAGGGATAGAAACGGCATATATATCATTAACTTCCGATCCTCAAGAAAACCATGCTCAACAGAGAGGAGGAGCAGAAGTTTGGGAGCTATAGTGTAGTCTAGTTTAGCTTAGTTTTTATTTCTGCATATTATTATTGTTATAATACATGACAAACTCTCTAGACTGACACTTGGTGGTTATCTCGGGGTATGTTTCGCCGAGCACCGGTGTGTTTGGGGGACCTTACCGCGGATTTTCGTCGATTTTGATTTTTGACCGCTTTTCATTTTTCTTTTTGATTCTCGAAGGTTTTAGCCATTAGACTTAGAATTTTTGCTCTTCTTGTGACGTAATTACTTAAGGCCCAACCCTAATTACATATCTATTCCTATAGATCATAATTGGATCTTATTAATTAATTCACAAATAAAAAGTTAACCTGGTCACCTGAGGGGTCACGTGCCGCTAGAGGCCGTCTACAACGCTGACAGGATCTGTTGTGGCGGACACCGATCGACATCAGAGACCGGACCCCGACCCCTCTTGTTGACCCGTTAGCTTCTTCCTCGGATCGCTTGGATCCCGTTTTGCATCTGTCTTCTCCGTTTTGCTTGCTACTACTATGGATTCCTGTTCTATTCGAGTAGAAATTATTTGTCTAAGGCCGATTTCTTCTTGCATCATATAGATAGGTTTATTTCAGTCTTTTAATTTATGCAAGGATCACTTTGCATGTAGAGAGCTGGAGTCAGGTACGCATTTCTTACTATGCATGCATCGGAGTATTTGATCGTGCATTGGCTTTTTCGACTTCTCCCCCTAATTTTGGACTTAAAATAATCAGGAGAACTGAAAAATTCGTTAGGCGTTGTTTGCTTTGAAAAATATCTAAAAAAGAAAAACCATAAAATTTGGACTGCTAAAGCATACTTGATCCTAAAAGACACCTCACTTAAAAATTTGTCTTAGGAGAGTAATCCCCTCATTGTATGGTTTGGATGAGCGAGAGAGTGACCCGCATACTAGGTTAGAGCCACATCCGACCTCTCCTCAGGCTACTAATTTCGGGTTAGTCATTCTCCAGTGAGGATCGCGCCGGTTTCCGGTAAAGCGGGCCGCGATATCCTTAAAAGAGCGAGTCGATTGGGTAGCCGGTAAACGGTCCGCGACTTGTACTAGCTGGGAAAGATATAGCCTTGGGATCGGGACAGTCTCCTGGGAGTGTTGGATTCCCAACAACTCGCTTAATTGCTCTGAAAGACTATTTGATCACCTAATAAATTGACAAGATAAAAGACCGAACCTTTACGGTCACCAGCTCTGCGTGAGTAGGTGAATTGGGGGTTTGCTTGACTGATCTTGTGTGTGTTTCCAGATCCCATCCATATCCTCCATATATCCTTCTTCTAACAATCTATCTTTCTCCCTCCCACTCTCCCTTCATTTTTCTTCTTCTCAATGTCTATCCGTGGATGATGGGTCGCCCTCCTTTCTTGCCGACTCTCGCGGCTTCCCCATCTTATTCCCATCATTCCAGTCCACTCTCGAGGGAGTTTGGAACTCCGACCGACTTTCCATTCTCTCCTTTCCTTTTCCATCATTCTTCTGGGCATGTTGTGATAGACGCCCGTGGAGATCATACTGACCAGATGCGAGACCCGGGTGATTTCATTGCTGGGATGAGAGTGTACTCCATACGCGATCACAGAGAGAAGATGCGAGTTTCAGATACCTCCTATGCCAGGATAATGGATGAGCATACACACCAAGAAGCTCAGTCAGCTTCTACATTCAGTCACTTCATTCTAGATTTGGAGTTTATTCAGAGACTGCCGAAATTTTTAGGGGAGGTGCACGAGGAGCCATATCTTCATCTGTCTAAATTTGAGGAGTTCTGTATGACCCATGTATATTCAGATATCACTTCTGAGTAGCTAATGTTGAAGACCTTCCTATTTTCACTTCAAGGCAGAGCCATGAGATGGCACAAACGATTGGGAAGGAAATTTGCTACGTGGGGAGAGTTACGCTTAGAGTTTCTACAGAAATTTTATCCCCATCGTAGAGTATATATGATGCGATATTTCATCAGGGATTTTTAAGTAGACCCCCAGGAGCCATTGCATGATTCATGGCTGAGGTTTCTTGACCTCTTGAGGAGATTTCCAGATCATGGACTTTCGCCGACCGACCTTATTGAGATCTCCATGAGGGGGGATGACCGCTGAGCAGATTGCACTGGTAGTTACCTCATATGGTGGTTCATACCACTGCCCTGACATGGATTTACTTACGGCCATCTCGAGAGCATTGTCAGAGATTCCATCTTTACGAGATGCATTAGTCGGGATAACACACGAGGGCGATGCGATACCAGATGGGTGTGCCACACTTCATGAGGACACATCTACTACACACTGAATCGAGGACATGGATTCTGTTGCACTACAGACGATGGAAGAGATGACTGCCACTGTGGATGCTCAGATAGGCAAAGATTACAAATTTGCAATGCAATCTGCCTTCGAGGACCGGTCCACTGACTTGCCTGTGAGGACTGCTTTGAAGGTAAATGCATATATACCGTTAAAAATTATTAATTGCTGGAGTAGGTATCTGCAAAGCCTATATATTGAATTAATAGGGTCGTCCTTTGTTTAAATTTGCAGTATGGGAACTCAAGGGGAGTGGTGGCAACACCCGCTTTCTTCCTCAATGGATTCATCCTGCCCGGTTCTGGTGAACCGTTGGCGTACAAGAACTGGAAGACCATCATTGAAGCGTTATTGGTCAATGGAACATATTCGACTTACGGTCCAGATTTTTGATGTCCATAGAGAGGAGTGACGCGATCCTTCTTTACAGATAACAGAGTGCAACGGACAATAGGCTCGTTGTTGTTGTGATTTTCGCCTACTTATTATCATGGGTTCGTTATATAAACGTGCTGAGAACCTGTTGCAATTTCATCTCTCTCTCTCTCTCTCAGCCTGTTATAGTTGGGAACTCAGCCTGTTATATAAACGGACAATAGGCTCGTTGTAGTTGTGATTTTCGCCTACTTATTATCATGGGTTCGTTATATAAACGTGTTGAGAACCTGTTGCAATTTCATATCTCTCTCTCGTATACATACATACACACATATATATGTAGAGACACATCACTCATATATATATATATATATAGGATAAAATGAGGCTGCCCCTTTGGAGTAGCCAACTTGGCTACTCCCACCCCTATTTTCCCTCATTTTTTTACTTCTTTGGAAAATAAAAATTTGTATATTCATCAATATCCCTCTAACAATCTATTAAAATTTCGTCAGAAACAGAGACTCCTAGGCCCTCCATCCAGACGTCATTTTTTTAACGGTCGCAAGATTTTTTAAAGCGACCCTATTTGGATGGAGGTCGTAGGAGTCTCTGTTTCTGATGAAATTTTAATAGAATGTTAGAGGGATATAATGATGAATTTACAAATTTTTATTTTCTAAAGAAATAAAAAAATGAGGGAAAAATAGGGGTGGGAGTAGCCAAGTATGCTACTCCCAGGGGCAACCCCATTTAACCCATATATATATATATATATATATATATATATATAAGATTTCTTTCAAATAGGACGCAGTCCTTCCTAAGTTCAGGAAGGCCAACCCTTTTTTTGTATAAAACATGATGGCTTTAGTAAAACACATATACAGTTTTGTATTATAATGTGCAGTTTTAATGTTTGTATTATAATGCGCAATTTTATATGCGGCTTTGTATTTATAACGTGCACCTATAATACAAATTGTATACGTATTCTACTAAAGTGTTCGTGTTTTATACAAAAAAGGGCCGGCCTTCCTGAACTTAGGAAGGACTGCGTCCTATTTGAAAGGCACCACACACACACACACACACACACACACACACACACACACACACACACACACACACACACAAATATACATACATATATATATATATATATAGATACACATATGTATACATATATGTATACATACATACATACATACATACATACATATGTATGTATATATATGTATGGGAGTTGTCATGTAACGTCCCGGGCTTAGGTCACCGGTCCGTTATCGAGGAAAAATGGCCCTGACAACTTGTTTGGTTCGGGCCCAAATTGAACCCGTTGGCAACCACCCAAAATGCTTAAGCCCTAGTTGTCAAGTAGTAATTCCCACCACTTATAACCCACTCTTACACTTTGTGAGTTTTAAATGTGGGACTATGTTTGGGGGTATGGGTGTTACAACCTCCCCCACTTATATTCGTAACGTCCTCGTTGCAACATGGTCAATCACTTATTGCCAGTGACAATGGCGGCTACACGCTCCGGGTAGCCATTTCCTCGTATCTCTTTGTAGGGGCGGCTCCACCTCTCGGGTAGCCCTTTCCACTATCATAGAGAATTTGGCTCTGATACCATTTGTAACGTCCTGGGCTTAGGTCACCGGTCCGTTATCAAGGAAAATTGACCCTGATAACTTGTTGAGTTCGGGCCCAAATTGAACCCGTTGGCAACCACCCAAAATGCTTAAGCCCAAGTTGTCAAGTAGTAATCCCAACCACTTATAACCCACTCTTACACTTTATGAGTTTTAAATGTGGGACTATGTTTGGGGGTATGGGTGTTACATGTCAATCTACACCCGGGGGTGTAGCTAACTATCTACACCTGAGTTTTTTTCATTATTTTTGTTTTTTTTCCGAAGGAAACTACAGTGGTATTTGTTAATATATTGAGGAGAATATGTATTGCAAGTTTCACGCAAAACAAACATTCCTAACATGTTCACCTAAATGGGGTCAATTTAAGCAATTCTGAGACAGTTAACATTTGTTAATCCTGATGGAGATGATGGGAGCCTCGAATTAAGTTGAATTTTGAATGACACCATGATGATATATAGTAATCTAATTCTCCCAAGATTTCCTTTCAAAAAAATCATAAATAATGAAAAAATTAGTTGAGTGTACGTAGTTACCTACACCCGCAGGTGTAGTCTCTCTTTTTCTACACACACACAAAGAGGGTTAATCTTGTGAGTGGTAGAAATACTTAGAGCATAAGAGAATTAAGTTTGGACAACTATATTCTGCTCATCTCCCTCTTCCTTGAATCAACCAGGCGATAGATGACAGAATCTACTAGTCCAGACGCACTGCTCTCATGCTCTCAAATGATCAACCCTATATGTATGTGTGTAAGGGAACTTTCAAATGAGTGGTTGATAGATGGCCTTTTGCACTGGTCTGCTAATCAAACACCATAAGCAACCGTTGCGTGACCAATTGTGCCTATGATAAAAATGTATGATTTACATTTATTACAACTCTATTATAAATGTTTATTAGGGTAAGTATGGCAAAGTATCGAACATAGGGAGCAAAATGTGATGACACGAATCATTATTTATAATTAAATAATGAATAAATAAGCATGAGTATTTTGTAAAATATTCACTCAAATAATTAACTAATAAATTTGTGGGGTTTTAATTTAAATAAAGTAACAATTATATATATATTCATGTATATTTATATATTAATTTATTTGTATTTTTTATTTTATATATTTTTTACTTCTCTTTTTGATTTTTCTAATTTCTGCTTCTTCTTGTTTATAAAATACAAAGGTTTATGTATAACTATACAAACAATATAAAGTAATATATTTATAATTATGATAAAACCAACCAAAAACGACAAAAGAAAATGTTCTTGTATTTTATATATTTTTCTACTGTTTCGTGATTTAGGGGTACTTTTACTAAATTTGTATATTTTTAAGTAAAAAATATCCTAAAAGTGGGATTAAATAAATAGGTCGAATTGTTTTGGTGTTTAGAAATAATAAATGAAGTCAAATTTTTTTTAAAAATATTTTCTTTTAAATTAAATATATAAATGAAATTATCAAATAGAAATAAATATTTTGGAGTTTTACAGGGAATTTTATATTTTTTATTGGATTTTGGAGTTTTTTTACCACTTTCTTTATATATTTTTAGGGGTTGTTGGTCTGAATCTAGGAAAATAGAAATTATTTCCTATTTTTATTTTATTATAAAATCCCAAAAAATGTCAAAATTTCTAAAAAATACAAAAATAGGAAAAAATTATCAAAAACACATTATTTATTTATTTTTTGTACATTTTTACTATATTTAAAAAATAAAAAATAGTGCTTTACTTATTTTTCTTTACATTCTCTTTTATTTTAAAATTTTAAAATAAATTTCCAAAATTAAAAATCATTAAAAATCAAAATCAAATAATATAAATGAATTATAAAAATAGGAATTCTATAAATTACAAAAGAACAAAACCCACAAAAGACCAAAACTAGAAAAAGAAGAAAAGATCATTTATTTGATTTTCTTGAAAATTAATAACCCTCAATTTTCACAATTTCCTCCTTATGTTCGACCCTAGGGCTATACCATGTTAATAAAAAGCAAATTCATTTCATTTTCTTAAATTGGATGAAGTCAAATTTTTGATGGTTTAGGGATGCATCTTATGTCATAAAGACACATTACACATCATCACATTTTCTCTTCATTAAATAAAATTAATCCTTAGTGAATTTCCTTAACAACACCGTTGTACTTTCCAATTTGTATCCGGATTGCATTTTGAGTTAATTTATTTTCATATAAGTCCTTGTAAGTGTCGTATTTTTATTTTCTTTTTTTCTTACATTAAACAAGCACTTTTCATTTAAAAATTATAGGAATTTTATTTTAAGTGGTTGCTAAATGATTGAATCACATATATTTATTACTCCATCATTTAAATTATTTTCCTATTTTAGAAATACAAAAACTTTTCCATTATTCAATGTTTGCATTAAAAAATAAATAAAAATTAGAAAAATATTTTGAAAAATTCTAAAAAATAACAATTTTTATTATTGTATTTTGCACATACGAAACAAATCACTAAAAATTTTAAATGGGAAATTAAAAGATAGAAAAACCCTTATATCCCTAAAAATATTATAAAAAATATTTAAAAAATATAAAATTACATTTTAAGTTTCCATTTTTTATTTATATTCTATATTATATATTAAAATTGGTTCTAGAGATTTTTGATGTATTTATATCTTTTTAAATTCTAAAATAATCTGGCTATTTATTATTGCTCACTATTTTCTAATTTTTATTTTAAAAATACAAAAAAATGAAAATTATGAGAAAAATATTAAAATAATACAAAATATAAAAAAGATAAAAACAGTTTATTTTCTCTATTTTGAGAAATTTTAGGTATATTTATATATACTATGCTATATAGTAAGTTCGTACATGTATTTACTTATTTTACAATTATTATAATTATTAGGAATACCAAAATATAATTTTAATACCCATAAAAATAAAAAGTATTGTACCTAGAGTATTCCTGTGATTTTTCTTTTTTTATACATTTTTATATATGTTTTGTTCTGTATTTTCTATATACAGAGATACATATATATAATACCTCTGATTATTAAAAAGAAAATAAAAAATTAGAAAATAAATGCATAAATAATTAAAAAACAAATATTTATACATATTAAAATTTTCAAAAAAATTACATATTCAAAACCCACTAAAAAATCCCTAATCATTATAAAAACATAGAAACAATCATTGTCTTTTTACCAAATTTAGTTGTCTATTCTCTTAGCTCCATATGTTTGATCTCCACATACTTGCACTATACACACATTTTTTAGAGTAATAATAAATTTAAACTCCACATTTATGATTTGCATTTCTTTGTCTATTTGTAGGTTAATTGTTGATGGTTCTAGCAGTTCTTTGATGGATCGCCTTAGCAACAGTGTAGGTCTCACATTGTGTAGACTACATTAGACCCTTGCAAAACCCTAGCCATCAATGATGTCACCCTAATACTTATTTATGACCAATATAAAACTATATAAGAATGGTTCCCATACCATGTGGTTTCATAAAAAAATTTTAAAATTTTGTTTCCTCATTGACTAGTATGACTATTTATCCTAGATCGCATACAATGCGATGTCCAAGATTCTGTTATGCGTAAGTCATTTTTTTATTAAATCAACTCCCTTCATATTTTACATATATAGTTCTACCTATGTTGATTACATCATATAAATTAGACATATTATGATTTATATGATGCTTATTTTTTTCCCATGTATAATATGTTATGATCTATTTTCATTTATATTTTAACCAAACAATGAATACATATATGTAGATAGATGTTTTTTAATTGGTTATCATAGAAATAAATTTATCTATAATCCATGTAGATATATGATGCGAATATATCATATATGTAGATATACTTTACATGTTATATAATCCAAATAAATTTATGTATAAATAAAGTTTTATTATCAAATGCAATTGATAAATAAAAGATGCATATGTTATATTATCAAAAGATTCTAGATAATAGTTTAAAATTTTCTATTGAATTTGTATTATGTTTCATAGTAGAATGTTAATTCTAAATTTGATGTATAATAGTTGATTGCATAAAATATACAATACTAAATAAAAATAACTTTATAATATACTATTATTTTATTATGGTGATTTTTATAGAAGTTTTCAACCACTAAATAATATTTGATGCATAAGGTCATATTTTCAAAATGTATTTCAAGAAGATATAAAAAGGATGTAATCATTGTCAAATAAATAACAGTAAATAATATAAAATTATAATCATTTCCATATTAAAAAGAGTGCAAAAATTTTCACCAACTATCAATTATAATGCTTGTACATTTATATTCTCAATTTTTTTATATTAATAGTTGAACAAGTATTATAAAAACTAATATCTAATTATTATGGATTCATGTGATTTATAAAATACATTTAATTAACATTATGATTTTTTTATAAATACCCAAGTAATACATGGTTTAATGAAATATTTTCATTTTAAATAGAGGAAAACAATTCTAGAAAATGATCAGTAAGATTGATTCGATAAATCTATATATTATTGTAGAAATTATAACTATACAATAAAATCATATTTATTTTAGAAAAATGATTAAAATAAATTCATCAATGCCTTTTAGTAAATATTAGTTATTTTAAAAAATAAATTGGAAGGTCTACCACAATGTAGTGCAAGAATGTAGGTTATGTACTAAAAAAGCCAAATGTATACATGAATAATGGCTAACTTGGATTGTTTCACTTTAGTTATAATTAATCTAGATATGTGTTTTTTTATCTAAAATGATAAATTAGCAACTGAACACTTTATAATAATCCTCAAATGCCAAAAACCTAAAATTAAATAGATACATTTAAAAGCATATACATGCACTGATATCAGTTCTTCTTTTATGCATTAGATATGGATATTTAATGGATTTGTTATCTATCCATTTTATTAGCATGCACTGCAAATGTTAAACAATATTTTCATGTTGGTCATTAATGATCAGGGGCAATAATAGATAAAAAATAGTAGTATTTTATCACAATTGTTGTTACTTTGTACATATTTTGATTTTCGTATTAATTTAAAAATATATATGGATATTGATATCACATTTATTTATGTGTGTATATATATATCTATGTTAATGAGAAAATATATTTTATTTTTATACATAAGATTATTGAACAGAATTTTATGCCTTCATTAACAATAGTTTATGATATTTTAAAGAGAAAAATATAATCAGTGCAGTTATTCCATATAAAAGTCATGAAATACAAGATATATTAATTTAATCTATTGCTATTCATATTTCATTTGTAGTCATTTTATATTCATGTCCAATCTTATGAATATCAGAACACATTTTTATTAGTACTACTAGAAAATGGACCTAAGCTAACGGATGATTTAATATTTGTTGTCACATCACTACAAGTAAATTGGCCTAAGACAACATATAATTTAATATTCGTTCTCATGTCTTTGGAAGTTAAATTTATAAGAACGAATCTTATTTGTTGTTTTATTCTTTTAACTGATAACTATATATTACTTACAATAAATCATATAACTATGGTTATTTTGTTGACTTTTTTTGCTAATCGTTATTAAAGTTACGATGAATCTCCATTTCATTACCTTTATTCATTCATTTTAGCCTTAAATCCTTAGATAAATTCATGTATATATCTCTAATTTGAAAAAAATAACACTCAATAATTGTATGAATTTAATTCCAAAATAAAAGAATAAAGGAATTACAAGAAAAGTAATGGAGTGTCAATAACATTGAATGGCCCTAGCCCCGAGACTTTGTCATCATGGTGATTTTGTCCACAAGGAATAAACTAAGGGGGAATAGGGAAGATAAATTGTACAAAGTCCACTCAAAACCCTAACTTCTATTACTCATTAAATGGACATTTGGGCCCTATTTTATTTTCCTCTTTTATACCGCAATAATAAAACCCTCAACATGAAAATTTACATAAAAATACAAAATTGATTTCACATTAAAATAATGCACAGTGCACCCGAGACACTCAGAACAAAAGCCCGCAAAAAAACTTCTAAGATTGATATCTCCTCCATACAGACTCAAAATTGACCAAACTCACCTTTATTATTAATAAAATTAAATTATCTATTTAATGAATATGGTTTCATCTAATTTAGGGTTGAGATGCAAAAGTTAGCTTTTGGGTCCCTTTTATAATGTATACCTTTATGTTATATTCAATATATTCATTCTTTATATTTATATCCTTTTTATATTTTATGCACTTGTAAATATTATTTTTAACATATTTATATAATAAACATAAAAAACTTAAAAATGCATCAAAATAAATAAGGGTTAAAATATATAGGTAACCTATACCTATAATATATATAAGTAAAAAATTAAAAAATACAAAAAAATAAATGTGTAATCAAATTAGTTATAACTATGTAAAATATGTAAATACAATATTAATATATCAAATAAAAAATAAAAATAAAAATACTCTAAATATATTTATATATACATATGCATATATAGGTAAATATTAACATACAATAAATAACTTTGCAAAAAAATAAAATTTTTTATAAAATACTACGTAAATCATAAATGGTTTCTATGTTCTAATATACAACTAAATAACTTATTTATTATTTTTAAATGAATTTTTGAGTGAATTACTTCCCTAGATTTTCTGGTTGGTCCTTGTGGACCAACTAGGAGGCACCGACTATTGAGGGACCAATCAAACGTCCAACCTGCCCATCTTCCTTATTAGTATCCACCAACCCCCTACCTTCTCAATTTTTGGCTTTCATCTACATATATTAAGACCTCGAGCCCTTCAAATCATCTCTTCCCCGTACGACCAACCATTTTGCCATAACCTCTAATCGCCCAATCGATCACTCTACCTCGCTCCATCTCGTGATCTCCACCAATTCCTTTCATGTGTTTAAATAAAACACAATCCTTACCCATGTGGATTTGATTCCCCTCTTGCCTATGTATCCCCAATAGTACCTCAAGATCGAGAGAGCTTAGTGACAACAACTCTTGCTCCTCCTTGTCGGTGAGGATAAAGCGATGGGGGTAGCGGTCCAGCTCACAAGAGCATTTCCAGCAAGCTTCTTTGCTCATTGATATTCCATCACATATGATCTATTAGGAGTAGTTATTTCAATAACACTTTCGATTCTTAGCACATATTTAAATCTAGTTTTGTTAGGTTTCCACTAGTTTTTCTAAATTTTAGGATTTAGATCTGTTGAAGCTTTTAGCTCCATCCCAGAAGTGACTATGAACCTTTCCTTGTGCCGACCCATCTTTGCTTCATTTTCCAAGATTATCACATTCTCCACAATTCCCAGTTGTTTCACCCTCAATCTTGCAAGGATCAAGTTCCACCAAGCTCCCTTCACCTCCTTTTATCGGAGCCCACTCTCTCCTTCATTCCCAAGATGCTATCAACGTCAAAATAGGTCAAGGATCTTCGCTAAGAGCTAAGGACCCTTTTTGTGCAGGTTTTTGGCTTCAGAGAACCCCTGGAGATGGACCCAAGTCCAAGCTAGATCCACATGTGATACAGAGCTCTTGGCCCCTTCTGATGGGACTGAAGCCCGCTGAACCCACCTGTAGGTGGGTGAAGTCCCCAGGAGTATTTTACACTTGAAAAAGAAGGGATTGGATGATAGAGGTGGATGGAATCAACGATCAAAGCCACCATTGTCGGTTGTTCTTTGTGTTTTCCACCATCCTTGAACACCGATGGATTTAAAGGCGTATCCTCGATTTAATCTAAGTGATGACACGGATTTTGACGTGGCCGAGATAGATTAAATTAAGTAGTGGTCGTTGTTCTCAACTAATTGATTCGATCAACGAGGAAAATTTGTTTTCAACTACATAATAAAAGATAAATCAATGACAAGCAAATGTAAGAAGTTTTGCTATTCTATTTACATGGTATAGTGACCAGGGTCGAGCACAAGGATCACGATTTAAAAACTATGTAGTCAAATTTCCCAGATAATTTTTTTAGTTATTTTTGAATTTGTATTTTTTTCTAATTCCCGACAAAGAAACATACATTGTTTTTTATTTCTTAAAAAAAATAATTAAAAGAAAAATGAGATGAAATTTATATAAAATTATGAGGGACAAGTCAAGAGTATATACAAATTTTTGTATATATTTCAGAGAACAAATAACATTTCTTTCATCGTGAAGAACATGCAAGATAAATAGCTTAGACACTAGGGACTAAAATGCAAATATTTGAAGTTTCTACATGAAATATTAACAACAATAAACCTTCAGGTGAAAATCGGAAATTACCCAAGTATAGGCATGCATCACACGTGTTGTTCCTTGACATGGGCTTCTTTGTATTTTTCAGAACTTTTAGGGCAACACTGCAATTTGCCCAATGATTATAAATTTTTTTTCAAGGGCTTCTTCGTTGTTGTCTCTTCTAGCTTCCCAATCTAAAAGAGGGGCATCGCCCCCTTCTTGTCATCTTCCCAAATGGTGGAGGGTGGCAAGGCGGAGGGTATGTGCGGGAGGTGTGGAGAACGATGGTGGCTGAGAAGGCAGCAGCACCAGGCGGCTGGTTGAATGAGGAGAGCATGAGGACTCCCGTTGACGGCAACTCTGCCTAATGCGGAGGAGGAATTGCTCCAGCGGACCGAGTGGAGGGATCTAGGCGGCTGGTGTTTGAATGGGTCGTCGGCAGAAGCTCCTCCCCAGGTGGAGGTCGTGGGAGGCCGACGATGGGGGTAGAGGAGATGCGCCTCCAGGAGGGGGAGGTGCTTCAGGCTAAGGAGGACTGCCGTGGCCGCTGAGTGGCGGACATCGACGTGGGAGGCACGTTGCAATGCACTACAGAGCAGGAGGCAGAGGACCACACCATGCAGACGTGGGTGGAAGGGCTGGTACGGAAGTGGACCACAAATGGCATGGTCGTGGAGGTCGTTGGGCTCGGCGGATGCGCGAGGTCGGGCAACCGAGCTGTTGGTTGTAGTTTTTTTTTGTTTTTATTTTGTTATGTAAACAGAAGCGGAAATAGGAATTTTCTATATTTTTTATTTTTTTATATTTTTGAAAATAGAAACTGTGAACAAAACGACAACTTATCTTTTTTTTTTTATTTTTTTATTATATATATATATTTATTTAGATGAGCCTGCAAAACAAATGTAAGGGATAGGAGAGAAAAATAATATGATGTTTTATTTATCTATTTTATTTATATACAAAATAGGAGGCGTGAATGTTGTGGATTTTGCGTGGTGAGAGATAGATCCGGATCTCCGACTACCGTGCGTAGTCGGAGGTGCGTGGTTGCGTGAGGTAGAACGTGAAACTGGAGGTACATAAAAATGAGATGAAAAATCGATGTTAGATCGAAAAATATGTGGTTGAAATTTTTAGGATTTTTAAAGACCTAAGAGCTTGATGAAAATAAAAAATATGTTATGGTTACACTAAAGAAACGACAAAAAATTGGATCTCACCTTGAGGTCGGATATGCTATAATGGCCTCGACGAGGGACGACGCACTGTCACTGGACGACTCAGAGGCTGGGCACCCTTCTTCAACAAGTTGACTTTCAGAGATTGGGCTCCTCTCCACCAAAGATCGATCAATGAATGAAAGAAGGAGGAGGAGCCCATTAAAAGAGAAGCAAATGCAAAAAGGAAAGAGTGTACAAAATGAGAAGGTGTTTAGTGGTGAATTAATAAAATAATATAATAAATAAATTAATTAAAAATGAATTTCGGAATTATATAAAATAAATAAATTAAATAATTTCCAAATAATAATTAGCCACCTTAATGGTGACCATTAAACGTATGGAATAAAATCTTATATACATTGCAGGTTCTTTAATTAAAATAAATCAAATAAATCAAATAAATCAAATATTTGAATATAAATTTCGTAATTAAATTAAATTAGTTAATTAATGTTAGATGTTCTTTTTTTTTATGATTTTATATAAGGAAATTAGTTGTGTACAAATATTGTGTACATATAATACAATATACATATGTACAAATAAGGAAATAATTTTTATATCTTTTTTATTAATAATTTTAAATTTATATTTATTTTATTTTATTTTTAATGAAAGTAATATTTACAATTACGTACATTATATATATATATAAATATGAATAAATATGTTCAATAAGTAATGGAGAAACTGCACAAAACACCCCAGAAAGCCAACTTTTCAACCGTAACTCTTAAAATTATGAAACCACAACCATTTGAAAGATAATTAAATTTGGAGTACAATGGAAGCAAGTTTGGTTCAATTTGAGTTTGTATAGAGCCAATATTGGTATTTCAATAATCGTTTTGCGGTTATTTCTGAGTGTGATTATTTGTAATATGTACATTATTTTTTTTTCAATTATTTTTTGTATATACAACACAATTATTTACAACTTTTGTTTACAAAAATAATTGATTTGAGGTCAAATTTTGTACAAATAAAATAATACAAGTTTAGTACAAATATACAGGGAAAAGTATTCACAAAATATTTTTGATTTCTGAATGAGAGACCCTATCTCCCCCTACTTTATTCCTGGTCGATCAGGTCAAGTATTGACCTTCTCTCCGGGTTCGAGTCAGTCTGTATTTATTGCATAAACACAACCTTCATTTTTCTTTTCTTTTCCTTTTCTTCTTTATTCTTTTATTTTGAATACAAAAAGTGTTAACAATGCATATTTAACACATGCATGCAAAATAGTAAATTATGAAATTAGTGGGTATTTACAGGTGTTTGACGAAAGAAATGAAGTTAAAATAAAAGAATAAAGGCGATGAATCGTGGATTCATCATTCCCCTATACTTTACTTTTGTTAGTCCCTTAGCAAACACTTATTTGGAAAATGAGTGAAGTTAAAAATAAAGAAAAGAAAACGGAAAGAATTTAGAATAATGTTGACTATTAAATTTATCTTCATAAAAATGTAGTATGGAGCTCTGTCGGACCTTTGGATTATTAGTGTGTCAGAACCTTAATGGGAAATGGATTTAAAACCTAACAGCCTCTAAGTTCTACAAGACTCATATTCATGTCTCCTCAACAGTCAGATCAGAACAAGTCTACATACATAATTCTTATGACTATGAATTCTTACTTGTACGGTGTAAGTGAAATATAGCTCCTCATCTCAGAAGTAGCAAAGAAACATCCTCTCTCAACAAGGTAACTCAAATCCCTCGATCTAGCAACTCTTTCCTCAAGGAGAGGGGATATTCCCTTCTAAGTTCAAGTACAATCAGCTCAAGAAGAGGGGATGGAGAAGAGAATGGACGGTAACCGGTGTAGCTACCTATCCTTGGATGCAAGACTAGTGTAGCCAAGTAATCCGCTGCAAGCTCACAAACATTTGACTTTGAATATCCTATTCTTTTTATACTTGTATATACACTCTGGCAGGCATTTTACTTGCAATCAGGCATGTCCACTTTTGGAGATTCAGCATTTTTTTCTTTCTTTTTAAATACATACAAGGTGCAACATGTACATAATGAGTTTTTCCTCTTTAGACAGTAAACTATCCCTCCTCTGGAGCATTATTGCAACCCCACAGCATCCTGTCTTTAGACCTCAACAACACCAAACCAGGTTGAGATGCACTTCCCTCCCTAGTGGAGGATGAGACGTTCCTCCTAGATGTACTACCCTCGTATGCTAACCCAAGCTAAAAGATTATGCCCCCTCACTACCTCCTCCATGAAGAGCAACATGTACAGTGCTTGTCCAAAGTAAGCCACGGTCTGAAAGAATCATGCGTGTGTTGTTAAATATTCTACTTAGACTTATCAAAATGACATATGAACATAGTCTTATGGACTCAAAGAATTAATTCACTAGGATCTAAAAAGTGTTAACTCCAATTCTTATAAGGTCCTTCCGAAATTATGTTGATTAAGGTCCAACTAAGCTCCATTCTTAAAATATATTCCAGAATAGTTTAAATGTCAAAGCTATCCAGAAAAATGCACATGCCAATGCAAGAAAATATGTACAATGCAAAGAAAAGAAAGAAAAATCTTTTTGTTAAATAATTTTCAAATTTTAAACTTTTTATGGATTTTTGAAAAATGACGCACATGCAAGAAGTTTATTTAATGCAAGTATTTAGTAATATATACAAGTATATAGTTTTTCTAAATAAGGGTTAACAGATGATTTACACATATTTATGCAGGGGTGAATTAATTATTTACAAGAATCAGGTGAAGGGATTTACAACTTGGGTGATTTATACAGGTATATACATACATTTGGAACATACGGGTGAGAACGCTATGCTTGTAATAATAGGTGAGGACGCTATGCTTGTAACATCCGGGTTTCAACAAACCCAAACTCGACCCGAATAAGGTCTGAATAACCCAATAAAGTTATTGGTCAGTATTAAACAACCTAAAATGATCAATTTATCGTGAATCAAAAGTCATTCAGACGAAATCGACCAAAAATCGGTCACTTTGTATTGCGCGCCGCGAAAAAAGCCGCAACGCAAATTCGGAAACCGCGAAATGAATCGAGACCGCCTAAAAATCCGATTCGACGAAACAAGACCAACGGAATTGACCGTTCGTCAATCGGAAGTCATTTGATATTTTAAAACCATAAAATTTAATCTCAAACCGAAACCGTATCTCGAAAATTTCGGATGCTAAAACCCGATCGGAAATATATCAATATTATACTTATTTTGATCATCATTAAAAGACAATCAAATCAAGATATAGCGCGCCGAAATCAGAGGCTCGAGGTGCGCGTATGGTCGATTTCTAAGAATATCAAATAAAGAAAGGTTAAAACAAATCATTATTTCTGCTAACTGTAATGGACATATCCGATAAAAATATATATGTATATTAAATTATAAACTGAAAGTTTCTACCGTATACAGACTGCCACTTTTTTTAAAAAAAATCAGCCACATGGATTTTCCCTCTCCATCCATTTGCCTAAAGTAACCCAACACCTGGCTTTCTTTCCTTGTCTATATAACCCCTCCCTTCTTTCTCTTCCTATTTAAACCACATCTCACGGCAAAGCTCCTTCCTCTTTATTCTTAATTCCCTCCTCCATTACTCTCAAAATTTCATGATAGCTTTCCAAGAAGTGTTGTTGCAGCCTCTCCAATTAAGTTCAAATTTCAGATTTGTTGCCCCTGCTCTTGCCTTCAAACAACCCAGATGCTGGAGCCCTCTTTTGGCTACAATCACAGTAGCTAGAACTACTGCTCTGGAGCCTTTTCTGCAGCTAGAAGAGCCCCTATTGAGGCTCCAATTCTACCTCCATAGTAGCTACATGCTGCTACCACATGCAAATCTTGGATCTCCACATTTTGGAGATCCAAAGGTATACTCCTCAACCATTCTTTTGATGTCATGCATGTACAAACCAACCTCTATCTTGCTGCCTTACATAAAATCCTTTTTCTTATGGCTTTGTTCTACAAATGACAAGTGGGTTTGTTGAGGAAATTCAATTTGATTTCTATAATTTCGGTTAGAGAGGATACAAATTGAGCTCACATTTTTTTATGGTTATAACTATGATCAGATCTGTGCATTTCATAATCGTAGATACTGATATGTTTTTTTCTCTCTAAGAAGGCTTCATCTTGAATTTTCAATAGATTAAACAATCCACTTATCTTGTATGTTATCAGCATATGATGAATACATGCATGTATTCACTACAACTCTGAACATAATTACTCTCAAAGGAAAAGTTCTACAAGCTCTGAAAAGTTCTATAAGTTAGATTAACCAGTTAATCATCAAATTTCTTAATTATTTTGTTATTTCAAAACAAAATTTATATATGAGACTTTTTGAGTTGTCTGATTGCATATCTGCCAAAAATGATTGTAAGAATTTCAATACAGTAAATTTGCAAGGAATACTTAAACTGTAAATTTTTTAAAAAAATAATACACCTATACATGAAATGATATTATCATGATAAAGAAATGAATTTTTGTAGTCCAGGACCAAGACATTATTGAAGAAAAGAAGCCTGGGAGTTTTATTTTATCAAATAATAATACCTACCTCTTATTACTCGCAATCACAGTCTGCAAGCCTTTCTCGTGGGACTATGGATGGGGTGTTGTAAAAAGTCTATCTTGTACTAAATGTTATCCTGCCTTGGATTATATTAATTATCATAATAATATGGAATATAGGTCAGTATGTAAATTTATTTTTTCTTTTTACATGCACCCAAGAAGGTTTGTCCAGCTCTTCATTTTACATTATGAATACATCCCTGTTGTTTGGACATCGCGTTGCTTAGGAGACGGTGCATATGATAGTAAGAAAGTTATGGAACGATAGTGATTTTTGCTTTCGGAGTAACTGTTTGAACATACAACAGTACATTGAGTGGAATATATATAGGAACCATTTTCCAAAAATGACACTGATAAAAGATTTGGTTGTCAATATCTATGAGGTTCACTTATTGCTAGACAAATAACCCATAAGCTACTGAGTCAATCTATGATAAGCTGTGATAACCTTCATGAAATCATCCTTTAGGTATACTTTCCTAACTATTGATAACTATTACTAAGATCAGTGACCAGATGTCTAGATCTGTAAAGATAACCACAACAGAGATCGAGAAAGAATGATCAAATAAGTAATGATGACTCAGTAGTAACAAGTAATTGTGCCGATCATGGTGGCCCTTACACCTGACCGTGCGAATACGTGGTGACCCTCAACTGGGCGGAGGAAAGGAAGCCCAGTTCGGGCAGTGGCCACCAAGTGTGCGGGTTTAGGATCCCAGTCCTCTTCATGGTTTTTACGCGAGCTCGCAGTGTTTTTATGCCTCGTTAGGATCCCGACTTTAGACCGATTCCGCTGACCCTGTTTTAGGATACCCATGCGGGGGATCCTTGGTTTTCAGTTTTACGTACGACCTCGGTTGCCCGTTACTGGTCGGGCTGTTTTTTTTTCTAGAGCGACTTTTCCAGGAAGTCTCTCTAACCCATCTCAGTGGCGTAGTTTGGGAGTAGACCTATCCCTCTATTGGACCGTCCTTCCAACTAGAGGGCGAGACGGAAGAGCCATTTGTAGGCTTCTTCACCGCTTGAGTTTTTCTTTCGCCAACAGACTTGGCGATTCTACATCCAGATCATCCATATATATATCTACATCATCTAGAGTTACATTTGAGAATGTTGCACTAATGTTTGAAGGGATTGATTCTACATCCAGATCATCCATCTCTATATCCACATCATCTAGAGTTACATCTGAGACAATTGCACTTAAGGTTTTAAGGGATTACAATTAAAGTTGAGTAAATGGAAAAGACGATAATCTGATTCGAAATCTCATTAAGCTAGTGGACGTGTTGGAAACTTCGTTAGGATGCATTATACTACACCACATGCCTACGGAGGCACCCCAACCCTAAGACTTTTCCCAAGTCTTAGATTCATAGTGTGAGGTTTCACACGAACCAAGACCACGGACTATCCACTAGACTTAAGAATTTAATAAATCATTATATCTTCTTATCTCATCGTTCCCATCATCAAAATCCACAAATATGATCGAAAAGTAATATGAGAATACAAGATACATACTTATGATCAATTAGTTACCATAGAAATATTCTTATGTGGGAAATAAAATATACTTACTTATGATCAATTAGTTACAATATAAATATGCGTATGTTGGAAATGTTGAGCTAATGGCTAATCACGAGAGGTGCTTACCAGAAATTTGGAAACCTTTTACATTTGCAAGTAGAAATAAAATTAAATTGAGTTGTTCCACCTTTCTACTTGTTACTTTTGAACATATTAAATCCTTGTTTATGTTTATAAGTTTTTGGGAGGTATCAGCGCCCGCTGACGCCTCTTCTTTCCTAACATGTTTGGCAGGCAAAGAGGCTGTTGTTTAGTAGCTATACATGGTTCCAGGAGACAAGGTCTGTACCAGACGGTATGTAGTTTTTGTTACAGTTTTTGTTCAATTGATATTGTAAAATGCTTCTTCTCTTCAGTCAAATTTTTGGGATGTTGTATGTACTGACATATACATTGTACATGTTGTACAATCATATGGAAATTAATGAAATAAGATTTTGGTGCCAATTGTCTCTATTAACTGGTGGTTATGTATATAAATGTGAATGTCAGATGCCAATGATTGCAACGAAAAAAAAATTTCCCCATAAATTTATGCTTTTAATGCGACGTCAATAAATGGAATATTGCGAATTGTGTCGTAAACGGGTACCTGGATCCTCGGGGGTTCACAAATTTGGTATCAGAGATCTCTTGCTATCATCTATGTAGTTTTACATATGGTAATCCTATACAGGATGTTCTGACCAAATTTTTGTTGTTATGGTATTCTTACATGTAATTTGGATGAAGTTTTTTTGGGAATCATAAGTGGTGTTTGGACTTGAGTTGAGAATTATTTTCCTTTTGAGTGGTTACTGTTTATATAAAAAATGATGTGAGGGTTTTTGTTTGATTACAGTGGAACTACTCTCAACGTCAGATTTTGCTTCTCGGATGGTGAAATCAAACAAGTTTCTCAAATAAGTGGGACCTGGCTGTTGTCATCTCCCAACAGAGTAAAACAAAGGTTAAAATAGGTTTTTTAAAAAAAAATATAAAAAAATTTGGTGTATTTTGAAAAAAAAAGAGAGAATATAATGTAAGCAAACAGTAAGTATTATACATAGTGATGGAATTCTTATGGGGTCACTTAATTTCAACCGAAATCTCAGGGACTATATATGTAAGTTTTGGTATATAAAATTTTTATTGCAGCAGTCTAATAATTGCAAGGCTCATATTATTCCTTGGAAATTTTGACCCCTTTCATTTTCAATGATTGCTACCATAAAGAAAATTTGAAGTGCATAATCTTTTCAAATGATACCGACTTGTGAACACATATTGACGTTGCAAGATCACGTCATATATATATTGATATTCTCGATGTATCTTTCCATTTCTCTTTCTAGAAATTGGCTAAAATATTTTTACTTACTCTTGCAATCTATACAGTTAGCAATCACTTACTAGTTTAGTGACAAAACTATATCATTGATTTACTAGGAAATCATTCTCTCCATTAACAAGTCATTTCAGTTGAGCAACTTATTGTTGATAAATTTAAATAATTTTCCTTACTTTTATCTGATTAATACATACGATATTTATATGATTAAACCATATACACTGGAATAGATTGAATCTTAGAAAAAAATATCTATTCAAATATAATAAACATTATTTTCCTTCAATCTAATATGGTCCTGGATTCAAATTTATTCTAAATTTCAATTCATTGTGTAATAGTTGGAAGTCAAGAAGGCATAGGAGGGTTGTGGTTCAAATTATAAGCTCTTAGTAAAAAAATAAGAAGAAGAAGAGGTTACCGCGTAAATAGACTAGTTATTAAGTATACAAATCTCTATCTTATAGGACTTAAGATCAGATCCTGGAAATCACTCTTAAAAATAAATGATGTTATGATCTTCTAGAAATCATATCAGGTTAGATTTGTTTGAAGGGTTAATGTTGACATAAATATCCTATCATTTACATCATGACTTTGAGCTTAGAATTTTCCGAGATACGGTTTCGGTTTGAGATTAAATTTTATGGTTTTAAAATATCAAATGACCTCCGATTGATGAACGATCAATTACGTTGGTCTTGTTTTGTCGAATCGGATTTTTAGGCGGTCTCGATTCATTTCGCGGTTTTCGAATTTGCGTCGCGGCTTTTTTCGCAGTGCGCAATACGAAGTGACCGATTTTTGGTCGATTTCGCCTGAATGACTTTTGATTCACGATCAATTGATCATTTTAGGTTGTTTAATACTGACCAATAACTTTATCGGGTTATTCAGACCTTATTCGGGTCGAGTTCGGGTTTGTTGAAACCCGGATGTTACAATTATAAAAACCTCAAAGGGAGTCTCGTCCTCAAGACTCGAGTCAAGGTCATTAGATATCTTGTTTGGATTTAATATGGTCATAAAAACCTCAAAGGGTTTTGAACCCATAAAATCCTCAAAGAGAAAACAGGCCATATAATTGAACATATATCTAATTGCAAAAGCTTATTTTGATTATTACCTCTGAAAAATTGCGGATATCGTGCCCGCATGTCGACTTCGGTCTCCCACGTCGCCTCTTTGACGCCGTGTCGGTGCCACAAAACCTTGACCAACAAAATCTCTTTGCTGCGAAGCTTCTTCACAGCACGGTCAAGTATCTGAACTGGCTTCTCCTCATAAGTCAGATCCGGCTCTAAATCGAGATTCTCGTAACTGATAATGTGTCGAGGGTCGTGCACATACTTCCTCAGGTTGGATACGTAGAATACATCGTGAATGCCGGAAAGATGTGGAGGAAGAGCTACTTGGTAAGCAACCTTCCCCACTCTAGCCAGAATCTCAAAAAGTCCAACATATTGCGACGCCAACTTGCCATGAACACCAAATCTCTACACTCCCTTTATGGGAGATACTCAGAGAAATACCCAATCTCCAACCTATAATTTATTGGAATGTCGTTAGTATGAGATTAAGTTGATTTGCAAAAGGAGGAAGAGGAAAATATTGCATACTTGAAATTTCAAATCTCTTCTCCGACGGTCTGCATAACTCTTCTGGCGGCTCTGTGCCGTCAGAAGTCTCCGTCTCATAAGATCAACAGCTCTCGCAGTCTCCTCCAGGAGATCCACGGAGTGAAGAGCATGATCACCTACCTCATGCAAACTAAGGGGTGTGAGGCATCTCCGCCCTTATAGAGCTTCGAATGGTGCCATGCCAATACTGGAATGATAGCTGTTGTTATACGTGAATTCTACTAATGGCAGATGGTCCTTCCAGGACCCTTTCCACTCCAAAGTGCAAGCGCGAAGTAGATCCTCAAGCGTCTTGATAACTAGGTGATTTTGCAAGGATCACCATAAATAATATGTCTAAAGTGTTGCTGAGGCGACCTCTCACAAAACACTCGGTTAATAAGCAATTAACCCACAATAAAAGAATAAAACAATTAAGCTCAAAAAAGAAATGTGAATTAATCTTTATTACTCTACCATAAAATGTATAGGGAACAAGCATGTAGAGGTCGAACCACAGATAGCAATACAAAAATGCATAAGCCTACAATGTGCATCTATCACCGAGTCATCCATGTGTTAAGTCTATTTTTGTGGGTTTTTTAATTTTATATTTTTTTATTATATTTTTTTATTTTATTTATATCTATATATATATTTATTTTTATTATTATTATTTTTTTAATGATAGAATTAGGTAATATAAATATAAATATATATATAAAAAGAAAATATAAATATATAAATATATGTATACTCATAGAGGTTAAGTATATAGTTATAATACACACATCATATAAATATATGTGTATAAACAATAGTAATAATAATATTTCTTTTTTTTTTAATTTTTTTTAATTTTAGGATTTTATATCATAATAAATATATGTATAAATATATGTAAGTAGTTAAATATATATTTATATATATATTTTTTCTTTTTTTAGGGAGTACATATATATATAAAGGGGTACTATAATATTTATAAAAATGTACAAAAATAGTCAAAAATTCAGGAATGAAGTCTTTTTGGGGTTTTCATGTTTTTTTACTGTTTTTGTGATTTTTGGGCATTTTTCAAAACATTTTTAGTATTTTTAAATAACCAAATAAGGGCAAACAGGGAATTAATAGCTGGCTGTAAGCAAAATAGGAGTTAAAAATAGCAGACAGCCTCAAAAAAATTCCACACTAATTTTCTAATAAAGATAATAAAATATAGCAGAAATAGGGATTGAATTCATATTTTTCTGATTTTTCTTTGATTTTATATTTTTTTCGAAGTTTTTGGGTATTTTTGAATTTTTATGGTTTTTCTCTTGAGATTTTTAGGGATTTTTTGATTGAAACTAAAATAGGTCAAAATACACATTAGGGAATTTTTTTGGAATTTTTCAAGGCCTTTTAATTTTTTTTGGTATTTTGTAAGCTAGATAGTGAATTAAAGATACGTTTTTGATTTTTAATAAATGTAAAAATGCAACAAAATTAAAATCCAAAAATATGGCAAGTGATAGCATGATAACAGACGCTTACATCCATTTTTGCAAGATTTTTCAAATTAAAATGAGGGACAAAATAAATGGACAAAGCATACAAAAATAAATGTCCTGGCAGGGGCATTTTTGCAATTAAAATAAGTGACAGGGGCATCCATGCAAAAATTACAATAAAAATGAACGTTAACTTTTATTTTCAGGACCATTCTACAATTACTAAAACCAGACAAGGTTTACATGCAATTATCACCCGCCTCACGTGGTTGCTGCACGTGAGGCGCAAAGGGACTAAAATGTAAATATACAAACTCCAGGGGGTGGAATGCAAATTTTACACTTTATTTACAACGTAACCTTTTATTTTTAGGATTAAACTATAAATACAAAAGTGGGGGGATGTGTATGAAATTTACCCCTAATAAGCGTGCGATCCGACAGTTGGACCGCATCCACTTGCCACGCATCGTGCTCTTGTCGGCCGATGACGATTCGCAGATGACGGCGGAGATTAGATCAGCCTCGCTGATCGGACGGTCGATGCGGCGCTTCATCTGACGGCTCTGGTTCAATCTGGGCCGACTCCTTCGATCTGACGGTGCTGAAGATGCCTGGAAGAACAGGGAAGAAGCTCGCCCCCGGCGAGCTTCGATCAAGCAGCTCGGGCTCCTCCGGGCACCTTCCTTGCCTCTGACATGCTCTGCTCGTAGGTGGCAACCTTCCGCATCTCCTGAAGGTCCTATCATGGCTCCTGGAGGTCCGAGTCGTTCGGACGAGGTCAGAGAAGTAGGGGACCTCCAGGAACCTCTTCCTGGTTCGATCCGAGCCCAGATGGGCTCTATCCTTCGTTTGACCTGCAGAGGAAGAACCAGAGGCGAGAGGGCTACCTCCTCGACCCGAGGATTTGAAGCTTCGCCGCAAAATGGAGTGGGGCGGAGGGGCTCCGACGAACGGCGGAGGTGGAGCCCCGATTCGCCAAGACCAAGGGTCCTGGGTTGAGCCAATGGGTGCGATCGATGGAGAATGCGTTGGGGTTTGAAATGGGATGAACGTGGCGGTCGGGCACAGGCAAGACAACGGTGGAGAAGTCGCCGGAGCTACTTCGAATCTTTGGTTTTAAGCTACTACGATTAACTAAAGGGCTAAACTAACCAATGGAATTAAAAGCTAACGTTAAAAGCTAACTAAAAAGCATAAAAGGGACAGCTCTTATACCTGGGGGCCACCAGGGAGCAGGGCGGACGCCGGAGCTCCGTCGCGGCAAAATTCTCCGTCCTCCGACCGAGTCGAGGTGCTGGATCACTCCCCCTGTCACGAGGAACGGTCCAAGAACAAGATCAAGGCTTTAGGTTGGAGTGAAATCAGCCAAATTCGAGGAAGGAGGCGGAGCTACTTATTTATAAACATTGGCAGGAGGCCTTATTGACCGGCGATTATTACTTAATTCAATGAGTATCTGATCGATCCAAGTTATTGGCGGGCATCATGGATAATCAGAGAGCAATTCTTGTGAAGGAAGCGAGCTTGAACGATGGACAGGATGGCCGCAAAAAATGGAGGAAATCGGGGGAGTTGACAGTTCAGAAGCGCCAGAGCAGGGATGGGACAGTTGACCAGGGGGTCAACGAAGGCCGACGCCTCATTGGTCCACGTCAGCCGCTAAAAGACAAAACAGGAAATTTGAGACTAAATTGATTTATTTACCATAGTAAATGATTTTATTTAAATTTTCTTAAAACATAAAAAATGTGTATTTTTTCATGTAGTATTTATTTGTGATTTTTATTGAATTTTTCGAAGTGTTTTATTATGGTTTTAATTTAATAATGTGTATATGTATGTATTTACATGTATTTTTTTGTATTTTATTTTTAATTTGTTTATTTTCTTTTATTATTTCATTAGATTATTTTATAAATTTATAATTTATTTTTGTTAGTACAAAGGTAATTTTATTTATTTTTTAGGAGTTTATTTACATTTTTAAATAATTAGGTACATGCATATGTAAGTATACTTATAGGTATTTTACCTAAATATTTTGTATACTTAATTTATTTAATGTATTTTCTTGATTTTTATTTTGGATTTACATTTTTAATGTGTTATGTATAATGTATACATTATTATAAAAATATAAAAGAATAGAAGAACCAAGGAATAAAATCCTTTTTATTTATATAAAGACATATAGTATAGGTATTTTGTCTATGAATTTAGTAGACTTATTTTATTTTACAAATTCTTTTTTAGTTTTCTTTTAATTCCAATATGTACATGTATTCTATACATTATTTACAAAATTCTAAAAATATAAGTTTATAGAAATAATGAATGAAGAATAAATTGAATATTTTATTCGGGTAAATTGTACAATAGGGGCCAAAAACCCAACTTTCATCGATGGGCTCCAAAAATTATGAAACCAATTTTATCAAATAGTTCTTGGAAATCTATATACAATTAAAGGTGAGTTTGGGTGATTTGGAATTTTTATTTGCAAGATATGGGTCTGTGAAGTTGAGATTTTGGCTTTTTATTCTGGGTATAAAATGTACACTGAGTATTATTTTTGTACAAACTCAATTTTGTAATTTTACTCACATTATTATCTACAACTTTCATGTATAAAGTTTCTCTATTTGGTGAATAAATAATTATATACAAAATAGGTGTCAAAAAATGCATTAATAAATAAATTAAGTGTTTATTGTACTATTGGCCCTTATCTCCCCCTACTTTATTCCTTGTCGACCAATTCCATGCTGACCATGATCTCGGGGTTTGGGTCATAAAATATTTGCAATATTTTATTCCTTTTTCTTTTTTTCTCTTTATTCTATAATTTTGGCATTAAAAACCTTATTCTATGTACATTTAATACAATAAATAATGAATGCTATTATGAATAAATTGATGCTATTTACATGCATTTGCTGGGGTTTTTAAGGACAAAATGATAGAATAAAGGTGATGAAATGGAGATTCATCACCTCCCTATACTTGCCTTTGCTAGTCCCTAGCAAATACTTATGCAATAAGTACAAAAAGAATAAAGAAAAGAAAAAGGAGAATTAAAGAAGGATAGAGTGAATAGGGGTGCTTTCAGTGAAATGCATGTCTTTACAAAATCTGAATTTGGAGCTCCAGTCAGACCTTGGGTGTAGATGTGTGTGGAACCTAGTCGGGAACCAGCTCTAAAATACAACAGCCTTCGATAGTCACAGAACTCGGTTCAACCCACCTCAATAGCCTGGTCAGAACCAGTCTACATCATACGCAAACCCTTATAACTATGAAGCTGACTTGTACAGTGTAAGTGATAGAGGCTCTCCCCAACTGAAATGATAAAGGAACTGACTTCTCCCGAATGACAACCCAATGATTCCCCAATCCGACAGCTCTTTCCTCGAGGAGCAGGGTATTCCCTTCTAAGTTCAAGTGGCAACCAACTCAAGAGGAGGGGGTGAAGAGAAGAATGGACGGTAGCCAGTGTAGCTACCTATCCTGGGATGCAAGACCAGTGTAGTCAAGTCATCCAGCTGCAGGCTCACATATTTGTCTTTGGAACTCAAGCTTGCTTATTGACTTTGTACATACTTTGCAGGCATTTTATTTTTGTACAGGCTTGACCATTTTTTTTTCAACATACTATTCACAGCAGCATTTAGATAAGGAGTTTTTCCTCTTGATCCAGTAGACTATCCCTCTTTTGAAGCTTTATCGCAACCCACAATCTCCTATCTTTAGACCTCATGGCTATTGGACCAGGTTGGGGTGCACTTCCCTCCCTAGATGAGGACGAATGTTTCCACCCGTGTGCGTCTCAGACTGGCAAATCCAACCCCCTCACCACTCCAACTGAGTTGAGCCAAGTGAAAGGTGCAAGTGTCCAAGTTAGGTCACGGTCGGCAAGAGTCGTACGTGTGTCTCTAGAAGTTCTAGTTAGTCCACTGAGGTGACTTGAACCCAGCCCTGATTTCTCAAAGAATTAAGTCTGCATAGACCTGAAGTACCTTAAACCTAGTTCCCAAAAGGTTCCAGTGCAATTAGGTGCGGTAAGGTCTATCCAAGCTCCAATTTCAGACTTTATTGGACCGATTCAATCATCAAGCTCACTCAAAAAGAATATGAATGGTATGCTTATGCTATGCACAATGAATGATGCAATTTTTCACAAAGAATTTAAAAGAATCAAAGAATCTTTTTACATAAAGAATTTTTTGCAAATAAAAACTTGATACATACAAAAAGGTACATACAATTATTTACACGGGCGTACCGCTTTATTTACAAACTGTATGAATTTATAAAGACTCTACAGGTTTTAATGAAGTAGTTTATTTTGGTTGTTGAGAAAGAATTTTATGCATTTTATTTCTGATTTACAAGTATTTGGAATAGTGATCTTATTTTTTTCAGGTCTAGTTTTGAAAATAATTTTGCAAACTATAGTTCACGATAATTTTTGCAATCATTTACACGCATTTGAAAACAATTTTTGCAAAGATTTTTTTCACACTATATATATAAAATTTTCACAATAGTTTTGACAAGCATTTTTCAAAATATTTTCACATAGGTTTTTCAAATCCTTTCTTTCTCACAAAGAAAAAGTTTTTCAATCAAAACAGTTTCATACAGGTTGAAATCATTTCACATCAAAAATTTCCAAACTGGTCACACTATTTTTCAACTCATACTGTATAGGTATCTGATTTATTAATCAGTATGTACAAAATAAGAGAATCTGTATTTGGTGTACAATATGGTTTTGGCTTTTATAAGCTTTATTTGGCTTATTCCTTATTTACAAATGAGAGATTTTTGTGCAGACTCCTCAGACCTAATTCGAGAATCCTTTTCAAAAGACTTTTGAGAACTCTAGTCCAAAATAATTTTGCAAATATGTACACGTCTTTGAAAATGATTTTACCAAGGTTTTACACAACATAGATAGGTTTTTCAAAACAATTTTGACAATCAAAATTTGACAATCATTTGCACACTGATTTTCACACATTTTGATTTCACGCAAAGAAAATAAATTTTACACGCAAAACTGATTTTTCAAAGGTTGAATACTTGTACACACTATTTTCAAACACTTTTCACAAGATTTTTCAAAGAACACTTTTTGCATAAAAAGCTTTTTCTGATTTAATAATCAGTGCAAGTACAACGAGCCTGAGGAGCTCACAATCATCTTTTATTATTATAGGACCACTTTTTACATTTTAATTTATATTGGGATGATATATTTTATTTTTCAGTATGAGTTATGGCTTATAGTATATACATGGTATATACGACCCCCCTATACTTAGCTTGAGCTATGTCCTCATAGATCGAAGCGAAAAGCAGAGACATAACTCGTACTGAGTATAGACAAGTCTAAAGAATATATATGAATGAAATGAATGAGAAATTGACCGTCCCCCCTATACTTAGGATCAAGTAATCCTAAGTATAGCAGACTGTACAAAAAGCAGGGAGGGTCAAGGGTGGGAATACACAGATCGTACTCAGATTGTCTCCCCCTATACTTAGGGTAAGATACTCCTAAGTATAGATAAGAAGAGGAGACAATGGAGAGGACCGGACTGAAATGAAAAACTCGGGGTGCACATCTCCCCTATACTTAGGACCAAGTGCGTCCTAAGTATAGAAAACTGTCTACAAGGGTGGCACCTTTTAGATACAAAGAGAAAACATAAGAGGAAAAGAAGAAAAGAAGAAAAAGCAAAGAAGAAAATCAGATAAACAGTTCTTGGAGTACATCGTCTGAATCTTCTGATGCTGCAGCAGTTGTGGAAGTGTCATCATGTTGTACGAGCTGGATTGAGTCAACAACGGCCAAGAATGCATCTGGTTCTAAGTAAGGCTTCAGGAGTTGGCCGTTGACGACGAAGGGCTGTGCGTCAGGGGACAATTCTGATATGGCAATGCTTCCATTGTCACGCACTTCACAAACTCGAAATGGCCCTATCCACTTACTCTTTAATTTGCATGGAAATATCCGCAACTTTGCATCAAATAACCACACTTTCTGCCCAACGTCAAAGGTTTTTCGTCTGATGTGCCGGTCATGCCAGCGTTTCACCTTCTCCTTGTACATCAAGGTGTTATCGTATGCGTAGTCTCGGAATTCCAAGAGCCTGTTCAGATCATCTTTTCTTTTATGACCACTTTTTTGTAAGTCCAAATTGCATCTGTTGATTGCCCATAAAGACTTGTGAATTAATTCCACGGGCAGATGGCACGGCTTTCCATATACAAGACGATAGGGCGACCTGCCCGAAGGAGACTTGTAGGCGGTTCTGTAAGCCCATAGGATCGAGTCTAAGAGTTGAGACCAGTCCTTTCTGTTTGGCCTAACAAGTTTCTGCAGGATAGTCTTGATTTCTCTGTTTGATAACTCCGCCATGCCATTGGTCTGCGGATGATAAGGAGACGCGACACGATGATCGATGTCGTACTCCTTCATTTACTTCTTGACCTCTTTGTTAATGAAGTGGCTACCCCCGTCTGAGATGAGGATTTTCGGTATCCCGAACCGTGAAATGATGTTTTTCTTCAGAAACTGGCATACTGTTCGGCTGTTGGCGGCTCGAGCGGGGATAGCTTTAACCCAGCGACTCACGTAATCGACGTCGAGAAGGATGTGCTCAAATCCTTGACTGTTAGGGAAAGGTCCCATGAAGTCAATGCCCCATGCGTCGAAATCATCTACTATCTGAATGATTTTCAGGGGCATTGAATCTTTGATAGTAAGTGTACCTTTCATTCTCTGATAATCCGTACATCGCTTAACAAGTTCAGCTGCATCCTTGAATAAAGTGGGCCACCAGAAGCCACACTGAAGTACTTTGGCTGCCGTCCGATCTCCAGAGTGGTGTCCACCAGATTCGAGCGAGTGACAATGCTCGAGGACACTAGACTGCTCCATCTGAGGGATGCACCTGCGCCAAATACAATCTGCTCCTTCTCTGAATAAAAGAGGATCTTCCCATTGGTAGAATCGGATGGTCGACATGAATTTGTTCTTTTGGTTCTTCGTCCAATCCGAAGGTATTACCTCAGAGGAGAGGTAATTGACTATATCAGCATACCAAGGAAGAGAATCCACTGCTAAGATGGCTTCGTCAGGGAAGGTCTCTGTGATCGGTGCATTGCTCAGAGGAGGTTCATGCTGCTCTATTCTGGAGAGATGATCTGCTACCACATTCTGGACTCCAAGCTTGTCCTTGATTTCCAGATCGAATTCCTGGAGGAGAAGGATCCAACGAATCAGTCTTGGCTTGGCATCCTTCTTCTGCTGTAGGTATCGGATAGCAGAGTGGTCTGTAAAAATCGTGACTTTTGATCCCAACAAATAGGATCTGAATTTCTCTAAGGCGAAAACCACAACCAGCAATTCTTTTTCTGTCACTGTATAATTTCTCTGTGCTTCGTCTAGTGTTCTGCTGGCATAGTGAATGGCATAAGGCGCTCTGTCTTTTCTTTGCCCAAGAACAGCTCCGACTGCAAAATCTGACGCATCAGTCATTATTTCAAAGGGAAGAGTCCGGTCGGGCGGCTGTAAGATTGGAGCCTGAGTGATGAGCTCCTTCAACTGATTGAAAGCAAGGAGAACCGGCTGATCAACAATAAACTCCGTCTCCTTGCACAAAAGTTCTGTCAGAGGTCGGGCGATGCGGCTGAAATCCTTGATGAATCGCCTATAGAATCCCACATGCCCCAGGAATGACCTCACATTCTTCACTGACTGAGGTGGCTGAAGATTTGAAATGACATCCACCTTTGCCGGGTCGACTTCCATGCCACGTTTGGAAACGACGTGGCCCAGCACAATACCTTCTGTGACCATGAAGTGACTCTTTTCCCATGAAAGTACTAAATTGACTTCCCGACACTTCTGAAGCACTCTGTCTAGATGCACAAGGCAAGAATCGAAACTATCACCATAGACAGAGAAATCGTCCATGAATACCTCGAGAAAACTGCCGACCATCTCGGCAAAGACTGCTAACATGCATCTTTGGAAGGTTGCAGGTGCATTGCACAAACCAAAGGGCATTCTCTTGAAGGTGTAGGTGCCGAACGGGCAAGTGAAGGTAGTCTTCTCTTGATCTTCAGGAGCGATCGCCACTTGGTTGTACTCGGAGTACCCATCCAGAAAGCAGAAGAACTCCTTGCCTGCTAATCTCTCCAGAACTTGATCGATAAATGGAAAGGGGAAGTGGTCCTTCTTGGTTGCTGCATTGAGACAGCGATAGTCAACACACACCCGCCAGGATGTTGGCACCCGAGTGAAAATTTCCTCTCCTTTGTCATTTGTAACCACGGTAAGCCCCGATTTTTTGGGAACTACATGCAGTGGGCTTACCCATTTTGAGTCGGAGATGGGATAGATGAAGCCCGCGTCACACCATTTCGTGATTTTTTTCATGACGACTTCTCGAAGGTTAGGATTCAGCCTTCTCTGAAATTCATGGGACGGGTTGGCATCTTCTTCTAAATAGATGTGGTGTGAGCACATTGCTGGATTTATCCCTCGGAGATCTGATACGCTCCAACCAAGTGCCTTGCGGTTCTTTTCTAGAACCTCAAGAAGTCGAGATTCCTGATCCGGATTCAGCCTGCTGCTGATGATTACCGGATACATTTGTTCTTCACCCGCAAGGAAAGCATACTTCAGGCCTGCAGGAAGTGGCTTGAGTTCTGGTTTTGATCTGTCCACTTTATCTGTCACTTCAGATACCATGCTGGTGGTGGGATGTACTTCCTTGCGATACTTACCATCCTCAACATCATGTTGAGATCCTGGTGATGCACCAAACGGTTCTGCGCCAAGCTGATCATGTTCGGTCTGGAGTGAATGCTCAAGAAGATGCGCCTGCATATGAGAATCTGTCTCCCAAGAATCGTCGGAGCATATGCTGACTGCGCTTTCCGAGTCCTCCTCAAGAGTGAGGATTTCTCGGGTCCATAGATCATCCAATGATAAAGCTGAGTCTCTGATCTCTGCAATAAAATCACAGTCTGCTTCTGATGTTGCCTGGCTCTCATCAGTTGTGGCATTCTGCTCTTTGTTCATGTTTATCGTGATTTGCTGGGTGTTCAAGCTGAAAGTGATCTTCCCAGACCCGTAATCAACCACGACACCTGAAGTACGAAGGAATGGTCTGCCAAGGATGATAGGGGTCTGGAGCAGGGGTGCAGGCGAGTCCATATCAAGGACTACAAAGTCACCTGGGAATTTCATTTCCTGCACTGTAACTATCACGTCTTCCAACAGACCTCGGGGCCGCTTGATGGATCGGTCAGCGAACTGAAGGATCATGAGTGTCTGCTTGAGCGGTCCCAGCCCGAATTCTTGCATTATGGACGAGGGCAGAAGGTTGATGGAAGATCTACTATCTAAGAGAGTGCGCTCGAAGACCTGGTCAAAAATCTCACAATTGATCAGAGGCGCTCCGGTATCTTGTTTCTTCTGGGGGAGATTGCTAATAGCTGCTACCGTGGCCAAGGTGAGGACATGCCTCTCGACTTGCTGGCGTCTGTTTTCTTACAGTGGGCGACGCCTGTTAGTACATGCCTCTTTCAGTCCTTTCTTCACAGCTGGCATGTATTCCACGGCTTCCAACAAGGGAATCCCAATAGTCAATTTATCCAAAATATCCACAACACCTGGATCAGACAATGCCTTTTTTTGTTTTGCATTTTTTTTGGATTTTTGTATTGTGTAAGGAAAAGGAATATGTACATCACTAGCAGGAACATCAGAGTTCTTATTTACATCAAAATCATCGCCCACAGAATGTTGTACATCAGAACTACAAAAAGGAGTACAAGCTGGATCTTGGCATGCTGGTGCTGTTGGCGATCAAAACAAGTAGCGTCTGCTCCATCGGCTGGTAAGGGATCGACTGCTGCTGGCGGCTCCTCCAATGCTGGCACGACTTTGCTTCGGCTACAAGCTTCTTTTTGTTGTTTTTGTTTTTGTTGATTTTTTTGCATTTTCTACTGCGGTTGCTGATGACATGGCACGACGACTGGACTAGCTTCTCCTTCTTCTTAGCGGGAGCGTCCGATGGTGTAGCCGACTGGACAGAGTTGATAGTGCCGACCAACAGTTCAAGGTACTTGTTGATCTGATCTAGCTTGTCCAAGTTCTGGGTCCTCTTCTCGATCACAGCGAGTTTCTCGAGGTCCTGTGATCGCTTCTCAATGATATCTACCTTAGAGAGATGACCCCCAATGATGCTGAGGTTGGAGCTCTCATCTCTCTCTGCTTCCTTGGATGCAGCCATGTGCACTTGCTTCTGGAGGATCTGGGGCTGCTTCTGATACGCCTTGGATGAAGAGAGGGCGGCCTCTCCTTTGGCCATTTCTTCAAATATCTGCCAAACTACATCTTCATCCTTGTTAAAATGTGAGCCCCCACATGCTGCATCCACGAGCCTTTGGCTTTCTATTTTCAGTCCCCCAAAGAAATGCTGGACCAAGCTGGTCTTAGAGATCTCATGATGGGGACACTTCTCCTGCAGGTCAGTGAATCTCTCCCACGCTTCATGTATCGACTCATGGAGTCCTTGGGAGAAATTACTGATATGGGCTCGCATCTGGTTGAGCCGACCGAGAGGGTAATACTTGTGCAGGAAGGCGGACTTCAACTCCTCCCAGGTCATCACGATCTTCCCCAGATGGTTGACCCAATAAAGGGCCTTGTCCTGTAAGCTGAATGGGAATGCCATCATCTTGACAATGTCCAGAGGGACATTGGGATAGTGAGTAGTACGACAGATGCGGGAGAATTGTTGCAGGTGAATGTACGGCTCCTCGCTGGTGTTTCCATGAAATGCAGGGAGAAGAGCTATGAACTGGGGCTTCAGCTCAAAGTGAGCGTGTACCGGTGGAATGAGAATCCACTCGGTCATCTGGCTGTCTCCCGGATTATATGTTTTTTTAAGTGTTGGCTTTGGTGGTGGTAATTCAAGGTCATCATCAGGAGGACCACCACCTCCACCTCCACCTCCACCTCCTCCTCCCCTGCCTCCTCTGCCTCTGCCACCTCCTCCATCGTCACGGTTCATCATATCATTCAACATGTCCTGGAATGCGGTCTGTGTCAGGGCATGTTCGGTCAGCTGCTGCTGTATGGCCTGGATAGATGCTAGTAGTTGTGCATTGACTTGGTTCTGGTCTGGCAACTGTCCCTCTGGTTGGGGTGGCTGCTGACCCTTGCCCTTTCCTCCTGGAGCCATGTCAGGGTCTGAGTCGGACGGGATGAACTCCAGAGTAGTCTCCAGGGCTCGCACTGTCTTCTATCTGCAGAATGAGATAGTCCGAGTCAGATCACTTGCAATTGTGTTCAGCTGCCGTGATGAAGCTGGAATTAAGGTCAACACCAGCATGTTGTGAATGGAAAAGGATGTAGACTGTAATCGACTTCCATTCGCAACGGCGGAAGTGGGACAAAAGTGATCCCAGTTTATTGGGTGGCCAAGAGAAAGGTAGAAAATGAGGAGTCTGGAGATCAATCCGCAAAGTCCGGATCGGGTTCTCGGGAATCACCTCGAACTTATTGGCGGTGTTGAGTCCATGGAATCGATGTGGGTGGCGGCATGGTCCCGACGGGAACCATCCATGGTCCTACTTCGCGAAGTACAAGAGAAGATCGGATGATGGATGAAGGATACGATGGTCAACGAGGAATAAAAGGAGTGTAAAACAGTAGAGAGGCTCGGTTGAGCAGGGTGGTCAAAGGGAGAAAGAACAAAATGTGCGCCAATGCGCGGGACTTGATCTTTGAACCTTAATCTATATCCATACAAACACAATACAAAATCGGGTTCACCAACTCACGCCATGTGAAGCCGTGAATGCTCGGTTATTTATTATCTTTTCATTTTTAGAGTTGTGATTTTCAGGCATATCTTATAACAAGTCCTTAGTACGCTACCCTATAGGAGAGAGAGTACTACCAGAAGAGTATCCCGTACTTGTCCTCCTCCTGTGTAACCTGTAGTCTGTACTTTTTGGAGACCTTGTAACCCTTCCTGGATCCCTACTCAGCCAAAGAAAAGAGAGAGGAAGCCGATAGGCGAAACCAATACTTCAGTTCTCGCTCGCAACGGAATCACCCGTGAGCGTGCAAGAACCTACTCGGACGCAGGACAATGAGATAGACACCCCCGTGAAGGCGTGGCCTATGCTCAATACTTCGGACAGGGTCGATGCTCCACACAATAGGGAGTCATCATTGGTGACCAAGCCCTACTCGCCTACGTACGATAGAAGCACCATTACTTCGGAAATCCAGGCGATACACAAGGCAATTGTATACTGGGTTTTGGGCTTTAATCCTTAGGGGTCGCACTCGCTTAAGGGAGTAGGGTTTTGGTCCCCCTCCAAGGTACCTGAAAACAATGAGGGCTTTATGAACCCGGTACAATGATAGTCCATTAAAGATTTTAATTAAGGTCAAAGTTTATTTAGCAGTCCCCTTGTTTTATTTTTGGGTTTTCACTTTTTTTGAGTCTGTTTCATACCAGCGCCTAACGTTTTTGTAGATTTTCATTTTAATCCTAGGTGCTCAAAATCAGAGGGAGATAGCAGAAAAGCCGTGCAAGTGGTTCCATGATGGAAATCTCACCATTGAACCGAATGATGCATGCTGAGTTAGAAGACTTACAGTGCATCCCAGCTCTCTCCATGCGGTATGCAAAATAGAATTTTTAAACCTGGCTACATGTCGGTATGCAAGGCACAAAATCACCCTAAACATTAGCTGCTATTAACGTGAAGAACCATAAGTCGTTCATTCATCTCTAGCCCAAAGGGTCCGGTCTTGGCTCACCCCTCCTCTGCTCAACACACTTGAGGGTAGGAGAAAGTGCTTTACAGGGCTCGCTGCGGCACAAGAGCTAAGAGATAAATGACCGGCTTGTTTAAATTTGACTAGATCCATACGAAGTAGACTATAGGAACATGCATTCTTATTAATGTGTAGACCTAGCTACCGAGTCAAGCAACCTACATCTAGGGGCTCCAAGCACACAAAACAAAATAAAATAAAGGCGGAAAGCTCAAAACTTCGGAAAACAAATAAAAGAAGGCGATGAAAACTCGAAAAGCCGCGATGAGGCCCCCAGGTGAACAATCACCCGGGCACTGGACTTCATTGTGAAGAGTAGAGTCCTGTTTAATTACATGCCAAAATTTTCTCTCTCTCACATAAATTACAAAATAATCCTAAATATCTACACCTATCTAATCCACATCTATTTGCTTCCTTGATACTCTCTCTCCAGATGGTCATGAGAAGAGAAGACCATCCTCCTCCAAGCTCGGCTGCCTTGGCCTCCTAAGAAGCCATCCTCGCATGGCGGGCCCTCGCATCAAAGACACAAAAAGATTGCATTAGAATAGCTCACTCAATAAAACAGAGCAGATAAAATAATCACAATAAATAAATAAATAAATGAAGCATGGTGATTGTTAGCAATAAAAATAGCTGCTCACAAAAATAAATGATGAATCAAAAATATACACAAGAATGACAAAATAAATTAAGCTATGCTCATTGCTCCCCGGCAACGGTGCCATCTGATAACCAGGTGATTTTGCAAGGGTCACCATAAATAATATGTCTAAAGTGTCGCTGAGGCGACCTCTCACAAAACACTCGGTTAATCAGCAATTAACCCACAATAAAAGAATAAAACAATTAAGCTCAAAAAAGAAATGTGAATTAATCTTTATTACTCTACCATAAAATGTATAGGTAACAAGCATGTAGAGGTCGAACCACAGAGAGCAATACAAAAATGCATAAGCCTACAATGTGCATCTATCACCGAGTCATCCATGTGTTAAGCCTATTTTTGTGGGTTTTTGAATTTTAAATTTTTTATTATATTTTTTATTTTATTTATATCTATATATATATTTATTTTTATTATTTTTTAATGATAGAATTAGGTAATATAAATATAAATATATAAATAGAAAATATAAATATATAAATATATGTATACTCATAGAGGTTAAGTATATAGTTATAATACATACATTATATAGATATATGTGTATAAACAATAGTAATAATAATATTTTTTTTATTTTTTTTTAATTTTAGGATTTTATATCTTAATAAATATATGTATAAATATATGTAAGTAGTTAAATATATATTTATATATATATTTTTTCTTTTTTTAGGGAGTACATATATATATATATAAAGGGGTACTATAATATTTATATAAATGTAAAAAAATAGTCAAAAATTCAGGAATGAAGTCTTTTTGGGATTTTCATGTTTTTTTACTGTTTTTGTGATTTTTGGGCATTTTTCAAACCATTTCTAGTATTTTTAAATAACCAAATAAGGGCAAACAGGGAATTAGGGGCTGGCTATAAGAAAAATAGGAGTTAAAAATAGCAGACAGCCTCAAAAATTTTTCACACTAATTTTCTAATAAAGATAATAAAATATAACAGAAATAGGGACTGAATTCAGATTTTTCTGATTTTTCTTTGATTTTATATATTTTTTTGAAGTTTTTGGGTATTTTTGAATTTTTAAGGTTTTTCTCTTGAGATTTTTAGGGATTTTTGGATTGAAACTAAAATAGGTCAAAATACACATTAGGGATTTTTTTTGGAATTTTTCGAGGCCTTTTAATATTTTTTGGTATTTTGTAAGCTAGACAGTGAATAAATGACATGTTTTTGATTTTTAATAAATGTAAAAATGCAACAAAATTAAAATCTAAAAATATGGCGTGTGAGAGCATGATAACAAACACTTACATCCATTTTTGCAAGATTTTTCAAATTAAAATGAGGGACAAAATAAATGGACAAAGCATACAAAAGTAAATGGCCTAACAGGGGCATTTTTGCAATTAAAATAAGTGACAGGGGCATCCATGCAAAAATTACAATAAAAATGAATGTTAACTTTTATTTTCAGGACCATTCTACAATTACTAAAACCCGGCAGGGTTTACATGCAATTATCACCCGCCTCACGTGGTTGCTGCACGCGAGGCACAGAGGGACTAAAATGTAAATATACAAACTCCAGGGGGTGGACTGCAAATTTTACACTTTATTTACAATGTAACCTTTTATTTTTAGGATCAAACTATAAATACAAAAAGCGGGGGGATGTGTATGAAATTTACCCCCAATAAGCGTGTGATCTGACGGTTGGACCGCATCCACTTGCCACGCGTCGTGCTCCTGTCGGCCGATGACGATTCGTAGATGACGGCGGAGATTAGATCAGCCTCGCTGATCGGACGGTCGATGCGGCGCTTCATCTGACAGCTCTGGTTCAATCTGGGCCGACTCCTTCGATCTGACGGTGCTGAAGATGCCTGGAAGAACATGGAAGAAGCTCGCCCCCGACGAGCTTCGATCGAGCAGCTCGGGCTCCTCCGGGCACCTTCCTCACCTCTGACGTGCTCTGCTCGTAGCTGGCGACCTTCCGCGTCTCCTGAAGGTCCTATCATGGCTCTTGGAGGTCCGAGTCGTTCGGACGAGGTCGGAGAAGTAGGGGACCTCTAGGAACCTCTTCTTGGTTCGATCCGAGCCCAGATGGGCTCTATCCTTCATTTGACCTGTAGAGGAAGAACCGGGGGCGAGAGGGCTACCTCCTTGACTTGGGGTTTTGAAGCTTCGCCGCAAAATGGAGTGGGGCGGAGGGGCTCCGACGAACGGCGGAGGTGGAGCCCCGATTCGCCAAGACCAAGGGTCCTGGGTTGAGCCAATGGGTGCGATCGATGGAGAATGCGTTGTGGTTTGAAATGGGATGAATGTGGCGGTCGGGCACAGGCAAGACAACGGTGGAGAAGTCGCCGGAGCTGAGCTCCGGCGAACTTCGAATCTTTGGTTTTAAGCTACTACGATTAAATAAAGGGCTAAACTAACTAATGGAATTAAAAGCTAACGTTAAAAGCTAATAACTAAAAAGCATAAAAGGGACAACTCTTATACCTGGGGGCCACCAGGGAGCAGGGCGGACGTCGGAGCTCCGCCGCGACAAAATTCTCCGTCCTCTGGCCGAGTCGAGGCGCTGGGTCACTCCCCCTGTCACGAGGAACGGTCCAGGAACAAGATCAAGGCTTTAGGTTGGAGTGAAATCGGCCAAATTCGAGGAAGGAGTCGGAGCTACTTATTTATAAACATTGGCAGGAGGCCTTATTGACCGGCGATTATTACTTAATCCAATGAGTATCTTATCGATCCAAGTTATTGGCGGGCATCATGGATAATCAGAGAGCAATTCTTGTGAAGGAAGCGAGCTTGAACGATGGACGGGATGGCCGCAAAAAATGGAGGAAATCGGGGGAGTTGACAGTTCAGAAGCGCCAGAGCAGGGATGGGACAGTTGACCAGGGGGTCAACGAAGGCCGGCGCCTCATTGGTCCACGTCAGCCGCTAAAAGACAAAACATGAAATTTGAGCCTAAAATGATTTATTTACCATAGTAAATGATTTTATTTAAATTTTCTTAAAACATAAAAAATGTGTATTTTTTCATGTAGTATTTACATGTGATTTTTATTGAATTTTTCGAAGTGTTTTATTATGGTTTTAATTTAATAATGTGTATATGTATGTATTTACATGTATTTTTGTGTATTTTATTTTTAATTTGTTTATTTTCTTTTATTATTTTATTAGCTTATTTTATAAATTTATAATTTATTTTTGTGAGTACAAAGGTATTTTTATTTAATTTTTAGGTGTTTATTTACATTTTTAAATAATTAGGTACATGCATATGTAAGTATACTTATAGGTATTTTACCTATATATTTTGTATACTTAATTTATTTAATGTATTTTCTTGATTTTTATTTTGGATTTACATTTTTAATGAGTTATGTATAATGTATACATTATTATAAAAATATAAAAGAATAGAAGAACCAAGGAATAAAATCCTTTTTTTTATATAAAAATATATAGTATAGGTATTTTGTCTATGAATTTTGTGGAGTTATTTTATTTTACAAATTCTTTTTTAGTTCTTTTAATTCCAATATGTACATGTATTCTATACATTATTTACAAAATTCTAAAAATATAAGTTTATAGAAATAATGAATCAAGAATTAATTGAATATTTTATTCGGGTAAATTGTACAATAGGGGCCAAAAACCCAACATTCACAGATGGGCTCCAAAAATTATGAAATCAATTTTATCAAATAGTTCTTGGAAAGCTATATACAATTAAAGGTGAGTTTGGGTGATTTGGAGTTTTTATTTGCAAGATATGGGTCTGTGAAGTTGAGATTTTGGCTTTTTATTCTGGGTATAAAATGTACACTGAGTATTATTTTTGTACAAACTCAATTTTGTAATTTTACTCACATTATTATCTACAATTTTCACGTATAAAGTTTCTCTATTTGGTGATTAAATAATTATATACAAAATAGGTGTCAAAAAATGCATGAATAAATAAATGAAGTGTTTATTGTACTGGCCCTTATCTCCCCCTCCTTTATTCCTTGTCGACCAATTCCATGCTGGCCTTGGTCTCGGGGTTCAGGTCATAAAATATTTGCAATATTTTATTCCTTTTTGTTTTCTTCTCTTTATTCTATAATTTTGGCATTAAAAACCTTATTCTATGTACATTTAATACAATAAATAATGAATGCTATTATGAATAAATTGATGCTATTTACATGCATTTGCTGGGGTTTTTAAGGCCAAAATGATAGAATAAAGGTGATGAAATGGAGATTCATCATGTCTGAATGGTGCGCTCACTCTGCCCGTCTGTCTGCGGATGGTATGAAGAACTCATCTTTAGCTCTGTCTGTAGTGCTGACATGAACTGATGCCAATAATGTGAAGTAAACCTCGAATCCCTGTCAGAGACCACCTCTCGTGGTATACCATATAGCCTGATAATTTTCTGCACATAGAGCTTGGCCAATCTGGACGGAGTGTAAGTCGTGTTGACTAGTATGAAATGGGTTGACTTGGTCAACCTATCAACAACGACCCAAATGGAATCATGGCCACCTGGTGTCTTAGGCAATCCCGTGACAAAATCCATAAAAATGCTCTCCCACTTCCACTCAGGAATGGGGAGAGACTGCAGTAATCCTGGTGGTCTTCTATGCTCGACCTTGACCATCTGACATGTCATGCATCTGCTGACATGCTGCGCTACATCGCGCTTCATTCCATCCCACCAGAAATGTCGACGCAGATCACGGTACATCTTCGTGCTGCCTAGATGGATCGATAATAGTGAATTGTGTGCCTCATCAAGAATATCTCTGTGTAACTGCTCCTAGACCTTCTCCAGATGCATCTGTGTAGACTGCATAATCCTGAGTGCTTGAAGGAAGAGCAAGAATCGGCGCTGTAGTCAATTTCTCCTTCAGTGTCTGGAAGGCCTGCTCACATGAATCATCCCAAATGAATGGAACTCCCTTCTGCGTCAATCGTGTCAATGGACGGACGATGCGTGAAAATCCGCTGACAAAGCGTCTGTAATAGCCTGCTAGTCTTAGAAAACTCCAAATCTGCGTGACAGTCTTGGGTTGCTCCCAAGACATAACTGCATCTATCTTCGCAGGATCAACTGCGATACCTGCTCCAGAAATGATATGCCCCAAAAATGAGACATAGGATAACCAGAACTTACACTTGCTCAACTTGGCATATAGCTTGTGCTCCCACAATGTGTCTAAGACAATCCGTAGATCATTCGCATGATCCCATTCATTCCGTGAGAAAATGAGAACATCATCAATGAACACCACTACAAACTTGTCCAAGTATGGACGGAAGATCCGGTTCATCATATCCATAAAAGTTGCAGGTGCATTGGTGAGCGGATAACCAATCCATGCCCAAAATCAAATTGAACTCATCAAGCTACAGAAGTGGACAATCTGCGATCATCTCGTAACCGCCAATTAGTACGGGCAAGTGCCTGACTATCAGTTAAATAATGAACAACTGGCCACCTGGCCCTCGGATGTGATATGGAGAAGAGATAGTTTCTACGACTCTACCTAAAGAAACTAGTAGCCTCGAAGAAAGGAAAATGTGTGTCGCTCCAAAATCAAATAAAACGTAGAAAGCTCGATAAGAGCAGTCAGTATGTGTGATAGCTGGTCAGTCTCTTGGCCTGGTCGGGATGCCATGGTTCTGCATGAGAACCATAATTAGTTGTAATACTTATAATAAATGCTTTTTCTCTTCTTGGGATATAATATGAAAATTAATGAAATTGGTGACATATGTGGTAATTGAATTTGAATGTCATATTTCCCTTTTCGGACTCACGACAAGTCAGCAGACAGTTGCTATCCGAGAACTTAATGCGATCGGAATTGAAATACTGCAAATGTGTGTATCGAGGTACCACTGCTCTGATACCAAATTTGTGATTAACGGGTACCCGGATCCTAAGGGGTTCACAATGCTACTCTTATTGAAGACTACATCTCCAAATGTTATCCCCTCCATAATGAAGAGTGGAATTCTCCCAATAGTACGACTTGGCTATTGCAAGAATGGTCTCAAGTCACTGTCTGGGCCAATGTTGTGGAACTTTCTTTGTGGCAACATAGTTCACAATATAGACATACCATGGAAGTGAGGTGATTGCAAGGATCGCCTCATGTGGAAATGTCTCTGCAATAGGTGTCATCTGATCCGAATCATTAAGGTTCTCTAGACGGGAGAGGTGATCTGGCACCACATTTTGACTATAGGTTTATCCTTAATCTCTATATCAAACTCTTGGAGTAGAAGGATCCATCTAGTCAATCTAGGTTTAACATCCTTCTTTGCCATTAAGTGTCGGATGGCGGTGTGATCGGTATAAATTGTCAATTTAGATCCAATAATGTAAGATCGAAACTTATCCAAGGTAAAGACTACAGCTAGCATCTCCTTTTTATGTGATTGTGTAATTCCTCTGAGCAGCATCCATTGTTCGGCTAGCGTAGTGAATGGCATATGGTAATCCATCCCTCCTCTATACTAGCACGGTCCCTACGGCAAAATCGGAGGCATCCATCATGATCTCGAATGGGAGAGACCAATCAAGCGGTTAAAGAATGGAAGCCTCAATAAATAGATTCTTGAGAGTCTCAAATGATGCAAGGCACTTATGATCGACAAGGAACTCGATGTCTTTTGTCAATAAATCAGTAAGCGGTTGGGCAATCCTGCTGAAGTCTTGTATGAACTGTTGGTAGAAACCGACATGCCTCAGAAAAGACCGTAACTGTCATAAATTGGATGGTGGATTGAGTTTCTTGATGATATCCACCTTGGCTGGGTCAACCTCCATGCCATTGTTAGAGATGATGTGGCCAAGGACCATCCTCTAAGTCACCATGAAATGACTCTTCTCCCAAGATAAGACTAAGTTGACCTCAATGCAGCACTGAATTACTCGATCTAGGTAATCAAGACATGCATCAAAACTGTCACCATAGACCGAGAAGTCATCCATAAAGACCTCTAAAAATTCACCAACCATGTCCGAGAAAATAGAGAGCATGCACCTTTGGAATGTAGCTTGGTCTTCGGGCGATATGGCCACTTGGTTGTATCCCGAAACCCATCTAGAAAGTAGTAATAACTCTTCCCAGCTAATCTCTTAATGATATGATCTATGAACGGTAGCGAGAAGTGGTCCTTCTTGGTGGACTTATTCAATCGTCTACAGCCCACACAAACCCCCCAAGAAGTGGGTACTCGGGCAGCTATCTCCTCTCTAAGCTCTTTCACAACTGTGGTGATACCCATTTTGTTGGGTACCACATGCAATGGACTAACCCACTTGGAGTCAGAGATGGGGTAGATAAAATCGGTGCTCCACCACTTAGATATTTCCTTCATGACCACTTCTCGAAGATTCAGGTTCAGTTGTCGCTGGAACTCACGCGAGCACTAGGCATCTTCCTCGAGATAAATGTGGTGGGAGCATACGGCCGGACTTATCCCCTGGAGATCAGCTACACTTCATCCTATTGCCTTGCGGTCCCTTTCATGAACCTCCATAAAACAAGATTATTGGTCTTTAGTCAAATCTGCTAAGATAATGATTGGGAACATATCTGGCTCACCCGCAAGGAATCAATACTTCATACTCTGCGGTATGGTCTTCAATTCTAGACAAGTGGGAGCTGGTAAATCTGGCTTCTGGAATGTTGAAAAACGTGTTGGCGAGAGCCGCTAAATAATGGTCTGATAGATCAGACTCACTGTCGCTGAGGTGACTACTCAAGCCTTCACGTTTGTCAACAATCACCCCACACAATCAATTAAGCAATCAAGAGCAAGGATCAAAATTTATTATACCCTACTAAGAATGTACAGTGGCAAGCAAGTAGGGTCGAACACAGGAAGCAAAGGAGTAAAGCAGTAGACAAAAAGTCAAGCCCTATGCCTAGTGAACTACTTAGCCAATATGGATTTTTTGTGGGTTTTTAATTTTGTATTTTTTATTTAATTTTTAATTTTATATTTTTATATTTTCTTTTTTATTTTTTGATTTTATTTTTTCTTTTTATATTTTATATTTTTTATATTTTTTTATAATAGAATACATATATACAATATAAGAAAGAGGCAGATAAAGTATTTATAAAAATAGGTAAATATACTCAAAAATCAGGAAATAAACTATTTTTAGGTCTTTTATAATTTTCTAATGTTTTTATGATTTTTCTAGATTTTTCTGATTTTTTGGTATTTTTTAAGTCAAAAATACTAAAAATAGTGAATAAAAGGATTGATCGAAATTAAAATGGAGAAATAAAATCGAAAACAGTGACAAAAATTCTCCAAATTAATTTTAAATAAAGAATAACAGAACAAAGAAAACTTAGCAACAAAGTTTGTATTTTTAGGATTTTTTAAGGATTTTTAATATTTTTAGGAAGTTTTTTTGGGTTTCATAATTTTTAGGAGTTTTGTTTCGTATTTTTTAATGACTTTTGGTCTGAAATTAAAAGACACTAGTTAAGCAGAATATATTTTTGAGAATATTCTGAGGTGTTTTTATAATTTTTATGGGTTTTCTAATGCAAACAGTGCACAAAATGCATGTTTTTGAATTTTGTAAATACAAAATGTAATAAATACGCAAAATAAAAATATGCCATGAAAGAGTGATGCAACTAGAGCCTACGATAATTTTTGTGGATTTTTTAGCACTTTAGAGATGCATGAAACAAATAAAAGAAACAAAAATAAACATGCTGGCAAGGGTATTTGTGCAAATATGTCAAAGTTCAGGGGCAATAATGCAAATTTTCCAGAAATTAGATAACTTAATTTAAAAACTCTCTGGACCAATTAGAAATACATAGAGTTTCGAGCCCTTCCCCGTAAAATTGCCAGAGACCACGTGTGCGAGACACGTGACCTGGTAGGGGTCCAACTACGATTATCTAAAAGTCCTGGGCACAATTTCAAAATATCCAGAAAGTTTATATCTGCAATAAAGAGTTCAGGTACTACACGAAAATATGAAAAGGCCCCAGAGGTCTCCATGCAAAATATGCCAAGCCACGTGCGTAGTGCACGTGACCTGGCGAGGACCTAAAGGGAATATTACAAACTTCAGGGGGCTGATAGTAAATTCTACAAAATATTTTTAACAGCTGACCAAAGTTTTAGCACTAAATCCTAAATACAAAATTTGCAGGGAAAAGTATGCAAAATTCCCTTCCTTAGGCGCTAATGGACGGTGGGATTGCTCCCACTTATCCACGTGTCGTTGCCTAGGCATCCGATGGCGGTTCACGAAAGGAGGGCTGAGATTAGATCTTTGCCCCGGATCTGACGGTGCTGGTGATCCTCAACCAGGAGATGGAGGAGCCTACGCTGTCATAATCATCAGTCCAGCCATTTTCAATTTCCATTCCCAGCTTACTCAGCTTCTACTCTGTAGAGGTACCTCTCTAATTCAGACGGACATCCTGATTTAGCCTAGCAGCTAGAGCCAGATGTGGGACACCACTTTGAGATGACAGATATAGATAGCCCTGTATTTGAGCCTTTTGTCCTCCAGATTGATGAGATAGATACATTTCATGAGGATCAGACGATAGCCAGCACTGTCGCAGCTCAAGGATCAGTTTCAGACACTTCGCCAGCTTCCGCGTTGTTGACCAGCACTGTTTCATGTTTCCAGATTGTTCAGAGGTAGACATCAGCTGATGAGACATTTTGGTGCGAGGAGTGGGTGCTTGACTGTAGCGCAGATTCTCATTTAGACTCTAATCCTCCCTTTCTCATTGATGATTTTGCATTACTCCCTGAGGGTTATCTACGGGAGGGTGCTGCACGCACTACGTACTTGGTTTCACTTTCTAAGAGTGTTTCCGATCTGTCGGATCACGAAACCGAGTCTTCGGATATTTCTGATTGTTCTGATTCTGACTGGTCTCACCTCGACGACCCTTGCGATGATGAGCCGATCTTTGAGATATTCGATGTTGTTTATGACATTTCTTCATCTTCTGCATCGGATATCAGCCTTGCTATTGAGTCTCCTGATCATGACTTTCCACCCCTTTTTGAGACGGTGATTGACGTGGAGGATTCCATGATTGATCCTTCTGTCTCCACGTTCGACTTCTTCGGCTCTATCATTCCACTCAAATCTGATCTTGAGCCGATGAGTTCTTTTGTGCTACCGGATTACGATGTCATCTTCCCATATCCTTGTCCGGTAGCAGACACCCGCCTGATTGCCTACTTGGGTATCTCCGTTTACACTATTGAATTCGTCGTTATTCATCTACCACGACTACATCCTGAACCTTGATACTTCATTGTCCTAGCCTTTGCGCCGAGCTAGGGGCGTAAAATCTAGCGCTTGTTGAGAGGCACCTCAACATTGTCCACTCTGTATATACGTGTTTTGTCTTGATTTGTTCCTTGCTTCTTTCATTTTTGTTTTACACCTGAGGTCACATTAGGTTTATTTTTCTATACTTAGGATGTAACTTATCCTAAGTATAGGGGGTGTAAACACTGAGTTGTTCCCTTTCGTTCTGTTTCATTACTCCTGTCGTTGCCTATACTTAAGGATCCTTCACCTTAAGTATAGGGGAGTAATGTCGTTCCTTCATCTTCTATATATTTGTCTTCATTTCAGCTTGTCCCATTTGTCCACCATAATGTTCACATTTCTTTCTATACTTAAGGATCTTTTACCCTAAGTATAGGGGCGGACAAGAGGAGTCATTGCTTACCTTGTACATTCTGTCACTCGGTTTTCCCACAGTCTGCTATACTTAGGATTACTTGACCTAAGTATATGGGGAAAACACCGAGATTCTTTTCCATTCTATTCTTTCATTCGTCGTTGTAGTATAGTCTTTCTTTTCACTTCCCTATACTAAGCACGAGTTATGTCTTCTTCATCGCTCTTGATTCACTCTGAGGACATCGTTCGAGCTAAGTATAGGGGGTGTCGTATATATTTCATATATACTTTAGCCATAACTCGTACTTTGTGTGAGTGTGTTAAAAAATAAAATGGCTAAATTCCTTAAAAATCCATAAAAATTTAAAATTTTTCTTGTACATAAAATTCTTTATTGCACATGCATAGCTATTTATAAAATTATTTTTGTATATATATTGGTAAAAGTGTTTTGTGTGTAAAGAGTTTGTAAATATTTTGATACCAGAATTTTGTATATAATACATAATTTTTGTAAAATGTTTGAAAAACAAAAAGTTTGCAAAAACCCTTTTGTAAATGTGTGTAAATATTTTGCAAAACTTCTGCATCCATGCATTCATGCATTCAAAAAATTTTCAAAAATTTTGCACATTTCAAAATCTTGCCTAAAATCATTTTTGTATATATCTGTATAGTTTTTCTGAATCATAGTTGACATTTAAACTAGCCTGGAATTAAATTTAAAAATGGAGCTTGGTTAAGACCTTAATCCACCTAATTTTAAGAGGAACCTTATAGGGCTTAGGGTTAAGACTTTTCAGGTCCATGGTGACCTAATTCTTTGAGTCCACTAGGCTATGATCAATGTCATCTTGATGAGCCTAAGTAGAACACTTAACAACGCACACATGACTCTCACAGACAATGGCTTTACTTGCACCAACACTCTACACCTAGCTCTCTATGGATGAGGTGGTGAGGAGGCCGTCTTCTTTGGCTTGGGGTAGCATATGAGGATAGTACTTCTAGGCGGAACCTCTCTTCTTCTTCTAGTGAAGGAAGTGCACCTCAACTTGGTCTGGTAGCATTGAGGTCTAAAGACAGGAGTTGTGGGTTGCAATAATGCTTCAAAAGAGGGATAGTCTACTAGCTCAAGAGGAAAAACTCCTTATGTATATATGATGCACCATGTAGATATGTTGTACATCTGCACATCGAAAAAAATGTGCAAAAGAAAAGAAAAACTCCAAAAAAAAGTGGTGGGTCTGATAGAAAATGAAATACCCACCGGAGTGTATATAGCCAAATAAAGCAAATCTTATGTTACCCATTCCCATCTCATGAAGCTCGGAGCAGGGGGACTTAGCTACACTGGTTGGGCTCCCTAGGATACATGGCTACACTGGCCATGGTCCATTTTCTTCTTCCTCCTCTTCTTGAGTCGGTTGAACTTGAACTTAGAAGGGAATACCCCGCTCCTCGAGGAAAGAGTTGCCAGACTAGGGCATTAGGGTTACCTTGTTGGGGGGGGGGGTTGTCACTTTACCATTTCTGAGGTGGAGAGCTACATATCACTTACACAGTACAAGAAAAGATTCATGGTCATTAGAGTTTGTGTATGTAGACTTGTTCTAATCTGGATTGTCGAGGAGTCTTGACCATAGACTGGTGGAACTTAGAGGATGTTGAGTTTTAAACCTAAGTCCAAATAAGGTTCCGACAAACTAATAATCCAAAGGTCTGACTGAGCTCCATACTTCAATTTAATGAAGACAAGTTTAATAATCAACCGCGATTCACCTTCTTTTTCTTTTTCTTTCTTCACTTCTTTTTCAAATAAGTGTTTGCTAAGGGACTAGCAAAAGTAAAGTATTGGGGGGTGATGAATCCTCATTCATCACTCTTTATTATTTTATTTTAGCTAAATATCTTGGCAAAGCATCATGTATATTGTTGTAAATACAATAAATTAGCAAGAAGCATGCATTTGTTAATAATTAGTAATTAGCATGTATTTGTGCAAACCTAAAAGAATAAAGAATAAAAGAAAAAGAAGGAAATATTTAGAATAAATATTTTGTGACCTGAACCCAAGAGAGGGTCCAGAATGGACCTGATCGCCAAATAAAATAAGTAGAGAGAGATAGGGCCACTCTACCTTGTACATATTTATCACTTATGTATATAATTTATTTTTACAAAAATAAAAATAAAAATGTGGTTTTTATCCCCTTGTTTATATTTCTAAAAATAAAAAAATAGAAAAATAAAATAAAAACAAAATAAAATTCTCTACCACCTTGTATATAATACATGTATATATGTATCACTCTTTATTTATTTTCTACTTGTAAATAAAATATAAAAATATAACAAAAATAATTTTACACTCCAAATATTATGTTATAAATAAATAAAATATAAAATTGAGGTATTTGTGCAAGAATAAGAAAATAAAAATAAATGAACAAAATACATAGGTATTTTATACATGTATATAATATAATATACTGTATATATCATAAATTATTTTTTATAAAAATAATTAAAAATCATATAAAAATCCCTTGAAAAATAAGGAACATTTTTCATTTTATTTATTTTTGATTCAAAATCATTTATTATTTTTTATCTATTTATTTTTAAATTTTTCTGCTATTTTGTCATCTAGCCTATTTTGTCTTTTCTTCCGCCGCACCTGATTGGGCCACGTCGGAATCGTTGACCTCGATCAACTGCCCCCCTTGGACCTCATTTCTGTACGGACTCAGTTTCATCCGATTTCGCCTAATTTATATGGCCCGATCCAACCATCACTCCCTCCAACTCACTACTCCGATTACCGAGGGACGATCCATGATCCACGCCCGATGATTCCGCTAGAGGTCCGTCCCTCGGTTCACGCACTCACACTCCACACTTCTCGGACCCTATAGAGTATAAAATCTATTGGAGCCGCATCTTCTTCTTCATCTTTGGCCACCCCCTCATCTCTGATGATCTCCACCTCTACCCACGAGTGACAGTGTGCGATAGAGGCCGTTGTAGAGAAGTTTCGAGCCCGAAAGCCTTAGGTCCGATGAATGTTTCGCCGTGCTCTGTCGTGAGGAGAGCCCAGCCTCTGGACCCGTCGAACCATCGAGGCGAAGACCCCCGGAGGTCCCTGACCTTCAGCCTAGATGACTCCATTCACCAGGTAGCTTAGATTACTTCTTGTTTGCTTTTGATTCTAGATTTTCGAGTTTGGGATAGCTCGCGTTAATCGACCCCGTTCACCACGATCGAATCCCCCATTCGCTATTTCGATGATCCTATCACAGTCGCCGACCTTCTCTACACCTTCTACGCCCTTCCGTTCACCTCATTCACCCAGGAACGACCTTCCAAGTCCTCCTCTGCCGTTGCTTCGCCGGAGGGCTATGTCCCGCCTCATCTGCCACCCATCTCGCGCACTAACGGGTCGAGGCACTTTTCCCTCGGCCCAGTAGCTTATCTGTGCATGTCTAGAGCTCAAGGGACCTCGTCTGGAGGTCAAGATATCCTGGCACATCAGCTTTAGGTACCCCAGCATCACCGGGACATCCCCAGCGGTCTCGACCTCATCGGAGCATCGTCATCGCTGCGGACCATCACCATAAACATTTCCCCTATCCTAGCAGCCTCGGAGGACGTCTCAGCCACACGTAGCAGCCGGTCAAAGATCGCTGGAGGCGAGTTCTTCGTCGATCTTCCAGGAGTCGTCCCTACTGTTGGATCGAGGCTCCCTCCTGTTCTGATTGTGTACGTTCATCTTCGGGAGTCCTTGATCGTCCAATCCATCTGAGGATCAACTCTCAGTCGCTCATCGTCGAACTGATATCCCCCGCGCTCAGTTGTCCGATCATAAGTGGATGTTGTTGATCGTTGGATCGCCAATAAAGAAGGGTATTTGCACATAGGCCCTCCTATCTGTTTACATTTCCGTATCAGTCCTGTAAATATTTTTAGTAGTTATTTTTGTTTTGGATATTTTGCACCTAGGACCTTATGCTTTTAATATTTGCATTCTAGTCCTTCCGTCTATGTAGCACGTGGTTCCCCCATGTGACTTCGGGATATTTGCATGTTTCTACCTGGACTTCATTGTTGTTATTGAATGAATTTTTATAAATATGATTTACAATTATACCCATGAGTGCCTGGTTCACGTGCAGCCCACGTGCGGATTTGGTTGTTCTGCATGCTCAGCCCTAAACTATTTCCACGTGTTACTATTTGGCTGATGACTTTTCAATAATTGCATTTTGGTCCCTATGTGTTGTGCCTTTTATTTTTGATTTAATAAATAGCAAATATTGTCCAAAAATCTCGAAATTTTGATACATGGCTCCTTCCATGGTGTAGGAATTTCTATGAATTTTTGGTTTTATTTTGTATTCTATTATTATTTTTAAAAATTCAAAAACCATAAAAATAACCTCTGTCTGTTTTAGAAAATCCAATAAAAATATTAAAAATCCATGAAAAATTCTAAAAAAACTCACGTTTGCTTATTTTGAGTTGTTTTTATTTCAGTCCAATTTTGGTTACTTCCCATTCATAAAAACCATAAAAATTGAAAAAGAGTAAAAATATTTGAAAATCATTAAAAATTCATAAAAAATCAAAAAAAGGTTTTTTAAGTTGCTGTAGTTAAGTTTTGCTTTATTTGTTATATAAAAATACCGCTGGGATTTTACAAGCATTTTAGATAATTTTAATTTGCCTTTAGATCCCAGCTGGACACTGTTTGTTATTTTTCAGTTTATTTCATTTTTAGAAAATTAAATAAAAATCAAAAAAACCCCATAAAATCCATAAAAACATCTTAATATTTTAAAAACTCAAAAATATTTTTGTTTGAATTTTTTGAGTATTTTAGTGCTTTAAATAATCATTTCAGTGTTGATTTTTGGTTCCTTTTACCCTTTTTTCTTAATATTAAAAATCACAAAAAATTAAAAAATATAAAAACCACCATCTCTTTTTATTTTATTGGATTTCTGACTACTTCGTAGCGTTAGCATCACGTGCTCCTTGTGTTCGACCCTGGTAGCTATACCAGGTAAAATAAATTAGCGAGACCACTCTTTTGATTTGATTGCTTGATTTCTATTTTGGTGGTCTTCTCTTTCTTGTTGACTGTGCGTCGTGGTTCGGGTCACAACGACCATATTTATACCTTAACCCGAGTAGCTGATGCTGCGTCGTCAAACCCCATGCCCTGATTCTTCGCCCGCGGTCTCCCCTTGGATCCAGCACCCTCACGGATCCCTAAGAAGACGTGAATCTTTCTCGGTTCATGTGCCGTTACCCGATTCCTCCAGCCTCCTGGGAACTCTATAAAATCTCTCATCCGCCTCCCAAGAGAAGCAGCTCGCGCCTCGCTCCCATCTCGAACCCTAACCACCTACAGTTGAGTGACAGCTGCTCGAAGCATCGCTCAACACTCAGTTTGGTGCAGCAGAGTAGATGCTCAACCTTCGTGGCCGGACCTCCACCGCGAGTAGCCTCCCTCACCTTTCGCAACGAGATTGAGGCCATCATCCCGACAATCATCTTTGCTTGGATCTTAAGAGCAATCCCAGATCTTCAGGTACCCTTTATATCCTTCGCATTTCTCAGTTCGATTCGATCCATCCGTTCATCGTCGTTGCGTGTTCACCTGCTTCGACCAACTGGTCGGAGCCCCGTCTTCCACACACAGCTGCTTCGATCGACCCATAGACTCACCCTCCATCTCACTCCGCAATCTGATCACCCTTAGCCTCGACCATCTAGTCGAGATTAGGGTTTAGATCTCCCCTACCACCTTCGCCGGAGATCGATCATCGTCCCCCTCCGCTTCTTTGGTTTTTATCTCCAATAACCCGCACCGGAGCAGAGCCCTGAATCCCAGCTTTCCCTTGCAGGTACTAGCGCGTACTGGGACCCCCTATTTCATCCATCAGAGGTTCGCCGGAGCAACTCTAGGCCTCGCTCGTCGCCAAGCATATCCGACCGGTGGCTCCGCCATCGGACCCGCTCAGTTGACGCGGAAGCTTTCCACGACTACTCATGTGCCTTCCGATCGACCATCGGAGCTGGGGATCACCTCGTTGGCTCTGGTGAAGTTCATCCCAGTGCTGTTCTTTCAGACGTCCTCCGAACCGTTGGATCGGCCGGCCTTCTTCAGATCGAATCCATGCCGCCGACACAACAGGCTTTTCAGACCGTTGGATGACATATCTGATGCATCGCCCCACGTTCCCGACCATTTCTGAGGCATCTTATCTGACCTCTGCAGTGGATCAGAGCCGCACATCCACACCTCCACCAGCTGGCTCCACGTGTCCCCACACGCTCCTCACATGCAGCAAGGGTATATTGCACTTTTCTCCTACACTTTTCAGATTTTATATTTTAGTTTGTTAAATAAAGTTGTAGTTAGAACTATTTGCACTTTAGTCCTTAAGGTTTCTAGTATTTGCTTTCTAGTCCTTCCTGTCTAGAGATACATGCTCGATTACGTGCACTGTGGTGTTTTTGCATCTTTAGTCTTGGACTTTGTGATGGTTCATGTTTGAATGAAACTCTGAATTTGCACTTATGCCCTTATGAACGCCGTATTATGCGTGTGCTTGATCTTTGTGGAAATTTTACAGCGATACCCTCGGACTTTTTAGGCATGTTATTGTTTAGTCCAGAAACTTAAACTATTTGCATTTAGTTCCCTATGATCTGTGTATTTTGTTTTTAATTAAATAAACATCGAATATACTCCAAAAAATCCCTAAAAATTACCAATAGCTCCTGCTACTATGTAATGTTTTTGGTAATTTTTATGATGTAATTTGATTTTGTTTGATATTTTCTAAAAATCAAAAACCCTAAAAGTGTGCTTGTCTATTTTGGAAAATACATAAAAATATAAAATTTCCCTAAAAATTCTATAAAAATTTATGAGTGTTTGTTTTGGCTTTTTTTAATTTATGTGCCTTTTTTATTTCATTATCTTTTATAAAACCCTTAAAAATCACAAAAAACCAAAAATCTTCAAAAAAATCATTCAAAATTCTATAAAAATAAAAAAATGTGTTTTCAATCTCCGTAGTTAGATATTTTACCTATTTTCACATAAAATTGCAACCAAGAAGTTTTGGGCACTTTAGATATTTTAAAGTTGCCTACTCATCCAGGCTGTACACTATTTTGATTTTTGTTCTTTCTTTCATTTTTAGAAAAATATATAAAAATCTGAAAAATCCCACAAACTACCTAAAAACACTTGCATATTTTAAAAATTTAAAAATATTTTTTTGAATTTTTGAGCATTTTTGACCTTAATAAAAATTATTGTAGTGTGATTCCTTTTATCTCTTTATTCATTTTCTTTTTAGAAAATACAAAAAAATTGTAAATTAAAAACCACCAAAAAGATTCCTTTTCTTCTTTGATTTCTCGACTACTTCGTAGGCTTAGCCCGTGCTCCTTGTGTTCGACCCTGGTGGCTATACCAGGTTAAATAAATAGCGAGACCGCTTCTTTCGATTTCTGTGCTTCATTATTTTTATTGGTGGTCTTATTTTTCTTGTTGAGCTCGGTTCAAGTGGTTGAGGTCGCAATGACCTTTGATATCACTTTGCCTCGATCGCTCAACCGCTCACCACTTTTCTAGGTGATTATCATATTGTTCTTCACGCTAATTGAAGTTACTATTCTATGGCGATTTCATCAGCTTTACATTTGCATATAGAAAGGTTTCAATTCTGCTTAGGATCCTTGCATGAAGAGAGCTGGAGGAAAGGTGATCTTTTCTACTTAGCATTCATTATCATTATCGCTTGCATTGTTTTTCCGACTCTCTCCCTCTGATTTTGATCTCCTTGGAGCTAAAAGGAATTGATCACTCATTAGGCTTGTGCATTTTCATTATAATATCCAAAAAAAGTGATAACAAATAAAATTAGGACTGCTAAGATTACTCGACCATAAAAATCAAAAAGAAAATATTTGTCTGGGGGAGAGTAACCCACTCATTATATTCACATTTAATTTGTGAACGTACATACTAAGTAGTGCCCAAATTCTAGGCCAACCTAAGTGCTTGTACAATTTAGTATTCTCACCAAACTCTAAAAATTAACAAGATCAAAAGATCGAACTCCCACGGTCTTCATTGTGTTGAGTCAGTGAATTGAGGGTTTTGTTTTTTTGTATACTTGTTTGTGATTATTTGTATGCATACTAGATCTTCACTGCACATTTGCATCTTTTTCACATATCTCTTGATTTGACCATCGTGTTCTCCCGATCATTTTCCTTTTGTTTCAGAGATGGCCGACTGGAGCAATTTTTATCTGAACTTTGTGGATCCCTCATACCCTCCAACCGGTCCACCTCCACTTTTTCAGGAGGACTTTGCTCTTGATTCTTCTTTTTGTACATATCCTCTTAATCCAATATTTCAGGCATCGAATTTTGAGTTTTACCACCTTCATCAACCTCACATTTTGATAATCCACATTTTCAGGAGGACTTTCCTCCGGAGTTGGATTTTTGGCCATACCCACCACCCTCATATCACTTACCTGATATAGAGATTTTGGAGTCACCTCTCATGAAGACCGCTCTTGAGTACATGACCCGACTAATGTATCAAATGAGTTAGAGGATTGACAACTGATGGAAGCAAAGATCACATCTTAGTAATCGATAATTGTAGTATAGGAGACGAAATTCGATCGATCAAAAACCACAATTTTTGAATGTTGTGGAGAATTTTTTTACTTTATAAGTGTACCAAGGTCGAACACAGAGAACTGGTTATTTTTAGATGCATGGTTTTAAATTAATTTAAATAATTAATAAATTACAATCTTAATTTCTGTGTTGGAAAAATAAAATGCAATGAAATGAAATTCAATACGAAGAAATAAACAAAGAAAAAGAGCACAGATATGTGATTTTATACAATTTAATTCCTCAATAAAATTGATCAATTAATCTTAAAAAATTATCACCGGTCGAAAGAGATTCAGGAGATAAGTTTTCAATCAAATTTAGCAGCAAGGAACTTAAACAATGAATAATCCTGCAAATGTTCAGATTAATTAAGAAGAATTATCCTCGAACTTCCCTATAATCTAATCTTCAAATAAATCCACACATGAAAAGTCAAGGAAAATAATTAATTTCACCTCAAATGACTACTGCCTAAATATGATCCTCAATTGAATCACAGATAGTCACAATAGAATTAATCAAATCGAAATTTCACAATCGAGCCCCCTACACGGATTAGATCCTCAAAAATTATCAATAGAAATACTTAGCAATTTAAATGTTCTTCATTGCATACACTGCCGAATAAATCATTAATCTCCTCGATAAAATAGCACATATATATGAAGCCTGAATAGATCAAACCACTCCTCAAATAATAAACATCAACAAATATCTTTAGATCAGTTCACAGAATCTATATAATGAATAGCTCAGAAATAGCTTCAAAATGACATATTGTGCGCAAACATCTGAGTTCGGACGAGAGAGGTATCTCCTTGGGCTTCCTTTTCTTATTTTCTCTCAACCTCTAGGATAAGAGTTTACCATCCATATTGTCCATTGGGAGTGTATTTGAATCTTTGGCTTCTTTGATCGCAGATGTTGTAGTTCTTCACTCATATATTATCGATCTTAAGAGCTTTTACACATGTATATATTTTTCTAGATCTGTATCAAGATTTATCAGCCTGTTAATAACACTTGTGAACCATCTTTCCATATTTCTGATTGATTCTCCATCTATAATTCAACAATTTTGTACTTTCACTGAAGAAGACCTATGGTCAACTTGTTATAGATCTCATATGATGTTATGCATGTTGCTACATAGTTGAATTCCTCTTAATTTATGGCATATGTCACTTTCTTATTGTCCATGTTGCTTAATATAACTTCTTTTTTGGTTGAGCATGCTTTTTCTCAATCACATACTAATCCATCATCTCCAAAATAATTTGCATTCTTATTTTTTAAAAGTGATACTTTATACCATCAAAAGGAGGTCTTAAGTGAACAAAGCATTGGAATTGTTGTTTCCCATGTTTCGTTGCGGCCATGTGTGTTGAATATAATTATGTAGTTCATAGGAAGCAAGTTATGATATCAAATATGGATATCTATAGGATCATGATCCTACTAAAGGGGAATGGATAATAGGTTGTGTAAACAATGGAAAATAAAATTTTAACAATCAACAAGCACCCATGATTATTGTAATCAATTCCAGACAATCAACCAATTGCAAGATGATGTTAACGTCGAAACCCGGTGAAAATCACGACCTAAGTCCTTAGCTCACGATTCTTTATCATTCATGCTTTACAAATTGTACTCCACATGGGGTAGTTTCCACGAATAACTCAATCATTTGTATAGGTGCTTTGGATCACACATTGAGTACATTCGCACTTTGCACAGTCCAAAGTTTAGTACAATAGCATGCTGCTCTAGATTAAACACCAAAAGCTTCTACTTAGATCACAAACCAAAGTTCGGCAAGCTTGGGTTAAGCACCAAGGTTCCTAAAATGCTTGGACAAAACACTAGGTCATCTAAAAAATAGGAATCAAATACCAAGTTCATGCAAAATAGATGTTGAGAGAGAAACATTTAAAAATAGTTTTCTTTTTATGTCAAGATAAAAATCATGTATGCTAAAAAGATATGTATATCAACAACAAGAATAATAACAATAAGATTGGAACTAAAATGAAGACATACCGAGACTTCAGTCATATTTAGAGTTGTATCACATGAAGAAGGATTCTCTAACGAGTTGTAGAGAGTGCAGCTCAGTGGGTGATTGAGGCTTTATAAGAGCTTGATGCACATATGTGGAAGTAGTTGTTGCTCTCAAAATATATAATGCCAAAAATATCTTCTCAACCACACGAAAATAAGTGGGAATGATAGGTATTGTAAGTTATTTTGTGTTGGGAGAATGATGCATATTTATAGAAAGAATATAAGGGTTGTACAACCATATAGTTGTTGGGCCGTGAGATCGCCATTTGGGTCAAAAAAGAGGAATATTAAATGTTTAAAATTATCTCAGAAAGTATGATTGATTGATCGGTGAAACAAGTTAATTGATCTTCATAGTGCTTTGATTGATCATGTAGCTTCCCAAAATAGTCCCACATATAGTTTTCACAAAGTGTTGGACTACTATTAGCTAACATGGGATTAAGCATTTTGAAAAGTAGTTAATGATACTAGCTAGGCCTAAACCCAAAAGGTTATATGGGCTAGTTATCCTTGATAACAACTCTTGTCACAAGTATTGATCGATAATATTTTAACCATGTGAGCTTCATTTGAAATCACAATATCCATTAAAAAAAATGTTCCATCAGGGACAAGTTTGTCAATCGATAGGTGATCAATCATAGTTATAAGTTGATCGATCATGTGATAAATAATATAAAAGTTGACCCATCAGATCAATTTGGATGATCGTGCTTGAACCGATCTTCGTGTTACTTATTAGATAATATATGTGCACAAATATCCAGCCGTGGACTTGATTATACTACTAAAAAATTTTGAACTAAAAAAGGGAGTTAATCCTTTTTCACATGTCCTGTAAAGCTTGAACTTGATCTTTACACATCATGCAACCTGCAAAGATAAAAAATGCAAGTGTCTATTAAGTTATGCGTGTCATTTTTTAACCAAGGTCCTTAGGAAAGATCTTAGAGATGCGATTTTCCGACACCATTAGTATTTTTTCTATTAGTACGACTACCAACAAAATTAACATTATTAAATACAAATACGTTTATATAATGCAATTCAAATAATACAAACAAAAATATATAATTGAAACCAAATATCAAAAAAATCTCTTAATAGCATTTAAGTGAAATTCTTTAGGGTTTGCTTGTAAAAGATGAAATAAGCAAGTGTTGAATAGTATGTGGGTACTGCTGATTGTTAGATAAAGCAATGAACCAATTTTGCCTTGGTACAACTACGATCGATGGTCTTCCCTGGTTTATCATGATCAAAGATTAGTTGCTGGAGCTATGGATGTTTGTTTTCCTTTGGTTTTATCTTGATTGAATTTCTTAAGAATTTGTTTTGTGAAAGAAGAATCCATAGTTGAGTTGAGTAATTGTAGTCTAAGGAAAACTTCCTTTCTTCCATTGTGTACATTTCAAATATTGCATTTTTTTAACAAAATCTTACCATGGAATGTTCTTCGAAAAAAAATAATAATATCATCAATATAAATTTTAGTAATTAATAAATTAAAACCTTTTGCTTTAATAAACAAGGTAAATCAACTTGGCCTACATGAAAAAGAATATTTAATTAGAAAGTGTTTTATCCTGTCATACCAAACTTAGAGGCTTGCTTAAGTCCATTAAGTGTTTTTTTAGTTTGTAGACACGATAAGGGTTTTAGGTTTTCAAATCTTGATGGTTCCTTGACGTAAACTTCTTATTTAATGAAGCAATTTAGAAACACTTTCTGCATCCCTTTAAAAAGCTTGAAGCATTGATAACATGAAAGTGATAATTGCATTCATATTGACTCAATACTAGTAAGTGGTGCATATGTTCATTGGAATCAATGCATTTTTCTTATTTATACCCTTGTGCAACAAGTCTAGCTTTATTCCTCACAACATTATATGATTCATTCACCTTATTTTCAAAGGCTCGTCTTGTTCCAATTATGCAATGATTTTAATGGTTTTGTGTTTGGGCACCAAATCCCATATTTGATCCTTTTCAAATTGAATGAGATCATCCTACATTGCCATAACCTTTGATACCATTGCATGCCTCATCAATATATGTAGGCTGGAATACCAACATGATCATATCAAAAGTATTTGTGAAACACAATCGATTTTGCATATCTTGAGATACATCATCTAAGATGATCTTTCACAAACTGAACAAACCATGAGAGATCAGATTATGTGATTTGTCTTATGGATCTAGAATTCCGATTCTTCATCATTTTTTCAGCATATAGTGAATGACTTATACTAAAATTATCATCAAAATATATATCCAGTATTTATTTAGTGGTCATTATCTTCTGTTTTAATACGTGATATGCTTTGCTTCATAATGAGTATCCTAGAAATATATCTTCGTCACTTTTTGGATCAAACTTGTCAAGATTATCCTTAGTGTTGAGAACAAAATACCAACGATTAAAGTTCAAAATGAGCCTATTAGTAGAGAGTGTTTAACTAAAGCTCAAAAGAAGTCTTCGATAATCTATGATTTATTATAATTTTCTTTAAAATACAACATTCATTGGCTACAACTTTTCCCAAAATAACATTAGTCTAGTGTGAGCACATTTCTAAAGAGTGTGATTCTTACCAGTACGAGGTCTTCGTCTATATGATGAAAAATTCATCCCTAATGCCAATCTGGTGTAGAATTTGATAAAAGCTTCTTTTCTGAACTCTTCACCATGATTACTTCTCAACTTAATGATTGCGTACTCTCACTCATTCAGAATATGTCAAGCTAGCTTTGAAAATTTTGAAAAAAAACTTCAATATATATTTATAAGAAAGAAAAAGAAATTAAAATATAAGAAGTACTATAATATGGTAAAGCAAGAAGAAATCCTTTTTAAACTTCCATATTTTGTAGGTACAAAGAGGTTTAGGTTTAGTAGCTCCATGGGGTTGGTTGTAATAATAATATATTTAATTTTAAAAGAACTTGTGTGAAGTTTTCTTACTCACAAAGTATGCATGTGTTATCATTTTCATAGATTGGTTTAGGCAGGCATTTTACTAGGTTAGGTATACTAAGCTTATTGATTTGTTGCATAGGAATGTAGCCTAGGCTTTGTGACAAAGTAGTGTTGCATCTTATGAAGTTACGAGGCAATTTAAGGAGTTGTAATTATTAAACTTTGGTATGTGCATATTTTTTTGCCTATAAAATTTAACATGGTTTCCTTTTGAATCTTCTTTTAGTACTTCAAAGGCATCTTTAATTATAACTGCTTTAAAACCTTTATGTCAGATTTGCGATGCACTTACGATATCATGCTTTAACATTTTAACTAAATTTCGATTACTAAAAGAGGTAAGTGAGTTGTCGATTGTACCTTCACCGATAACTGTACATGTGTGCTTATTGATGAATGCGACCGAACCACATCACTTATGTTCTAGTCAGGGGCAAAATCGGAAATTTTATCAAGGGGGGCCAACTAAACAAAATAAAGGATAGAGAGAGAGATAAAGTAAGTAAAGCCAATTTTTTTAACAAAATATGCAAATATGGGATTCGAACCTTGGTTCCTTAGTCGGAGAAAACAACACTTTGCCAGTGCGAATGAGCTTTAATGATTCTATTTGACATTATTCACTTTATATTTAACATTTAAGCATGGGCCATATCAAAATTTAATAACATTATAAAAGAGAAATGTAATAATTAAGGAGGGTCCATGGTCCTCCTAAACTATATGCTAGTTCCGCCCATGGTTCTAGTTTGATATAAAGGCCTAAATCTCTAGTCATATATATTGAACATCCATTATCCATGGTCTATTTCCATGCTTATCTCTCTTGCAGTCCTTCTAAGTAGTGATTATCTAATGACATAGGTACGGTATTTCTCCATCCAGAGTTGATTTTGCCCATGGGGTAAATTTGACCCTTCTTGATTTTATAGTTTCCTTCCTTGTGATTTATTTATTCATTTTACTAATGAACACAAAACAAAAATCCAATGTGATTTTCGATACCTATATCTCGTGTGTCCATATGGGATTGATAAGATTCTTAGGAAAGTCCTTGGGATCACTCTTTTCATCAACCTTTTTGTGACCGTAAACATCAATTCCTGTTGTAAAGGAGGTTCCAGTGTGGGTCATGCTTACAATGCTATGTCTAGTTGATAGAATGTCCCAAAGTTGATTTTTGACTAACAAGGTACATTTAGTTATTTATCTGTGGTGTCCTTTCCTTTAATAAATATAGCCAAGTCATTAAGTGGAGTTTCGGTATTTTTTAACTCTACCATATTATCTTCTAGACAATATATTCTCCTTTAGATTTTCCACTCACGATTTATGTTCTTCCTCTTGGCTTCTATTTTAGTTTTTAAAGAAACATTTTCTCTTTCAAAACTTTTTACTAATCCATGTAATTCACATAAGGCATTTTAAGAGTTCATCAAAGTACAATCATTATATGTTACCTCATCATTGACTTCCGTGAAGATGAGAAGTCCTTCTCCATTATGATTCTTCCTCATTCCTTTTGTTTGAGTCTAAACTATCCCCTGTAGATTGTATAGTGAGAATTTATTATTATGTCTTCATGACTCCGTTTTTCTAATGATATTTCACAATTCTTTTCGGTGAATTCATTCTGCTTTCTATGATTTCTATTGTTTAATGGGATATTCTTCTTAAACAACTACAAGAAAAGGTGTTATTCGCAAGCACACATGTCCTCATCAAGTCCACTCCCCCTCCTCACAGGTCCTTACTAGGCCTCCTGGGGAGCATTCCTGATGGCCAACTTTTCCACGTTAAAGTTCTCGTCGCTAGCCTTAACTGGTAAAGATAAATGCTAGCCATGTCCTCACTAGGTTTAGCAGGGGAGGACCTAAGCATTCCCATTCTCGATACGTAGCTTGCTAGGGCACGTACTTAGTTAGGACCTGGTGAAGACCTGATGCTCGCCAATTCTGGAAAAAAAGTGTACATGGTTTGTTAGGGTTTAGGAGCCCAATGTAACATGCTATTAAGCCATACAAATGTTGAATAGAAAGGTACAATACTTTTTAGATGTAAAAGAAGACGTACATACCAAATAGACAACTAATGTTCGAAAGGGATTTAACGCTCGTCCTAATGAACTTGATATAAAATGAAAATAGAGAGACATAACATACATGCAGTATAGAGTTTATATACTGAAATACACTAACATTCGTGTACAACAACAAAAACACAGATGTACCTAAATGTTGAGGAACAAGCTATTATAACATAGTACATACAACAAAAGATCTAGACATGTTCATAAAATTTAAAGTTGAGCTAATATTATGATTTGACATTCAATTCTTTCTCTTGGAACAAAAGGGCTTGGTAAGGATGCTTTTCTTGGACTTCTTTCCAAGCTCTTTCTATAGTTGTGCTATTAGTCATTCCTAGGCTTCAGCAGTTTTATCATCATCACCACAATTTTCTTCTTCTTCTTCTTATTCTTCTTCTTGTTTTCCCACTTCTCCCGATGTCTCCCATGATCTAAGGATATAATTTAACTAAAGTTTATAAAAATTTCAATCGGAAGCTTAAAGTTTATTTAGAATCTTACTTAAGATCCATAATATAGGTTCATATCATATCTATGGCATCTCGTATTTTGATCATTTGTATACTCAATAATGTGATACCTTCCTAACATGGACGGGGTATCTACGAAAATTGCATGCAAAATATGAGCCAGGTGAAGATGGGGTAACTAGCTCCATGCAATGAGGAGGAAGACCACTAAGTCTTTGCTTCCTCAAGACGACTCCCATCTCCCTCTCATCCGTTACCCATATTTAATATATAGTTGGTGACATAGCCTACAACTATATTAAATAAATAAAATATATTAATAAATAAGGTTCCTCAACAAGACTTTATCAAAATGAGGATGATCTTCCTCAGAAGTCTCAGATCATTTTTTTCAAAGAGTTCTTGTTATCAATCTTGAAATGTAAGTTGTAGAAAATTACCACAGATAGTATAGAGTTTAAAACAAATATTGATAAGAAATATAAATTAGTTGCGAGAATTTCTTCCAACATGGAAGGAACATATCCTCATAATCCTTCCCACACATACAGGTCTTGGATCACCATTCCCTCATAGTGGATTCCCTCTACAACTTGGTATCATGTAAAAAACTATGTAAGAAAATGCAATATATCTTAAATTTGATCAATAGAATTCTAAAGTTAAAAATTTACCAACTTTTCCCAGATCTGATTATGACTTTTTGGGCAACTAGTCAACCTTGTTTCTTATTGTTGACAGTTTGCCTTGCCCTCCATCAATCCTCTTGCAAATACAACATCAGAATTAAACAAATCATATAAATCTACCCACCTGTAATAGAATATAACTATAAATATTATAACAAATATATATATATATATATGAAATTTATAATAAGAGAAAATATTCATTGATTTAAAGGGAACTCCACATTGGAGGAAATTTTTCATCTCCTCAAATCTATCTCATCCCTCCATATTTCATGTACGAGTCCTTCCTAGCCTTGTGGAAGTTATTGCTCATCTTCTTCTTCACAATAAGACTGGAAGCATGACGATAATCCTCTTTGCCCAGTCTAAGGCTAATATAGAAACTATTCTGAAATTGTTAATATAATATTAAAGATGTAAGGAAAATTTATCAATTATAGTTGAAGATTGTTCATATAAGTAGGGCTAAAACGGAGTATATATAGTGCACATTTGATGGAAGCGGTGATGAAGGAATCAAGATGAAGGGAGGAGATAATATTTAGAAGAAATATTCTTTTGGATACTTGTGATTTATTTTGGAACATGATAGGGAAAACAATGAAGATGTTACTCATAGAATAAATACAAGTTAGTTCAAGTGGAGAGTAGCCTCTCGAGTTCGGTGTGAGAAGAGAATTCTTGGAAAGTCAAAGTAAAGTATTACAAAGCAGCCGTGAGACCTACATGCTCTGTGGATCTAAATGTTGGCATTGAACCATAAACATGTGCAGAAAATGAGAAGAGCAGAAATGAAAAGGCTATGATGGATGTATGTTCAGACAAGGAAAGATCAGATTTGGAACAATGTGATCAGAAGAAAATTTTGAGTAGCTCTAATAGAGGATAAGATGAGAGAGAACCACTCAAGGTGGTTTGTCCATTTGCAAAGGAGATCGGGTGATGCACCACTTAGATGATGTGAGATTTGGATGTTGAGCTTGTTAAGAGAGGTCAAATGGTTAAATACTAAAACATCTTGCACAAGGTCCAGTATGTCAAGTGCAATAAATTGTGGATGTTGGAGCAATGTGCATCGATTTCAACTTTTTGAGTCAAGCAATAGTATAAGTACTCAAAATTATGGATTCGTGGGTTATATTACATAGAGGATCATATCGATTATCACGGGCTATGAAAGAAGTTTGGGAAGTAGAGTATTGTATTATTGGTCCTAATAAGATGGTTTTATTTTATGTAATTGGTACGATCCAAAAGATGGGTGGTGACTGAAAAGAGAAATAATGTCGTTGATGTTATTAAAAAGCGTTATATGTGCATCTTCATATCGACAAGAGAAATAATGTCATCGATGTTATTCGAAGAAATTATATGCGCAACTTCGAACCATTTCCACTCAATTCACAAGTGAATCAAGCCTATTATATTCCACAAGTCTCAAAGGAAAAAAATAGATGAGTATCTAATTGTGTTGAAGATGAAGTCTTGAAGTTAAGTGAGTTATGATGATAGGATAGTAGAAGATGAATCTGAGGATGCTTTTATGCCGGAGCATCAGAGAGAAATAGTATATTAGTTATTGATCATGCCCTTGATTCTATTCTTTTAACGAATCCAATAGTAATACAAATGACTATAGAAGGGAAAACTGAAATAGTTAAAGATGAATCAAAGTAACTAAACTTGTGTTCTTGTTTAATTTTGAATACTTATTAATCTTATCATGTTTTTATTTTCATTATAATTAATCGTTAAGCCGCGATATTCGAGCAATGCTTTCTTCACAATTGACAACATCAAAACTCATATCTATTGTAATATACTCCATTTCCATCATCGATAACTATAAAACAAGTAATTCAGTATAAATCTTACAATCATACCATAGAGGCTCCTCTCCCTTTTTCAAAGTGGTAAATTTTCTTTGATTCTTCATGTATCTTCTCATTATTGGGATAATCAGATATAAATTTTGGACCAACGACATCCATCACCATTTCAACAAATGGGTCTTCATTTGGAGCATAGAAGTTTGTTTTAAATTATCATCCAAGACCTCTCCATTTCTCCATCAGAAATAATATCCCTCGATAAATTCAGTTCTACAGAAATGTGGTTGCACATCATCCTTTGCGATCTGATGAATCTCCATTTCATCAACTTTATTCTATAACTTTGGCCTCTAAACCCTAGCTAAATGCATGTAAATATTATTATTTTACATAACTTAACATTCATTATTTATTGTATAAATACTATATAAAATACATTATTTAAAGCCAAAATAAAATAATAAAGAAAAGAAAAGAAAAAGAAAAGGAAATACAATGCCAAATATATTTTATGACCCTAAACCCCGAGACCTAGGCAACTTGATGACCGGGTTGACAAGGAACAAAGTAGGGGAAGATATGGGTCAAAACACAATAAAAAACCCTAATTTTTATGCTCCAATAATTCACTTTTAGGACCCATTTTATTTTTTACTAATTATACCTCAAATAAAGAAACTTTGTACATGAAAGTTGTAGATAAAAATACATAGAAAAACAAAATTTGCTTTACACAAAAATAATACAAATTGTATATTTTATACTCACTATAAAAAGCCAAAACCTAAACTTCCCAGACCCATATCTTCTTCATATGAACTCAAAATGCACCAAAATCACCTTTAGTTGCATATATCTTTTATAAGCTATTTAATGAAGGTAGTGTCATTTAATTTGGAGTTAAGACACAAAAGTAAGGTTTTGGACCCCTATTGTACTGTACACATGAATAAAATATTTATTTTATTTATTCTTTATAATTTTTATAATTTTATTTTTATAATTTTGTAAATATTATTTATAATATACATACATATTTAGAATAGAATAAAACCATACAGAAAATATTGAAATAAAATAATATATAAAAATACATATATGAATGTACTATACTATACCTATATAATACATATAGATATTTATTTGAGTGTACAAAATACATCAGAAAAATAAAATAAATATAATTTATGTACATAAAAATAAATTATAAATATATAAATTAAGTGTATAAAATAATAAAATAAAAATAAAATATAAAATATACAAAACATAGGTCAATATACCTATAAACACACTTTTAAAAAGTAATCTTTAATAAATCAATTCATAAAAATAAATAAAAATCAGATTAAAATACTACATAAAATAATAAATATTTTTTATGTTTAAACCAAAAATTAAATAAATCATTTACTATTTATTTTTCTTTTATTTCTCATTTTGTCCTCTTGCTGATGATGTGGCCCAATCAGAGGTCGTCATCTGCTAACCTCGGTCAACTCTCTGACAAAAGCTCTAATATGTGTCAAACCTCGATTGACTCCGCTCTTCTCTATTTTTTTCACACATAGGCCTTGCATCTATTCAGCTTGATATGTGCTTGACTTTTGATCCTCGATCATTGAGCTTTCACGCCCAGATGATTCCTTGGTCAGGGAGCCTCAGAATCGACCATCACTCCATGAAAAAGATGCCATGTATATAGCATCGTCTCTGACCTTCCTTCACCCTTTGATCCTTCTTCTGTCGATTAAACCCTAACATAAGTCCTGATCAAGGAGCTTGGTGATAGCAACCTCCTCTGTGGTGGTTCAACGTGTGAAGTGGTGTCGAATTGAGGTTGATCCAGAGATTCGATGCCTCCTCCGCCTAAAGTTCCGCTCCAGGCGGTTCCGGTATGGCGAGCTTCTTATTTCCTTGTTCTGTCTACTCCGTAGCATAATAGTAGCATAGGTTCGATTTTTATCTCATTTAAATTCATTTTATTTCCCATAAAATTGAACATTCGCATTCGCCGGAGCTGCTGCTCTATCGCTTGTTCCTGACCAGCCCAACTAGCCCCCGGCTTGGCTTTCACCACCATCGCATTGCCTTTCATCTGCTAATCATCCCACACACCTCCGTTTACCCTGGTCTCGCTAATACCATGAGATTTGGGTCTCCCACTCAGCCCTTCATCAGAGACCATCACCCGAGACATTAATGCCTCCCCTTAGCTTCGTCTTTTTACCGCTAACACATTCCTGCAGAAAACAAAGAAAAACTACGCCTTTGCAGGGGGATTCAAGGTGAGTTTTACATCTCCAGGTCTTGGACTCTGCCGGACATTGCCCGAGCGCCTCGAGCCATTTTGAGTCCTCCAGTCACTGATGGAGGCCCCAAGGGATGTCCAGAGCTTGTCGGAGGTGCGAGCAACACCTGATCGAAGCTCGCAGTGGGCGAGTTCTTCAGTTGTTCTTCCTCCATCTTCCTCCACTATTGGATCAATGACTGATCGCCCAGGCCTCCAGTCGTCGTCCGATCAAGGGAAGAAACCACCATAGGATCTCCGACCGAGATCTTATCCCAGCGCTTGATTGGTGAAGCGTCATCGTGCCTTCTCGTGCCAATACGTGTCAAGTGGATCGTCTACAGCCGCATGATGGAGCACCTTTAGGAGGTAAATACATATTCAGACCCTTGTTTTTGGTTATTTTATTTAGACCTATAATTTATTTAAGGAGTTTAAAACTTTTATAAAAATTGCAAGGAATCCCCTGAGATTATTGCATATTGCCTTTGGGTCCATGCCAGGTCACCTCACGTATCGTCCCACATGAGGTGGACATTTTGTAGTCAACCCCTTATGGGTTTTGTATTTTTATTTTAGTACTGAAGCTTTTAATATTGATTTAATATTTTGGATAATTTGCATTGTAACCCTTACCTTTATTTCTAATTGCAAATATACCCTTGCCCTTTTCACTTATTTTTATGCTTGTTTTACACTTATTAAAAATAACATCCATGCTCCAAAAATTATAAAAAAATAAGGTTATGTGTTGACGAGTCGTAGATCTACCCTTTTAATGTCGTATAATTCACTAGTGCGTTGCAGTCGGATAGATCCGCTTCGATCAAAAATTACCGCACGGCTCGATTAAATCGTCGAATGAAATTAACGCGCGGTTTATGTTTACTTAGCCTGGGCAAGCCCCAAGGTCGACTCAAGGAGGCAAAGGAACAACTCGGGATCAGATTAGATGTATTAGATTACGGTCTTCCAAGTGGAATATTTTTTTGGTATTTTTTTATGCGATAAAAATGCCAATGCACAAATGCGGTTGAACTAGGTTATTAAGAAAGTCAACAACTTAGCCAAATTTACTTTTAATGTGAAATTAATTCAAATTAGCCAAGTGATATTTTTCCTAATAATCTAATCCAACAATGAGTGCAAAATGTATTTTTTTTGGAATTTTTGGCTTTAAGATGCGCAAATGAAAAATGCAAACGTTTTTAGAGTTTTTATGCAATTTTTCATGCAAATGATATGCAAAAATTATGAAAATTTTACTGGAAGTTAAATATGATGCAAGAGAGCTACTCTAAATTTTTTGGATTTTTTTGACACTTTATGATTTTTATATGACTTTTTTACTGAAAACTGAGCGACTGCAAGTATTTAATTCCTAATAAATCCACGAAGTCAAATTATCCAACAAGCTATTTATCTCAAATAGATATTTCAATCAGTAATCCAGGAGAGTTGAAAATTCTCAAAAATATGATTTGTGGATCTTATTAAAAATCATCTACAGAAATTACCCTAGAATTTATTTTATGCACTAGACAACTCCGAATTGGACAAAACTTGGACAGTAATTAAAAATCACACTAAAAGGCATCATTCACAATTATTTCGCAATTTTTGGAGCAATAAATAGGCCTGTGCGAATTTCAGAGTGTAAATGGGTAAAATATCATGATTTTTCACTCTATGATTTTTAATAAATAACCAAGGCTAAAAAAATGCAACTAAACATCCACAAGATAAAGATTTTGTTTCTCTACAACATGATATTTTTCATTCAAATAAATGATGCAAAATGATAGTCCAAATAACTACGCAAAGTCAGGGTTATCTTTTCAATTACTGAAATGAAATAAACAAACTACAATGATGCACAAGGGCACTTTTGGAAATTCGTAAACATGCAGGGTGAACTTGCAATTTTCGCAAATATAATAAAAAAATAAATGGACCTTTTCCTTTCCTCCTTACGCAAGCAAGGGCAAGAGGAGGACTTCAAGGGGGCAGCGGCTACGCGCAAAGGAGGCACGCAAGGCGGTCGGCGTCGAGGGCTCAGCCGCGCGGGTGAGGATGGCGGGGCCGCTTGCTGGTGGCGGTTGTTGCAGCCGGTGCGAGGTGGACGTGCACCGCGGAGAGGAGGCGTTGGCCACTGGAGCTGTGAAGGCGGGCTGACGGAGATCGGGTGCGCGCCCGCGGGAGGACTGCGCCGGTGGTGGGGAGCGCGGCACTCGAGGGCGGCGGCCGCGTGGAGCGCGACGAGGGAGGGCGGCCCGGAGCGGAAGGAGGGCGGTGCGTGAGGGCGCGCTGGGAGGTGAACGGCCGTGGGGCTTGGGGTCACGCGGGATGGCGTGAAGGCGTTCTGGAGGAGTCGCGGGTGGCGCGGGCGTGGCGCTGAGGGGCGAGCGGCGGCGCGTTGGGCGGCGCCGCGTGGAGCAGGAGGGCACTGACGCCGTGCGACTGGAGGGTGGCCGCAGGTGGCAAGGGAGGGGCTGGAGCAGCCTTCTGCTAGATGTGAGGCCGTGCGCAGCGCGGCTAACAGCCGCGGGGCGCTGCAGAACGACAGAGAACGGCGAAGGCCGCGAACAGGAGGGCGCGCCTGCTGGATGCGTGGAGCGCGGCTGCGGCCTGGTGCTTGGGAGCTGATTGACGGCAGCGGAGGCGGTGGTCCGGCGGAGGGTGCGGCCGTGCTGACTGTTGGAGGGCGCGACTGCCTGAGGGAATGGGCTGGCCGCGGTGCCGCAGGTGGTTGCGGATGGAGGCGGCTGCCGGGCTGTGGACGGCAGGCTGGGACTGCTTCTCCTGTTATTTTTTTTGTTTTTTTGTTTTCTTTTGTAAACAGGGGAAAATGTGAAGAGGGGAATTGTGATGGTGAAAATAATATGATGATGAAAATGGAATGGTTATGTGATGGTGATTGTGGTGTTGATGATTGTTGTGATGATGGTTTGTGGATGAAATAAGAGAAAAAAAATCGTTAGATAAAAAATGAAGTGACAAGATTAAGATAGATTATACTTACCTGCGATTCGCCGAAAATGGAGCCGCGTTGTGCGGCTTCCGGTCGTGGCCTCGAGAAGGATGGCGGAGTCCTTCGAAGCTGAGCGAGTCCAATTGGATCTCGTGACACGGCAATGGTGAAGCCGCGGATCTCGCCTTGAGGTTGTCGTCGCTCGACTCGTCTCCTGCAGCTGTCACCTGAAGGTTAAAGGGGCTCGACCTCACTTCTCTCGAAAACGGCGGATGAAGAACAATGGAGGAGAAGATAGGAATATAAAGAGAGAGGAGAGGGAAGTTGGAGAAGGGATGGAGAAGATGGAGGAAGTGGTGATAGTGGTGGCTTGGAGTGGAAGGCAAGTAAGGGAAGAGGTAAAAGGGAGATTAAATAAATAAAGTAATAAAATAAAATAAAAGACTACTAAAATAATTAAAATAATAATAATAAAATAATAATAAAAATAAATCCGAAAATAAAATAAATCCGAAATTAATAAAATAATAGGGTGACATGTGGCAGCTCCAGGAGCTGCCACATGTCGCTCCTAGAAAAATCAAAAATTAAATGTAAATAAAAATATAAAATAGATAATAAAAGGAATTAAATCAAAAAGTGGTCAACACGAAAGTTGCTCGTCTCAATGAGATCTACAACTTTTGTGAAGGGCCGAAAATCAAAGGGAATCATCTGTACAAAAACGTATTTTTGGGTGGTACCTTATAAAAATAAAATACCGCATTTTATCTTTTGTATTTTTTGTCATTTTTCAATAAGAGAAAAATCAAAATAAAATAGAGAAAATATGAGACGGATATTTACAACTTAATCTAATTTTTTTTGGATTTTTAATAATCAAGAAAATGAAATGGTAAAATACATGGGCAAAACGGTCAATTTGTACAATATACAAAAGGGGCCCAAAACCCAAGTTTTGCATACGAGCTCTGATTTTAATGAAATTGGTCTTGTTTCGAAGGTCTTTGAATGTATATTACTTTAAAAGTGAGTAGACCTAATTCGGAGGCTGTATGAGAGAGATATGCGCATTTTAAGGTCTAAGATCTCTAATTGGGTTTGGGGTTTTATTGGGTAATTTTAAAAGTTAGTATTTTTTTAGATATTTTGCGTTATTAGTGTTAGTCATATATACACTATGGAGTTGATTTTATTAGATTCAGAGTTAGTATAAAATAAATATAAATAGGTGAAATATGGTGAATATACATGTGATTTGTACAAGTGAAATTGGCTTCTTATTTAATGCAAGTATGAATGCTAAAATGCAGATATTATTCTTGCATGCATGATGAATCTCCATTTCATCACCTTTATTCTATCATTTTGGCCTCAAAAACCCCAGCAAATGCATACAAATAGCATTAAATTGTGCATGATAACATTCATGATTCATTGTATTAATTCCACATTAAATAAGGTTTTAATTCCAAAATTATAGAATAAAGAAAGGAAAAGAAAAAGGAATAAAATATTTTATGACCCAAACCCTGAGACCAAGGCCAGCATGGCATTGGTCGACAAGGAATAAAGTAGGGGGAGATAAGGGCCAGTGTACAATAAATACCTCATTTATTCATCCATTCATTTATGCATTTTTGGCACCTATTTTGTACATAATTATTTATTCAACAAATGAAGAAACTTTATACATGAAAGTTGTAGATAATAATGTGAATAAAAATACAAAATTGAGTTTTTGTAAAAATAATACCCAGTGTACATTTTATACACAGAATAAAAAGCCAAAGTCTCAACTTCACAGACCCATATCTTGCAAATAAAAACTCCAAATCACCCAAACTCACCTTTAATTGTATATAGCATTTCATGAACTATTTTATAAAATTTGTTTCATAATTTTTGGAGTCCATATGCAGAAATTAGGTTTTGGGCCCTTCTTGTATATAGGACCGATTAAAATATTCATTTTATTCAGTATTTGTACAAATTCATATTTTTAGAATTTTGTAAATAATGTATATAATGCACATACATATTAAAAATAGAAGAAAACCAAAAAAATTTTAATAAAATAGGTATACAAAATTCATAGACCAAATACCTATATTATACACCTATATACAAATGAAAAGGATTTGATGCATTGATTCCTTTATTGTTTATATTTTTACAATAGTATATACATTATGCATAACTCATTAAAAATACAAAACCAAAATACAAATCAAGAAAATGCAATAAATAAATTAAGTATATAAAATATACAGATAAAACACCTATAAGTATGCCTACACACACCTATACCTATTTATTTAAAAATACAAATAAACTTATAAAAATCAAACAAAAATATCTTTATACTCACAAAAATAAATTATAAATTTATAAAATAAGCCAAGAAAATAATAAAAGAAAATAAACAAATTAAAAATAAAATACATAAAAATACATGTAAATACACACATATACACATTATTCAAATAAAAATATAATAAAACACCTCGAAAAATTCAATAAAAATCATAAATAAATACTAGATGAAATAATACACATTTTTTATTTTATAAGAAAAAATTAATAAAATCATTTAGGGCATCAAATAAATCAATTTTCCATCAGGGCTTCTGTTTTGTCCTTTAGCGGCTGAGGTGGACCAATCAGGTCCCTCTGCGAGTTGACTCCAGTCAACTTGACCTCCAGCCGCCCGATGTGACGCAACCCATCTCTTCGCCCGTCTTCTCCCTTTTTTCCCGGGCATACCATCCATCAATCGAAGATACTTCCTTCGCAAGAATCACTCCCTAATCATCCATGATGCCCGCCGATTCCTTAGGTCAACCTAATACTCTTTAGATCATGCAATAATCGCCGGTCAATAAGGCCACTCGCCAATGTTTATAAATAACAAGCTCCACCTCCTTCCTCATTTTGGCCACTTTTATTCCAACCTAAAGCCTAGATCTCGTTCCTGGATTGTTCCTCGTGATAGGGGGAGTAGCCCAGCGCCGTGACTCGGCCGGAGGGAGGAGATTTTGACGCGGCGGAGCTCCGGCGTTCGCCCTGCTCCCTGGAGGCCCCCAGGTATAAGAGCTGCTCTTTCTATGCATCTTTAGTTAGCCTTAGATGTTAGCTTTTCATTCCAGTCATTAGATTAGGTTTTAATTAATGTCTGTAGTTTAAAAAAAAATCGAAGTTCGCCGGAGCTCCGCTCCGGCGACTTCTCCACCCTCGTTTCGACCGTATCCGACCGCCCCAAGCATCTCATCTCGTTCCTCGACGCTTTCTTCATCCATTTCGCGCACTTGTTCAACCTAGGACCCTAGGTCCTGGCGAATCGGGGCTCCCCCTCCATCGTTCACCGGAGCCCCTCCGCCCATCTCCATTGTGCATCGTAGCTTCAAAACCCCGGGTCGAGAAGCAAGCTCTCTCGCCCGCGGTTCTTCCTATGCAGGTACTTCGAAGAATCGAGCCCAACTGGACTCGCACGGATCCGGGAAGAGGTTCCTGGGGGCCCTTTTCTTCTCCGACCTCGCTTCATCGACTCGGACCCCCAGGAGCCATGAACACGCCATCAATCGACGCGGGACGCTTCCAGCCACCTTCAGAACACTTTAGACTCGTTGGAGAACCCTGGAGGAGCCCAAGCTCTTCGATCCAAGCTCGCCAGCTCCGAGCTTCTTCCCCGTTCTTCCAGGGGGCTTCAGCGCCGTCGGATCAGGAGAGCTGCCCCAGATTCAACAGGAACCGTCTGATGGAGCATCATACCCACCGTCAGATCATCGGAGCTGATCTAATCTCAGCGCTTCATCGGCGAAGCGTCATCGGGCGTCCAGGTGACGACGCGTGGCAAGTGAGAGGAGCAGATCCGTCGGATGCCACGTTTGTATTAGGGGTAAATTTCACATCCACCCCTTCGTTTTTTTTTGTATTTAATATTTAATGCCAAAAATAAAAGTCACAGTTGTAAATAAAATGTTTAGTTTGCAAAAGGACGCCCGATGTTTTCATATTTGCACTTTCGTCCTTACGCGCCTCACGTGCAGCAACCACGTGAGGCGCGTGAAATTTTGCAGTCAAGCCCCTCCGGGTCCCTGTAATTATTAAATGGTCTTGAAAATAAAAATTAAAGTGTATTTTTACTGTGATTTTTGCATGTATGCCCCTGTGAACTATTTTATTTGCAAAAACACCACTGTCAGGCCATTTATTTTTGAATATTTTGTCTATTTATTTTGTGCTTCATGTTAAATCGAAAAATCTTGGAAAAAGAGACTTAAGCTACTGATTGGCTGTGCTTGCATGTCATATTTTTAGTTTGTCATTTTATGGCCTTTTGTATTTATTAAAAATCAAAAACATGTCTTTTAGTCACTGTCTAGATTGTAAAATCCCAAAAAAAAATCAAAACGCCTTGAAAAATTCTAAAAAAATTCCCTATGGTGTACTTTGTCCTATTCTAGCGTCAGTCCAAAAATCCCTAAAAATCTAAAAAGGAAAACCTTAAAAATGCGAAAATACCCAAAAACTTCAAAAAAATATTAAAAATCACAGAAAAATAAAAAAAATACAAACTCAGGCCCTATTTATGTTATATTTTATCGTTTTTATTAGAAAAAATGGTGTAGAAAATTTTTGAGGCTTGTAACTATTTTTAATGTTCATTTTTATTACAGCCAGACCTTATTCCACTGTTTGTTATTATGTAGTTAATTAAAAATACTAAACACATTCTCAAAAATGTCCAAAAATCACAAAAACAGTAAAAAAATGATGAAAAAGCTAAAAAGATTTTATTTCTTAATTTTTGACTATTTTTAATTATTTTTGTAAGTATTATAGTGCCCCTTTATATATATATATATGTATTCCCTAAAAAATTATATATATATATATATTACCTAATTATATTATTATTCTCTATCTATATATATATATAAACAAACATAAAAAAATAATAATAAAAAAAAACAAAAAAAAACAAAAACAGAGATATATATATTCAATTAATTAAAACCCACTTCTCGCAAGGATGACTCATTCGCACCTGAAGGCTCATGCATTTTGTATTGCTCTCTGTGGTTCGACCTCTACATGCTTGTTCCCTATACATTTTATGGTAGAGTAAATAAAAATTAATTCACATTTATTTTCGAGCTTGATTGTTGAATTATTTGTTGTGGGTTAATTGCTGATCAACCCCCATATTCTGCGAGCGGTCGCCTCAACGACACCTCTGTATTATTTATTCATGGTGACCCTCGTGGTCTGTGGCCGTTATCAGATGGCGCCATTGTCGGGGAGCAATGAGCATAGCCTAATTGATTTTTGTCATTCTTGTATAAAATCCTTGAATAGTCATTCATTTTTGTGAGCAGCTATTGTTTTATTGCCATTAATCACCATGCTTCATTTCTTTATTCATTGTGATTATTTGTCTCTGCTCTATTTGATTGACTGAGTATGCTAATGCAATCTTTTTGTGACTTTGATGCGAGGGACTGCCACGCGAGGATGGCTTCCTAGGAGGCCAAGGCAGCCGAGCTTGGAGGAGGATGGTCTTCTCTTCTCATGACCATCTAGAGAGTGCACCAAAGAAGCAAAGAGAGGGGCATTAGATAGGCTAGATACTTAGGAAAATTATTTTTGTAATTCATGGTGAGAGAGAGACTATTTTGGCATGTAATTAAACATGACTCTACTCGTCACAATGAGGTCCAGTGCCCGGGTGATTGTTCACCTGGGGGCCTCGTCGCGGTTTTTTTGAGTTTTCATCGCCTTCTTTTATTTTGTCTTCCGATGTTTTGAGCTTTCCGCCTTTCTTTTACTTTGTTTTATGTGCTTGGAGCCCCTAGATATAGGTTGCTTGACTCGGTAGCTAGGTCCAAACATTAATAAGAATGCATGTCCCTATAGTCTACTTCGATTGGATCTAGTCAAACTCAAACAAGTTGTAAATTTGTCTCTTAGTCCCCTGTGCCGTAGCGAACCCTGTAAAGCGCTTTCTCCTACCCTCAATTTGTTGAGCAGAGGAGGGGTGAGCCAAGACCGGACTCTCTTGGGCTAGAGACAAATGAGCAACTTATGGTTCTTCACGCTAATAGCAGCTTATGTTTAGGACGATTTTGTGCCTTGCATACCGACATGTAGATAGGTTTAAAAATTCTGTTTTGCATACCACATGGAGAGAGCTGGGATGCACTGTAAGTCTTCTAACTCAGCATGCATCATTCGGTTCAATGGTGAGATTTCCATCATGGAACCACTTGCACGGCTTTTCCGCTATCTCCCTCTGATTTTGAGCACCTAGGACTTAAATGAAAATCTACAAAAACGTTAGGCGCTGGTATGAAAACATACCCAAAAAAAGTGAAAACCAAAAAAATTAAAACCAGGGGACTGCTAAATAAACTTTGACCTTAATTAAAATCTGTAATGGACTATCACTGTACCGGGTTCATAAAGCCCTCATTGTTTTCAGGTACCTTGGAGGGGGACCAAAACCCTACTCCCTTGAGCGAGTGCGACCCCTAAGGATAGAAAGCCCAAAACCCAGTCTGCAACTGCCTTGTGTATCGCCTGGATTTCCGAAGTATTGGTGCTTCTATCGTATGTAGGCGAGTAGGACTTGGTCACCAATGGTGACTCTCTGTTGTGAGAGCATCGACCCTGTCCGAAGTATTGAGCATAGGCCACGCCTTCACGGGGGTGTCTGTCTCATCGTCCTGCGTCCGAGTAGGTTCTTGCGCGCTCACGGGTGATTCCGTTGCATGCGAGAACCGAAGTATTGGTTTCGCCTATCAGCTTCCTCTCTCTTTTCTTTGGCTGAGTAGGGATCCAGGAAGGGTTACAAGGACTCCAAAAAGTACAGACTACAGGTTACACATGAGGAGGACAAGTACGGGATACTCTTCTGGCAGTACTCTCTCTCCTATAGGGTAGCGTACTAAGGACTTGTTATAAGATATGCATGAAAATCACAACTCTAAAAATGAAAAGATAATAAATAGCCGAGCTTTCACGGCTTCACATGGCGTGAGTTGGTGAACCCGATTTTGTATTGTGTTTGTATGGATCTAGATTAAGGTTCAAAGATCAAAGTCCCGCGCCTTTGCGCAAATTTTGTTATGTCTTCCTTTGACCACCCCGCTCAACCGAGCCTTTCTACTGTTTTATACTCCTTTTGTTCCTCGTTGACCATCGTATCATTCTTCCAAAAATCCGACATTCTCTTGTGCTTCGCGAAGTTGATCCATGGATGGTTTTGTCGGGACCATGCCGACACCTACATCGATTCCATGGACTCAACCTCGCCAATAATTTCGAGGCGATTCCCGAGAACCCGATCCGGACTTTGCGGATCGATCTCCAGACTCCTCGTTTTCTACCTTTCTCTTGGCCACCCAATAAACTGGGATCACTTTTGTCCCGCTATCGTCGTTGTGAATGGGATTCGATTACAGTCTACATCATTTTTCCATTCACAACATGCTGGGGTTGACCTGAATTCCAGCTTCATCACGGCAGCTGAACATTAATTGCAAGTGATCTGATTCGGACCATCTCATTATGCAGATAGAAGACAGTGTGAGCCCTGGAGACTACTCCGGAGTTCATTTCGTCCGACTCAGACACTGACATGGCGCCAGGAGGAAAGGGCAAGGGTCAGCAGCCACCCACACTAGAGGGACAGGTGCCAGATCAAAATCAAGTTAATGCACAGTTGCTGGCATCTATCCAGGCCATACAGCAGCAGCTGACTGAGCAGACCCTTACACAGACCGCTTTCCAGGATATGTTAAATGATGTGATGAACCGTAACGACGGAGGAGGCCGAGGCAGAGGAGGCAGGAGAGGAGGAGGTGGAGGTGGAGAAGGTGGTGATGACCACAACGATGATCCCGAATTCCCACCACCGCCAAAGCCGACACTTAAAGAAACATACAATCCTGGAGACAGTCAGACGACCGAGTGGATCCTCATTCCACCGGTACACGCTCACTTTGAGCTGAAGCCCCAATTCATAGCCCTTCTCCCTGCATTCCTTGGCAACACCAATGAAGAGCCGTACATTCACCTCCAGCAGTTCTCCCGCATTTGCCGTACCACCCACTATCCGAATGTCCCTCTAGACATTGTCAAAATGATGGCTTTCCCCTTCAGTCTACAGGACAAGGCCCTCTATTGGGTCAATCATTTGGGAAAGGTCGTGACGACCTGGGAGGAGTTGAAGTCTGCCTTCCTGCACAAGTACTACCCTCTCGGTCGGCTCAACCAAATGCGAGCCCGTATTAGCAACTTCTCCCAAGGAGCTCATGAGTCAGTAAACGAGGCTTGGGAGAGATTTACTGACCTGCAGGAGAAGTGTCCCCACCATGAGATCCCTAAGACCAGCCTGGTCGAGCACTTCTTTGGGGGACTCAATATTGAAAGTCAAAGGCTCGTGGACGCAGCATGTGGGGGCTCCCATTTCAACAATGATGAAGATGTTGTATGGCAGATTTTCGAAGAAATGGCCGAAGGAGAGGCCGCCCTCTCTTCATCCAAGGCGTACCAGAAGCAGCCCCAGATCCTCTAGAAACAAGTTCACATGGATGTATCCAAGGAAGCAGAGAGAGATGAGAGCTCCAACCTCAGCATCATTGGGGGCCATCTCTCTAAGGTTGATATCATTGAGAAGCGATCACAGGACCTTGAGAAACTCGCTGTGATCGAGAAGAGGACCCAGAACCTGGATAAGCTCGATCAGATCAACAAGTACCTCGAGCTGTTGGTCGGTACGATCAACTCTGTCCAGTCGGCTACACCATCAGACGCTTCCGCTGAGAAGAAGGACGAGCCGCGACCGCAACATCAGCCTCAGCCGAGCCAGCAGCCACCGGCAGTCCAGCACGTGTACTACGTGCAGGCGCCCGACCAGGGCCCGCCGCAGCAGCAGATGGTCGTTTACCAGCCACAGTTCCTTTCCATTCCTGATCCAGTTTTCCCACCACCACCCCTGATCCAAGAAGTTAACGGGGTATGGACGAATGATGCACAGCCGACCCGGCCGCAGGGACAACCCCAGGGTCAGCAATTTGCCAACCGGCAGTACCACCAACCTCAGGGTGGTCGTTTTGGCCAAACCTCTCAACCTCACCAACAACACCAGCAGCCTCCCCAGTTTGCACACCAATGGAGGCAGAATTTTCCTTACCAGCAGCCGCAGTACCGCCATCCACAGCCGTATCACCAGTATGCGGCTGCTCAGCCTCAACCATACCAGCAGTATCCACCTCCGTCCTACCAGCAACTTCAACTTCCTGCTCCACCACAGCAACACCACTAGCAGCCTCCCCACCCATCTAACCAACAGCAGTGTGGTCTGCACGCTGAATCTTCTGATGTGCCCCCAGCTAATCCCACCATGGAGTGTCTAGCCCAGCTTGTTAAAGGGCTAGTGGAGATGACCAAGCGGCTTGATGACCTGACCGCCACTCGCACTACCATTCCAGCGCAGGTCGAAGCCAACCCCAACAATTTCAAGAAGAAGGAGCAGGAGCGGTAGGGCCTTGCCTCCGCCTGCTACCAGATATGGGGTAAATAAAGAAACAGGTGGATCGTCATCTTCCGCATCAGCCGTGCCAGCTCCAGGGGCGGGTGAGGAGGAAGAGGAAGGAGAAGCCAGTCCTGCTGTCGTGCCATGTCATCAGCCTCAGCTAAAAATACAAAAAAATCAGCAAAAACAAAAACAACAAAAGAAGCATGTAGCAGAAGCGAAGCCGCGCCATCCTTGGAGGAGCCGCCAGCAACAGCCGATCCCTTGCCATCCGATGGAGCCGATGCTACCCTCTTTGATCGCCCAGCCGCACCAACATATTCAGATCCAGCTTGTACTCCTTTTTGTAGTCCGGATGTACAACATTCTGTGGGCGATGATTTTGATGTAAATAAGAACTCTAATTTTCCTGCCAGTAATGTGAATATTCCTTTTCCGCATGCAATACAAAAATCCAAAAAAAATGCAAAAAGAAAAAATGCATTGTCTGATCCAGGTGTCGTGGACATTTTGGATAAATTAACTGTTGAGATTCCCTTGTTGAAGGCCGTGGAATACATGCCAGCTGTGAAGAAAGGACTGAAAGAGGCATGTACTAACAGGCGTCGCCCAGCGCAAGACAACAGACGCCGAGAAGTAGAAAAGCACGTTCTATCCATGGCCACAGTTGCAGCTATCACCAACCTCCCCCAGAAAAAGCAAGATACAGGAGCACCTCTGATCAGTTGTGTGATTTTCGACCAGGTCTTCGAGCGTACTCTTCTTGACAGTGGTTCTTCCATCAACCTTCTTCCATCATCCATAATGCAAGAATTTGGGCTGGGACCGCTCAAGCAGACACGTATGATCCTTCAGTTCGCTGACCGATCCGTCAAGCGGCCCCGAGGTCTGTTGGAAGACGTGATAGTTACCGTGCAGGAGATGAAATTCCCAGCTGACTTTGTAGTCCTTGATATGGACTCGCCTGCACCACTGCTCCAGACTCCTATCATCCTTGGCAGACCATTTCTCCGTACTTCAGGTGCCGTGGTTGATTACGGGTCTGGAAAGATCACTTTCAGCTCGAACACCCATCAAATCACAATCAATATGAACAAGGAGCAGAATGCCACAACTGATGAGAGTCAAGCAGCATCAGAAGCAGACTGTGATTTTATTGCAGAGATCAGAGATTCAGAGTTGTCATTGGACGATCCATGGACCCGAGAAATCCTCACTCTTGAGGAGGACTTGGAAAGCACAGTCAGCATATGCTCCGAGGATTTGTGGGAGACAGATTCCCAGATGCAGGTGCATCTTCTTGAGTATTCACTCCAGACCGAACATGATCAGCCTACCGCAGAACCGTTTGGTGCATTATCAGAATCTCAACAGATTGATGAGGATGGTAACAGCCTCAAGGTACATCCCACCACCAGCATGGTATCAGAAGTGACCGATACAGTGGACAGACTGAAACCAGAACTCAAGCCACTTCCTGCAGGCCTGAAGTATGCTTACCTTGCGGGTGAAGAACAAATGTATCCGGTCATTATCAGCAGCAGACTGAATCCGGATCAGGAATCTCGACTCCTCGAGGTTCTAGAAAAGAACCGCAAGGCACTTGGTTGGAGCGTATCAGACCTCCGAGGGATAAATCCAGCTCTGTGCTCACACCATATCTATCTAGAAGACGATGCCAAGCCGTCCCGCGAATTTCAGAGAAGGCTGAACCCTAACCTTCGGGACTTGGTCATGAAAGAAATCACAAAATGGTGTGATGCAGGCTTCATCTATCCCATCTCCGATTCAAAATGGGTAAGCCCCCTGCATGTAGTTCCCAAGAAATCTGGGCTTACTGTGGTCACAAATGATAAAGGAGAGGAAATTTCTACTCGGGTACCAACCTCCTGGCGGGTGTGTGTTGACTACCGCCGTCTTAATGCAGCAACCAAGAAGGACCACTTCCCCTTGCCATTTACTGATCAAGTATTGGAGAGATTAGCAGGCAAGGAGTTCTTCTGCTTTCTGGATGGGTACTCCGGGTACAACCAAGTGGCGATCGCCCCTGAGGATCAAGAGAAGACTACCTTCACTTGCACGTTCGGTACCTACGCCTTCAAGAGGATGCCCTTTGGATTATGCAATGCACCCGCAACCTTCCAAAGATGCATGCTAGCTGTATTCGCCGAGATGGTAGGCAGTTTTCTCGAGGTGTTCATGGATGATTTCTCTGTCTATGGTGATAGTTTCGATTCTTGCCTCGAACACCTAGACAGAGTGCTTCAGAAATGCCGGGAAGTCAATTTAGTGCTCTCATGGGAAAAGATCCACTTTATGGTCACAGAGGGTATTGTGCTGGGCCACGTCGTTTCCAAACGTGGCATGGAAGTCGACCCAGCAAAGGTGGATGTCATTTCCAATCTTCAACCACCTCAGTCAGTTAAGAATGTGAGGTCATTCCTGGGGCATGTGGGATTTTACAGGCGATTCATCAAGGATTTCAGCCGCATTGCCCGACCTCTGACCGAACTTCTGTGCAAGGAAACCGAGTTCATCGTTGATCAGCCAGTTCTCCTTGCTTTCAACCAGTTGAAGGAGCTCATCACTCAGGCTCCCATCTTACAGCCTCCCGACTGGACTCTCCCATTTGAGCTAATGACCGATGCGTCAGATTTTGCAGTCGGAGCTGTTCTAGGGCAGAGGAAAGACAAGGCGCCCTATGCCATTCACTATGCCAGCAGAACATTAGATGAAGCCCAAAGAAATTATACTGTAACAGAGAAAGAATTGCTGGCTGTGGTTTTCGCCTTAGAGAAGTTCAGATCCTATCTGTTAGGGTCAAAAGTCACAATTTTCACAGACCACTCTGCTATCCGGTACCTACAGCAGAAGAAGGATGCCAAGCCCAGACTGATTCGTTGGATCCTTCTCCTCCAGGAATTCGATCTGGAAATTAAGGACAAACCTGGAGTTCAGAATGTGGTAGCAGATCACCTCTCCAGAATTGAGCAGCATGAGCCTCCTATGAGCAATGCACCTATCACAGAAACCTTCCCTGACGAAGCTATCTTAGCCATGGATGCTCTCCCTTGGTATGCTGACATTGTCAATTACCTCACCTCTGGGGTAATACCGTCGGATTGGATGAAGAACCAGAGAAACAAATTCATGTCGACCATCCGCTTCTACCAGTGGGAAGATCCTCTTTTATTCAGAGAAGGAGCAGATTGTATTTGGCGCAGGTGCATCCCTCAGACGAAACAATCTAGTGTCCTCGATCATTGTCATTCACTCGAATCTGGTGGGCACCATTCTGGAGATCGTACGGCAGCGAAAGTATTGCAGTGTGGCTTCTAGTGGCCCACATTATTCAAGGATGCAACAGACTTTGTTAAAAGATGCATTGACTGTCAGCGACTGAAAGGTACACTCACTGCCAAAGATTCAATGCCTCTGAAAATTATTCAGATAGCCGACGTCTTCGATGCATGGGGCATTGACTTCATGGGACCTTTCCCTAACAGTCAAGGTTTTGAGCACATCCTTCTTGCCGTCGACTACGTGAGTCGTTGGGTTGAAGCTATTCCCGCCCGAGCCGCCGACAACAAAACAGTTTGCCAGTTTCTGAAAAAGAACATCATTTCGCGGTTTGGGATACCAAAGATTCTCATCTCAGACGGGGGTAGCCATTTCATCAACAAAGAGGTTAAGAAATTAACGAAGGAATACGTCATCGATCACCGTGTCGCATCTCCTTATCATCCACAGACCAATGGCATGGCAGAGTTATCAAATAGAGAAATCAAGACCATATTGCAGAAACTTGTTAGGCCAAACAGAAAAGACTGGTCTCAACTCTTAGACTCAGCTCTTTGGGCTTACCGTACGGCCTACAAGTCTCCCTTGGGCATGTCGCCCTACCGTCTTGTATATGGAAAACCATGCCATCTGCCCGTGGAATTAATTCACAAATCTCTTTGGGCAATTAGTAATTGTAACTTGGACTCACGAAAAAGTGGTCAGAAGAGAAAAGATGATCTGAATAGACTCTTGGAATTCCGAGACTGCGCATACGATAACACCTTGATTTACAAGGAGAAGGTGAAACGCTGGCATGACCGGTACATCAGACGAAAGACCTTCGACGTTGGGCAGAAAGTGTGGTTGTTTGATGCAAAGTTGTGGATATTCCCAGGTAAATTAAAAAGTAAGTGGACAGGGCCATTCCGAGTATGTGAAGTGCGTGATAACGGAAGCATTGCGATATCAGAATTGTCCCCTGACGCACAGCCCTTCGTCGTCAACGGCCAACTATTGAAGCCTTACTTGGAACCCGATGCATTCTTGGCCATTGTTGACTCTATTCAACTAGTGCACCACGATGACATCTCCACAACACCTGCAGCACCAAAAGATTCAGACGATGTACTCCATCCACTATTTCTCTGATTTTCTTCTTTTCTTCTTTTCCTTTTCTATTTTCTTTTTCTATCTAAAAGGTGCCGCCTTTGTAGACAGTTTTCTATACTTAGGACGTACTTTGTCTTAAGTATAGGGGGATGTGCACCTAGAGTTTTTGATTTCGGTTCGATCTTCTCCATTGTCTCCTCTTCTTGTCTATACTTAGGAGTATCTTACCCTAAGTATAGGGGGAGACAATCTGAGCACGATCAGTATATTCCCACCCTTGACCCTCCCTGCTTTTTGTACAGTCTGCTATACTTCGGATTATTTGATCCTAAGTATAGGGGGGACGGTCAACTTCTCATTCATTCATTTCATTCATACTTATTCTTTAGATCTGTCTATACTCAGTACGAGTTATGTCTTTGCTTTTTCCTTTCGATCTATGAGGACATAGCTCAAGCTAAGTATAGGGGGGTCGTATATACCATGTATATACTAAAAGCCATAACTCATACCGAAAAATAAAATATCACTACAACACAAAATAAAATGTAAAAAGTAGCTTTATAATAATGAAAGATGATTGTGAGCTCCTCAGACTCCTTGTAATTATACTAACTAGTGAGTCAGAAAAGTGTTCTGTACGAAACATTCTCCTTTGAAAAATCTTGTGAAATTTGTTTGAAAACAGCGTGTACAAGTATTCAACGTTTGAAAAATTAGTTTTGTGTGTAAAACTTATTTTCTTTGAGTGAAAGCAAAATGTGTGAAAATTAGTGTACAAATGATTGTGAAAGTTTGATTGTCAAAGTTGTTTTGAAAAATCTATCTATGATGTGTAAAACATTTGTAAAAGGATTTTCAAATGCGTGTACATGTTGCAAAATTATTTTGGACTAGAGTTTTCAAAAACCCTTGTGAAAATAATTCTCGAATAAGTCTGAGGAATCCGCACAAAAATCTCTCATTTGTAAATAAGGAATAAGCCAAATAAAGTTTATAAGAACCAAAACCATATTGTACATCAAATACAATTTTTCTTCCTTTGTATCTACTGATTAATAAATCAGATACCTATACAGTATGATTTGAAAAATAGTGTGACCAGTTTTGAAAAAATTTGATGTGAAATGATTTCAAATATGTGAAACTGTGTTGATTGCAAAACTTCTTTTTGTGTGAAAGAAAGGATTTCAAAAACCTATGTGCAAATGTTTTGAAAAATGCTTGTCAAAATTATTGTGGAAATTGTATATATACATATAGCATGAAAAATCTTTGCAAAAATGATTTCAAATATGTGTAAGTGATTGCAAAAATTATCGTGTACTATAGTTTGCAAATTATTTTCAAAAGCTAATAAGAACACCATTGCAAATACTAGTAAATCAGAAATAAGACACATACAATTCTTGCTGTACATACCCAAATAAACTTGCTAAAAAAATCTTAAATTTTGTAAATAAAGCAGCACGCCCGTGTAAATAAGTGTATAGACTTTTTGAATACTTTCAGTTCGTACTTCCTGCGCAGAAATTATTTTTGTAAAAACATTCTTTGATCCTTTCAAATTTTTGTGAAAAATTGCATCATTCATTATGCATAGCATAAGCATACCATTCATATTCTTTTTGAGTGAAGCTTGATGATTGAATCAGTCTAAGAAAGTCTCAAATTGGAGCTCGGTTAGACCTTACCGCACTTAATTGCACTGGAACCTTATGGGAACTCGGTTTAAGGTACTTCAGGTCTATGCAGACTTAATTCTTTGAGAAATCAGGGCTGGGTTCAAGTCACCTCAGTGGACTAACTAGAACTTTTCGAGACACACGTATGACTCTTGCCGACCGTGATCTAACTTGGACACCTGCACCTTTCACTTGGCTCAACTCAGTTGGAGTGGTGAGGGGGTTGGATTTGCCAGTCTGAGACGCACACGGGTGGAAACATTCGTCCTCATCTAGGGAGGGAAGTGCACCCCAACCGGATCCAATAGCAATGAGGTCTAAAGACAGGAGATTGTGGGTTGCGATAAAGCTTCAAAAGAGGGATAGTCTACTGGCTCAAGAGGAAAAACTCCTTATGTAAATGCTGATGTGAATAGTATGTTGAAAAAAAAATGGTCAGGCCTGTACAAAAATAAAATGCCTGCAAAGCATGTACAGTCAATAAGCAAGCTTGAGCTCCAAAGTCAAATATGTAAGCTGCAGCTGGATGACTTGACTACACTAGTCTTGCATCCCAGGATAGGTAGCTACACTGGCTACCGTCCATTCTTCTCTTCACCCCCTCCTCTTGAGCTGGTTGCCACTTGAACTTAGAAGGGAATACCCTGCTCCTCGAGGAAAGAGCTGTTGGATTGGGGAATCATTGGGTTGTCATTCTGGAGAAGTCAGTTCCTTTATCATTTCAGTTGGGGAGAGCCATTATCACTTACACCGTACAAGTCAGCTTCACGATCATAAGGGTTTGCGTATGATGTAGACTGGTTCTGACCCGGCTGTTGAGGTGGGTTGAACCGAGTTCTGTGACTATCGAAGGCTGTTGTATTTTAGAGCTGGTTCCCGACTAGGTTCCACACACCGTCACACCCAAGGTCTGACAGGAGCTCCAAATTCAGATTTTGTAAGGACATGCATTACACTGAAAGCATCCCTATTCACTCTATATTTCTTTCATTTTCCTTTTTCTTTCCTTTATTCTTTTTGCACTTATTGCACAAGTGTTTGCTAGGGACTAGCAAAGGCAAGTATAGGGGGGTGATGAATCTCCATTTCATCACCTTTATTCTATCATTTTGGCCTCAAAAACCCCAGCAAATGCATACAAATAGCATTAAATTGTGCATGATAACATTCATGATTCATTGTATTAATTCCACATTAAATAAGGTTTTAATGTCAAAATTATAGAATAAAGAAAGGAAAAGAAAAAGGAATAAAATATTTTATGACCCAAACCCCGAGACCAAGGCCAGCATGGCATTGGTCGACAAGGAATAAAGTAGGGGAAGATAAGGGCCAGTGTACAATAAATACCTCATTTATTCATCCATTCATTTATGCATTTTTGGCACCTATTTTGTACATAATTATTTATTCAACAAATGAAGAAACTTTATACATGAAAGTTGTAGATAATAATGTGAATAAAAATACAAAATTGAGTTTTTGTAAAAATAATACCCAGTGTACATTTTATACACAGAATAAAAAGCCAAAGTCTCAACTTCACAGACCCATATCTTGCAAATAAAAACTCCAAATCACCCAAACACACCTTTAATTGTATATAGCATTTCATGAACTATTTTATAAAATTTGTTTCATAATTTTTGGAGTCCATATGCAGAAATTAGGTTTTGGGCCCTTCTTGTATATAGGACCGATTAAAATATTCATTTTATTCAGTATTTGTACAAATTCATATTTTTAGAATTTTGTAAATAATTTATATAATGCACATACATATTAAAAATAGAAGAAAACCAAAAATAATTTAATAAAATAGGTATACAAAATTCATAGACCAAATACCTATATTATACACCTATATACAAATGAAAAGGATTTGATGCATTGATTCCTTTATTGTTTATATTTTTACAATAGTATATACATTATGCATAACTCATTAAAAATACAAAACCAAAATACAAATCAAGAAAATGCAATAAATAAATTAAGTATATAAAATATACAGATAAAACACCTATAAGTATGCCTACACACACCTATACCTATTTATTTAAAAATACAAATAAACTTATAAAAATCAAACAAAAATATCTTTATACTCACAAAAATAAATTATAAATTTATAAAATAAGCCAAGAAAATAATAAAAGAAAATAAACAAATTAAAAATAAAATACATAAAAATACATGTAAATACACACATATACACATTATTCAAACAAAACTATAATAAAACACCTCGGAAAATTCAATAAAAATCATAAATAAATACTAGATGAAATAATACACATTTTTTATTTTATAAGAAAAAATTAATAAAATCATTTAGGGCGTCAAATAAATCAATTTTCCATCAGGGCTTCTATTTTGTCCTTTAGCGGCTGAGGTGGACCAATCAGGTCCCTCTGCGAGTTGACTCCAGTCAACTTGACCTCCAGCCGCCCGATGTGACGCAACCCATCTCTTCGCCCGTCTTCTCCCTTTTTTCCCGGGCATACCATCCATCAATCGAAGATACTTCCTTCGCAAGAATCACTCCCTAATCATCCATGATGCCCGCCGATTCCTTAGGTCAACCTAATACTCTTTAGATCATGCAATAATCGCCGGTCAATAAGGCCACTCGCCAATGTTTATAAATAACAAGCTCCGCCTCCTTCCTCATTTTGGCCACTTTTATTCCAACCTAAAGCCTAGATCTCGTTCCTGGATTGTTCCTCATGACAGGGGGAGTAGCCCAGCACCGTGACTCGGCCGGAGGGAGGAGATTTTGACGCGGCGGAGCTCCGGCGTCTGCCCTGCTCCCTGGAGGACCCCAGGTATAAGAGCTGCTCTTTCTATGCATCTTTAGTTAGCCTTAGATGTTATCTTTTCATTCCAGTCATTAAATTAGGTTTTAATTAATGTCTGTAGTTTAAAAATAAAAATTCGAAGTTCGCCGGAGCTCCGCTCCGGTGACTTCTCCACCCTCGTTTCGACCGTATCCGACCGCCCCAAGCATCTCATCTCGTTCCTCGACGCTTTCTTCATCCATTTCGCGCACTTGTTCAACCCAGGACCCTAGGTCCTGGCGAATCGGGGCTCCCCCTCCACCGTTCGCCGGAGCCCCTCCGCCCATCTCCATTGTGCATCGTAGCTTCAAAACCCCGGGTCGAGAAGCAAGCTCTCTCGCCCGCGGTTCTTCCTGTGCAGGTACTTCGAAGAATCGAGCCCAACTGGACTCGCACGGATCCGGGAAGAGGTTCCTGGGGGCCCTTTTCTTCTCCGACCTCGCTTCATCGACTCGGACCCCCAGGAGCCATGAACACGCCATCAATCGACGCGGGACGCTTCCAGCCACCTTCAGAACACTTCAGACTCGCCGGAGAACCCTGGAGGAGCCCAAGCTCTTCGATCCAAGCTCGCCAGCTCCGAGCTTCTTCCCCGTTCTTCCAGGGGGCTTCAGCGCCGTCGGATCAAGAGAGCCGCCCCAGATTCAATAGGAACCGTCCGATGGAGCATCGTACCCACCGTCAGATCAGCGGAGCTGATCTAATCTCAGCGCTTCATTGGCGAAGCGTCATCGGGCGTCCAGGAGACGACGCGTGGCAAGTGAGAGGAGCAGATCCGTCGGATGCCACGTTTGTATTAGGGGTAAATTTCACATCCACCCCTTCGTTTTTTTTGTATTTAATATTTAATGCCAAAAATAAAAGTCACAGTTGTAAATAAAATGTTTAGTTTGCAAAAGGACCCCTGATGTTTTCATATTTGCACTTTCGTCCTTACGCGCCTCACGTGCAACAACCACGTGAGGCGCGTGAAATTTTGCAGTCAAGCCCCTCCGGGTCGTGTAATTATTAAATGGTCATGAAAATAAAAATTAAAGTGTATTTTTACTGTGATTTTTGCATGTATGCCCCTGTGAACTATTTTATTTGCAAAAACACCCCTGCTAGGCCATTTAATTTTTGAATATTTTGTCTATTTATTTTGTGCTTCATGTTAAATCGAAAAATCTTGGAAAAAGAGACTTAAGCTACTGATTGGCTGTGCTTGCATGTCATATTTTTAGTTTGTCATTTTATGGCCTTTTTGTATTTATTAAAAATAAAAAACATGTCTTTTAGTCACTGTCTAGATTATAAAATCCCAAAAAAAAATATCAAAACGCCTTGAAAAATTCTAAAAAAATTCCCTATTGTGTACTTTGTCCTATTCTAGTGTCAGTCCAAAAATCCCTAAAAATCTAAAAAGGAAAACCTTAAAAATGCAAAAATACCCAATAACTTCAAAAAAATATTAAAAATCACAGAAAAATCAAAAAAATACAAACTCAAGCCTATTTATGCTATATTTTATCGTCTTTATTAGAAAAATGGTGTGGAAAATTTTTGAGGCTTGTAACTATTTTTAATGTTCATTTTTATTACAGCCAGACCTTATTCCACTGTTTGCTATTATGTAGTTAATTAAAAATACTAAACACATTCTCAAAAATGTCCAAAAATCACAAAAACAGTAAAAAAATGATGAAAAAGCTAAAAAGATTTTATTTCTTAATTTTTGACTATTTTTAAGTATTTTTGTAAGTATTATAGTGCCCCTTTATATATATATGTATTCCCTAAAAAATTATATATATATATATATATATATTACCTAATTATATTATTATTCTCTATCTATATAATATAAAAACAAACATTAAAAAATAATAATAAATAAATAAATAAATAAATAACAAAAAAACAAAAACAGAGATATACATATATTCAATTAATTAAAACCCACTTCTCGCAAGGATGACTCATTCGCACCTGAAGGCTCATGCATTTTGTATTGCTCTCTGTGGTTCGACCTCTACATGCTTGTTCCCTATACATTTTATGGTAGAGTAAATAAAAATTAATTCACATTTATTTTCGAGCTTGATTGTTGAATTATTTGTTGTGGGTTAATTGTTGATCAACCCCCATATTCTGCGAGCAGTCGCCTCAGCGACACCTCTGTATTATTTATTCATGGTGACCCTCGTGGTCTGTGGCCGTTATCAATGCATGAATGCTAATTTTACAATATAAAGGGAAATATGCATCTATTTACTCGGGAACAAGACTCTATTTTCAACTTTTAGAGTGATGAATCACAGATTCATCAACCCCCTATACTTAAACCTTACTCGTCCCGAGCAACTAAAATGAAATGCAAGGGTGAAATGATTTTGGGTTCCATACCAAGGTCATGAATAAAAGTTGAAAATGGAGCTTGACTCGACCTTTGGATTAATTGTTTGGAGGAACCTTATTGGGACCTGAACTTAAGACCTAACAGACTTCAAGTTCCACAAGTCTTCTATTCAAGACGCCTTAACAGTCAGGTCAGAACAAATCCTCAAACGCAAATTTCTGATGACTATGATTCTTACTTGTACTGTGTAAGTGAAATGTAACTCTTCACATCAGAAATGGCTCAGAACCAGCCTCCTCTAACAAGGTAACTCAATAACCCAGTCCAGTAACTCTTTCCTCGAGGAGCGGGGTATTCCCTTCTATGTTCAAGTGCGACCAACTCAAGAGGAGGGGGTAGAGAAAAGAATGGACGGTGGCCAATGCAGCTACCTATCCCGGGATGCCCGACCAGTGTAGCCAAGTCATCCAGCTGCATTTTCTTTGCTAATATTCATACTCCGACAGGTATTATTTTTTTTCACTTGGACCTGTCTGATTTTTTTGGAGTTCTTGCATTTTTTCTTTTTTTCTCTTTTTTTTGGAACTATATACAAGGTGCAGCATGTACATCAGGAGTTTTTCCTCTTGAGCCAGTAGACTATCCCTCTTTTGAAGCATTATTGCAACCCACAGCATCCCGTCCTTAGATGTCAACACCACCGGACTAGGTTGAGATGCACTACCCTCCCTAGAGGAGGACGGATGTTTCCACCCGTGTGCTACTCCAAGCTAAAGGATTCTACTTCCTCACCACCTCATCAATGAAGAGCTACGTGCATTGTGCTTGTCCAAGTTAGGTCATTATCTAAAAGAATCATGCGTATGCACGAGATATTCTACTTAGACTAATCAAGATGACATGTGAACATAGAGTTGCGGACTCAAAGAATTAAGTCACTTGACCTGAGAAATCTTAACTCCAGTTCCTATAAGGTTCCTCTGAAATTAGGTGGATTAAGGTCAAATCAGGTCCATCCTCATTATCTACTCATAACTTGGTTCAGAACCCACTAGCTTTTCACTTTGCATATGCAAGATATGCAGATGATGTGCAGATGACATGCTATGAATGAAATGCAAGACTTTTTTTTTTTGAAAATGCAAGATAATATGCAAGAGTAAATAAGAAGCCTTTTTATTTTTCTGGTATACAACAATTTTTTATTAATTACAACAAGTTTTAGTTGATACAATTTGTACATAGTATACACGGTTGTTTTTGGTGTACATCCTATTTTATAACAAATTTTACAAAAGTATGTTTTACAACTTTTTATACAAGTATTATACATATAGTACATATTATACAAGTACATACAATTTTATTATTATTTTTTTTAATTTTTACAAAAGGTTTACAAGTATTATACAACAAGTATAAAATTTTTTTTTCGATTTTTACCCACCCATAATTATTGCAAGATATATACAAAAATACGCTAAAATACGCGAAAGTACGAGCTATGGGTAAAGTATATATGTAATATATACACGCCCCCCTATACTTAGCATGTGCTATGTCCTTAGAGCACGAAAGCGACTAAAAAGACATAGCTCGGGCTAAGCGTAGGAGAGCTAAAATAACAAAAAGTATAGAAGTCGTCCCGCCCCCCTATACTTAGGCTATGGCAGCCTAAGTGTAGAAGAAGATTAGAAATGGGGCGGACGAGGAAAAGAGGGAAAATAGATGAATATATACACGGCGGACATCGGTCCCCCTATACTTAGGCTCTGGTCAGCCTAAGTATAGGACAAGAGTGAGTATGAGGATCGATGTGATCTGGAGGATGTACAATGAACAGTGAAGAGACTCGGGTCACTCTCCCCCCTATACTTAGGATCTGATCATCTTAAGTATAGCCATAAAATGAAATGATATGGAGCCGGGGCGAGTGATTCGAATCACTGGAGAGGGAGAAAAAAATATATATATACATATATACAAGGAGAATTGAGAATATACAAAGATTAAGAAGGTTTGTGACGAACCTTCTTGCGGACGCGAGGAGGTGGATAATATACATATGTGTCGCTGTCGAAATCATCCTCAGATGAATAATAGTGAGGTGTAGGGATCGTCCAACGCGGGTCGACACATGGCTGCTTGCTTAGATAAGGCTTAAGAACAGCCGAACTGAGCTCACTCATATAAATCACCTTATCTGGACCAGATGAGGACTCTTCCGAAAATTCCTTCTCCGGTGTGTTGAAGGAAATTTTCTTAGTCGGTTTTCTAGAACCTGAATCATTGAGAGGGAGTGGAGAGTGACGCACCTTGAGAGGTTCGAGGGAACACCTCGATGAATCAATTCTCGACTTCCTCTCACTAGATAGCCGACAAGAAGAGGGAGCAACCGTGTTTTTAAGTGGAGTCAATTTTGTCTGGGTTGTTTCCTTAGAAGGTCCGGGTCGTGGTGTGGTGCTGACTCTGGGTTTCTCATCAGACGAGTCACCATAAAGATTGTAATATTCCTGAAGGGTCAGCACATGTCTCGGGAAGGTTCTAGTGGTCTCAGTTGGCTTGGCATTATTGGGCTCTTATGTCGGATCATCGAAATGATCAAGGCAATCTATAAAGGTCGTGTACGACTCAATGATAGCTTCTGGTCGTGAGTCCTCCTTAGAAGCTGTCATGGTGGTGGTGCAAGCAATTGATGAAGTGGAGGTGTGGGGAGTCTCTGATCCAACGATCGTCCGGACAGTCGGTTTCTCAGGTGTAGCAGAGAGGTGGGACTCATCTACCTCTCGATGGTCATGACTGTCAGCGGATGTGCGGGTCACCTTAGAGTAAAGTTTATCAAAGAATGGATGAGGTCGAAGCGCTCCCAATGCTGTAAAATCGATTTCCCGAGTCTCGCAATCTATAGTCGCCTTAGTCAAGGCTAAGAACAGCTTCCCGAGAATAATCGGAGACTGGGAAAACTCTCCTCGGTGCTCGATGTCAATGATCGTGAAGTCCACCTGAAGTAGAGCACCTTGGAAAGTAACGATGACTGAAATATTTCCTCTCGACCGTTTGATGGATCGGTCAGCCAGCTGAACGATCTCTCTTGACTTCCTAAGTGGCCTGAGTTTGAGCTTGTCAAACACAGAGGTCGGGAGGATATTTATCGATGAGTCATCATCGATTCTTGCATGGGTAATGATGGTGTCTTTGATTTCACATTCAACTCGGGGCAACCGCTTCACTCTGCGGCTCTTGGTCTTTCTCCCCATCACCAAGGAGGTGGGCCATAA